>JANZXP010000008.1:15152088-15179204 GCA_027576715.1 Erythroxylum flavicans | reverse complement strand
CCTATTATACATTTTCACAAAACCAAAAGACCCGAATCCAACAAGCACAAGTCATACATACAAAACTCCTAACATAAAATACTCCCAACATAACCATTTATTTAAAAACCATCCATCCAAAAGCCATCAAATAACTCACAATTTTATTCCAAACCGAAATTAACAACGTAACAGAGTTGAAAATTTGAACATGTACAAAGGAAACTTCATCAACTCTTTCGTTCATTTCTCAAATAAAACAGAGTGTGTACATTACTTTAATTACATATCAAGGGTTGCAACAGTAGCATAATACAAAACAAATAAGAATGCTCACATTTGATATGCTTCTAAGTTACCAAAAGTATCCGAACCAACTTAGTTACAAAAGATAAGTTTCTTGGAGATTGTCAAAGTTTGCAAGGTTCAATGATCTGCTTATTCTGTACCTGAGGAGTGAAAATAATGGGGGTGAGTTGCGAAGCTCAGTGGCTAATACATTTATAGTCATTGGTGATGAACCATACATACAACCAAGCATAAACATATTTTTTATATTACATTTGAATCTAAGATTATCCACAGTTCAAGCTTATAAATAAACTTAGTATCACATAAATCAAATCATGTATTTTTTAATCATCAAAACGTAGCATTTAATCGCATCACATGCTCAACAATTCAAAGCAAAATGTACACATATAATGGCTTGAGAGAATCCCATTGAATGAAATGGAGAAATCGAAGTTTACATCATAAACGAAATGAGACCAATTATTAGGACCTCATAAGCCACAAGCAGGCAGCCGAGAGAAGGCTTTAAGTCAATGTGCATGTGACGAACGAAATGATATCTCTCTTGCCCATATACAAGCAAATTTTCGATGGTCAACGCATTACAGTACATATTCATATTTTCATGCTTCTTGTGCTTTTTCTTCTTTTCATTTATGCAAAATGTTGTAAAATCTTTCAAGACATAACAAGATAACAAATCACAGTGCATTTTTCACCACATTCACAATGATTCCAAGTTTAGCAAATAAGCATACATATAAGCAAATAAATCAGCCCATCATCAGAACAACTATAAACATATTACCCACCTAATTAATAATAACTCTAACTCAAGTTCGCCTTTTCTCTTGCTCTTAGCTTTGATTTTCTTGATTCCATTCAAACAATCAAACTTTAATTCAAAAATAAGCTTAGACTTAACCTTCTCATGATTTATCTAAGTTAGAATACCTAAAAAATCTAGTTAAAAATCCATGAAAATCTAAGAAAATGGATTTCTTGGTTCTCTTCTTTCTCCCTTCATACTCAGCACACAAAAACTCATTTTCTCTAGTTCCTTCTTCTACCAAAGTAAAAAGAATAGATAGAGAATACCTAAAAACCGAGCTAAATCTTTTCCTTCCTCTTCTTTCTCTTTTCTCTTTATTTCCTTCTTCCTCTTTTCTGTTTCGGTTTCTGCTCCTCTTCTTCTAGTTTCTTTTAGGTTTTCTTTCTTTCTTCCTTACTTTTCCAGCACGTCTCTCACGCACTCTTCATTTACTTCTTCTCTTATTAATTTAAGATAGCTTTAATCTTTCCAAGCTTACCCTTCATATTTAACTTAATGCCAACTTACTCCTTAACTTAATTCGAACATTTCCATTTAATCCATGCAAACACATATAAATAAAATATATTCATAACTAATCTCTAAAAATTTCTAAATTAATAATTCTAATTTCCGTTCATGCTTGCTAATTTATTAGAATAAATTCTAAGAAAATTTAGGGTCCAACATTTTTTCCCTCTTAAAGAATTTTGCCATCAAAATTCTTACCTGAGTCTACAATTAGGTGTGGATACTTCTTCTTCATAGCTTCCAAAGGCTCCCATGTTGCCTTTTCTCTTGAATGATTCTTCTATAAGACTTTAACCAGCTTCACAGTTTTGTTTCTCAAGACCTTTTCCTTTGAATCTAGAATCTCTACTAGTTGTTCTTCATAAGTCAAATCCTCCCTTAATTAAACCTCTGCAGGTTGGATGATGTGTGAAGGACCTGATTTGTATCTCCTCAACATTGGTACATGAAAAACATTGTGAATCTTGGATAATTTTGACGACAAGGCTAACTTGTAAACTAGAGGCCCAATCCTTTCAATAATTTCATAAGGGCCTATGTATCTTGGATTGAGCTTGCCCTTTTTACCAAATCTTAAGACTCCTTTTCATAGAGAGGCTCTAAGAAACACTTTATCTCCAACGTCATATTCCTTCTCCTTTCTATGTGCGTCAGTATAGCTCTTCAACCTATCTTGAGCTGCCTTGAGTTTTTGCTTCACCAAATTAATTTTTATTGACTGTATCTTATACCAACTTAGGTTTTAAAAGTTTTCTTTCACCTTCCTCATCCCAACAAATATGAGTTCTGCATCTCCTATCGTACAAAGCTTCATAAGGTGTCATTTGAATTCTTAAGTGGTAGGAATTATTATAAGCAAACTCAATCAAAGGTAGATGTTCATCTCATGAGCCTTTGAAGTCTATAATGCAAGCTCTTAACATTGCCTTTAATGTCCTTATTGTCCTCTCTGATTGGCCATCAGTCTGCGGATAGAAAGTTATGCTAAAATGCAACTTAGTTCCCAATGACTCTTGCAAACTTTCCCTAAATCTAGAAGTAAATTTGGAATCTCTATCTGAGACTATAGAACTTAAAATTCCATAAAGTCTGATTATTTCATCTATGTATTTCTTGGCCAAGGCATTCAAAGAATCACTTTGTTTAATTGGCAGGAAATAAAATGACTTAGTTAGCTTATCGATAATCACCCATATCGTGTCATGCTTCCTGCTGGTCCTTGGTAATCCCATCAAGAAATCCATTGTAATCTTTTCCTACTTCCATTCAAGAATAGACAAAGGTTTAAGTTTTCTGATAGGTGCTTGATGTTTCGCTTTAACTTTTTGGCATACCAAGCATTTTCCAACATACTCTGCAACATCTTTCATCATTCCTTTCTACCAGAAGTGCTCTTTTAAATCTCTATACATTCTTGTACTATTCGGATGTATTGTATATGGAGCATTGTATACTTTATCAAGAATGTCGTTCTTCAACTCTTGCATATACGGAATACATAATCTGTTACCTACCACCATCGATCCATCTTCTCTTATCGCTATTTCATAGGGCTTACCATTTTTAATTTCTTCTCTGAGCTTGCTCAAGTATTCATCTTGTTCTTACAATTCCTTAATCTTCTCATTCAATACTGGCCTTATTCTAAAATTAGCCAATATACTACCAGATTCGGCTTCCCTCAATGTCACCTTAAGTTTAGCTAATTCCTTTAACAATGGAAGGTATACCGTCTTCACATGTGCCATAGTAGATTTTCTACTCAGTACATCCGCTACTACATTAGCTTACCCCGGGTGGTAGTCTATCATCAAATCATAATCCTTCAATAGTTCCAACCACCTTCTTTGCCTCAAATTTAACTCTTTTTGGCTCATCAAATACTTAAGACTCTTGTGGTCTGTATACACTCTAGTGGTGATTCCATATAAGTAATGTCTCTATATTTTCAATGCAAAAATTATGGCAGTTAGCTCCAAATCATGTGTAGGATAATTCATCTCATAGGGTTTTAATTGTCTGGAAGCATAGGCAATCACTTTATCTCCTTACATCAACACACACCCTAATCCTTTCCTTGAGGCATCACTATATACTATATATCTATCACTATCAGAAGGCAAGGTCAGAATTAGTGCAATTGTGAGCTATTCTTCAATTCCTCAAAGCTCTTCTGACATTCTTTTGTCCACACAAACTTCTTGACTCTTCCTTGTCAATTTGGTGAGTGGGGTTGCCATCATGAAACAGTCTTCTACAAATCTTCTATAATAACCAGCTAAACCCAAGAAACTCCTCATTTTTGTTACATTATTGGGTGCTTCCCATTTAACTATAGCTTCTATTTTCCTTGGATCCACGTGTACTCTTTCTTCTGAAATTACATATCTAAGAAACACCATTTCCTTTATCCAAAATTCACATTTATCAAATTTGGCATACAACTTTTTCTTCCTCAATGTCTTCAAGGCAATCCGTAAGTGTTCTTCATGCTCCTTGTCACTCTTGGAATAAACCAATATATCATCAATAAAGACTATGATAAATTAATCTAAGAAAGGCTTGAAGACTCTATTCATTAAGTCCATGAAGGCTGTAAGGGCATTAGTTAATCTAAAGGACATAACTAAGAACTCAAAATGCCCATATCGTGCTCTGAAAGCAGTCTTTGACACATCAGACTCCTTTATTCTCAATTGGTGATAACCCGATCTTAAGTCTATCTCGGAGAAGACTTTTGCTCCTTGCAATTGATCAAATAAATCATCTATGTGTGGAAAAGGACATCTATTCTTGATGGTGACATGGTTGAGCTTCCTGTAGTCCATACACATCCTCAAGGATCCATCTTTCTTCTTCACTAAAAGAATCGGAGCTCTCCAAGGTTAAAAGCTAGGCCTAATATAAACTTTCTCTAATAGCTCTTCTAACTGCTCTTTAAGCTCGTTCAATTCTACCGAATCCATTCTTTAAGGTAGAATTAATATTGGTGTCGTGCCTAAAAGAAGCTCTATAGTGAACTTGATCTCTCTAGGTGGTGGTAGTCTTGGTAATTTTTCTGGAAAGACATCAGAAAATTCTCGGACCACAGGAATATCTTTTAATTTTCCTTCATTTACCTTCATGTCTACCACATATGCCAATAATGCTTCACATCCTTTCCTCTTCATCTTTTCTACTATTAGAGCTTAAATAATTCTAGGTGGGCTTGCTTTCCTGTCTCCCACAAATACTACCTTTTCACCTTTGTCCAACACAAACTCTACCGTCTTCTGTTTGTAATTCAAATTGGCATTATATTTTTCTAAGGTATCCATGCCCAAAATCACATCTAATCCCTTCATCTTCAATGACATTAAATCCACCACTAATTTTACTCCACCAATGTATATTTCACACTCTTGATAAACATGACTAATAATGATATACTGGCCAATTAGGGTACTAACCATCAAAAGACTATCTAATGGACTTAATTTTTATCATGCAAAATCATACTTGACGAAATAAATGAGTGGGTAGACTCCGGATCAATTAAAACAAGAATATCATCATTAAACAATTTAACTATATCAGTTACAACCTCTGGAGCTGCTTCTGTTTCCTCTCTTATCATTGCGAATACCCTAGTTGGTGCTTGCCCCCTCGGTTTTCCTGGAGGATTTACTTTCTTAGCTATATTGGAACTGCCCACTTCAGTTGTAGACTTTACTTCCACAGTTTCAGCTCTTTTTGAAGCTTGCATTTAAGTTCCCTCTTGTCTAGCATACTGCGAACACTCTCTAGCCATGTGCCCTTTTTCTCCATAATTAAAACAAGTGCCAGTCAGTCTATAGCACTCCCCTTTATGGAATTTGCCACAATGATCGAATTTGGGAAAGGACGGCTTTTTCCCCTCTCGTCTTCTACTGCCTCCAACAGTCGAAGCTTGAAGAGAAATAGTTCTTATCAATTTGTGCCTGCTTACACCACTGCTCCTAACATCAAACTGTGTTGAGAAGGTCCAAGCACTCCCTTTTGGCATAGAAGCACTGCTACTACCTCCTCTCCTATACTGTTCTCTTCCTTTCCTCTTACTGTTTACTGCATTCTTTATGTTCTCTACGTTCTCAACCCTTAACGCGGCTTCTACCAGCTGTTAGAAATCACAGAAATTTTGCACTATTACTTTTTCTCTGATGGCTAAATGCAATCCCGCTTCGAACCTATAACATTTAGCTGCTTCGCTTATCATCATATCAGCTGCATATTGGGACAATTGCATAAATCTGCGCTCATATTCACTCACCGTCATCTTCTTCTAGGTGAGACTCAGAAACTCACTCTATTTATGCTAAATCCTTCCATGTCAACACTGGTGGTTTTATCTGACTTCTTAGTACACTTTCCCACTAATGCAAAGCATCGCCCCGTAGCAGACTTGCAGCATATACTACCTTTTTATCATCCTCACAGTCTATCTGTTCCAATATTCTTTCTGCTTTCCTCCACCAAGTTTCTACTTCCTTTGGATCGATTATTCCATAAAAGTCCACTGCGCCATACTTCCTTAGCTTGTTAAATTGTCTCCCTTTTTTAGCTGGGGCTGGGGTAGAAGTTGATAGCATCTGACCCATGGCCTAGACAAAAGCCTGAGCAAAGGCTTGGAACAGTCTAGGATTAAAAGGAATTAGGCACTTGCTCAAAAGGAAGAGATGACTTGGGCATTTATGGTCGAAAGGGCTCACTATCCTGCCCTACGGTCGGCTCAGCAATTACTGAGGCTCTTGACTCATCAGTACCCTCCTCTCTTGGTGGAGAATCAAGTGCAGCAGATCCTTGCAAAACTCCCCGAGTCCTTCTACGAGGAGGCATTTTACTCCTTCAATTTACATATTAAAAATTAGCTTACTTTTTATTTTAATCTTATTTCCTACATGTATGCTTGATATGCATATCACTCAATGCAATTCATCAATTCAACACTGCAAACAATTAACTCAGCAATGCAAACAATTTATCGCACATCATAATAATCCATAATATAACATATTTTAACTCTAGGAATCTTTGAAAATCGTGGGCTCTGATACCAAAGATGTTAGGCCCGAGTCTCGAATACAATATTTCCTGGTGATAGTATGCTAACGTTAGGTGATTAAAAAAATAAAAAGAAGTCACAATTAACATCTAATAATAAAAGAAATCACATTTTGGAGTGAAACAAATAAATGAACCTTTAATAATAAATGAAGTCACAATGGTGACTTAATAAAGGGTGTTAATAATGATAAAAAGGAAAAAGTCACGATCGTGACTTAAAAGGTCACAACCATACAAGAGAAGTCACGCCCGTGTAAGAGGAGTGACGATTGTGTTTCTCAATGGGAGAGAAATGCTCGTGATCGTGCATAAGCACGATTATGAGTGAAGGGCTCGGGCATGATCATGCATATGCACGATCGTGCACTCCCTCTTAAAATGAGGGTCAAACACGATTGTGTAACCCTATTAAACAAGGGGTTGGTCAAGATTGTGTATGTGACAATCGTGCACCCGTATGCACACACATACTTGTAAGGCTCATATCTCTCAATTCTGATATCTAAAAATTACAAACTATAAACCGTTGGAAAGCTAAAAGAATAAGCTAGACAACTCTGTCTAATTCTGCCTAGATTAATACATTTTATTCGTAAAAGTCAAAAAATAATTTATGTCCCCCTTTTTCTCTACTGCCTATTATACTTTTTCACAAAACCAAAAGACCCGAATCCAACAAGCACAAGTCATACATACAAAACTCCTAACATAATAGACTACCAACACAACCATTTATTTAAGAACTATCTATCCAAAAGCCATCAAACAACTCATAATTTTATTCCAAACCGAAATTAACAACTTAAGAGAGTTGAAAATTTGAACATATACAAAGGAAACTTCATCAACTCTTTCGTTCATTTATCAAATAAAACAAAGTGTGTACATTGCTTTAATTACATATCAAGGGTTGCAATAGTAGCATAATAGAAAATAAATAAGAATGCTTATGTTTGATATGCTTCTAAGCTACCAAAAGTATCCGAATTAACTTAGTTACAAAAGATAAGTTTCTTGGAGATTGCTGAAGTTTGCAAGGTTTAATAATCTGCTTGTTCTGCACCTGAGGAGTGGAAATAATAGGGGTGAGTTGCAAAGCTCAGTAGCTAATACGTTTATAGTAGTGACGAACCATACATACAACCAAGCATAGACATATTTTTATATTACATTTGAATCTAACAATAAGATTATCCACAGATCAAGCTTATAAACAAGCATGGTATCACATAAATCAAATCATGTATTTTTCAATCATCAAAACGTAGCATTTAATCGCATCACATGCTTAACAATTCAAAGCAAAATGAGCATATATAATGGCTTAAGGGAATCCTATAGAACGAAATGGAGAAACCAAAGTTTACACCATGAACGAAATGAGTTCAATTTTTAGGAGCTCATATGCCACAAGCGGGTAGCTGGGAGAAGGCTTTAAATCAACGTGCATGTGATGAATGAAATGGTATCTCTCTTGCCCATACATAAGCAAATTTTCGATGGTTAACAAATTACATCGCATATTCATATTTTCATGCTTCTTGTGCTTTTTCTTCTTTTCATTTATACAAAATGCAATAAATTCTTTCAAGACATAACAAGATAACAAATCACAGTGCATTTTTCCCATATTCACAATGATTCAAAGTTTAGCAAATAAGCATACATACAAGCAAATACATCATCCCATCATCAGAACAACTATAAACATATTACCTACCTAATTAATAATAACTCCAACTCAAGTTCGCCTTTCCTCTTGCTCTTGGCTTTGATTTTCTTGATTCCCTTCAAACAATCAAACTTTCATTCAAACTAATATACTATAGAAAGACCCTAAAGCTCTAATATCCAAAAATAAGCTTAGACTTAACCTACTCATGATTTATATAAGTTAGAATACCTAAAAAATCTAGTTAAAATTCCACGAAAATCTAAGAAAATGGATTTATTGGTTCTCTTCTTTCTTCCTTCCTATTCAGCACACAAAAACTCATTTTCTCTAGTTCCTTCTTCTCCCAAAGCAAGAAGAATAGACAGCGAATACCCACAAACTCAGCTGAATCTTTTCCTTCCTCTTCTTTCTCCTTTCTCTTTCTTTCCTTCTTTTTTTCTGTTTCATTTTATGCTCCTCTTCTTCTAGTTTATTCTAGGTTTTCTTTCTTTCTTCCTTACTTTTCCAACACGTCTCTCTCGAACTCTGCATTTACTTCTTCTCTTATTAATTTAAGACAGTTTAGTCTTTCCAAGTTTACCTTTCATAATTAACTTAATGCCAATTTACTCCTTAACTTAATTCTAACATTTCAATTTAATCCATGCAAGCACATATAAATAAAATATATTCATAAATAAACTCTAAAAATTTCTAATTTAAGAATTCTAATTTCTATTCATTCTTGCTAATTTATTAAAAAATTTTAAGAAAATTTGGGGTCCAACACTAAAAGAGGTTTTTAAAACTAACAGTTATATATATAGAGCATAAGAAGTGTCCATGACATATTATGCCAATTGCAGTCATTGACGACGTACTTACAAGGCATTATTTTAGAAGGTAGTAAATTACATAACTAAGTATGAATGAAAAACGTGTGTAGATGAAACAAAGGCCTTATATGTTAATGAATACTAAGACTAGATAAGGATCCATATACATTTTGTTAAATCCTTCATTATTACACTACATGAATATGAGATTGTACATAATAACATAACTAAAACATTTAATAGGTATATATGTAAAGTTAAAACAAAAGTCTATCATTAAAATGCTTGAGGATATAACAATAATATTGATGACTAATATTGGATATAAAAGAAAATTGATGTTAAATAGTGATGATGATATTTGCCCTAAGATTATAATGAAGTTGGAAGCAATGAAATTTGAATCGAGGTTATACACACTAAGTCCAATGGAAGTATAAAGTTTAAGCTTTCTTACTTTGATCATGGATTTGTAATTGACTTAGAGAAAAGGACATATGAATTTTAGGAAGAAATAGTCATATATGCAGAATTTTAGGACTATATATCATAAGGTAAGAATTTTGGGAAATAAAGTTGAAATAATTATTTATAAGGTGTTAATTTTTCTTTTACTACTAATTATTAACCTTTGAAATGGAGTAGGGATCAAGTATTTGAGAAGAATATAAGATCATATTATTAAACCAAACAAATGCCTCAAGATCTAAGTTCACACACAAACCAGTACGATAAAGACATGTCACACTCTCAATCAAATTAAAAATCTTAGATAACTACTAAACATAACTTTGTATCCACTCAAGGTAGCAATGCAACCTACAATGAGGCTTCATCTAGTAAAAGCTTCAAGCAATTGATAAGGAAATCAGGGATATTACCTATTCCAAGAAAGACAATGGCTAAAAGAAGCTAATTTGTAGTGTTTACCATCCAATTGTAAATATTATAGTTAATTATATTATTTTACTTTAGATTTATTTCATTTCTTTATTTCCATATGTATATTTTTTATTTATCAATTGCAATGTCGTGACGAGTTTATTTTAATAGTTCTATAATATAACATTTATAAAAAATGATAAGGATTATAAGCATAATGCCATAAATACTAGGTTTAACAATCCTTATACAATTACCTTCTAAAATAAACTTGTATATAATCACTAAGCTAAGCTTTTGTGTTACATAAATTTATGTTCATAAAACAATTAAAAAGTTTTGTCTTCTAATAGATAACTTAAATATATACTTAAACTACTGTAAAAAAAAATTCACCATTAAGTAT
Organism: Erythroxylum flavicans; assembly: GCA_027576715.1. Classification (NCBI taxonomy): domain Eukaryota; kingdom Viridiplantae; phylum Streptophyta; class Magnoliopsida; order Malpighiales; family Erythroxylaceae; genus Erythroxylum; species Erythroxylum flavicans. The sequence goes on along the minus strand of JANZXP010000008.1, from coordinate 15,168,729 downwards.
ATTAAGTGACCACATTAAGATTACAATAATTAAGCATGTAAACAATCTTAACATTGTCAAGTTATTGATTATCCTCTTTCTCATCATATAAGACTTAGTTCCAATTTAGCATTTTAGTTTTTAGCTCTCAAATTTCAACTACCAGTTTTTATCTATAACCTTCTCTTTTTCAACAATCTTACATTCTAAATTAATAATTTGTTAAGCTAACACAATATTCACCTCTTCTTTTCCTTTTAATTCTGCTTTCAAACTCTCATTTTTTTTCTTGAAAATCATAGCTTAGTCATTCATATTAGCTTTTGTATAAACCTATTCAAAATAAGAATAATCATTTCTCTTCCATAATAAGCACTTGTAAAACTTTCTTTTAAAACTACTAACTTTGTGAAAGGTATAAATCACCTTTAAATCATGACAACACACCCTTTTCTTTTCACAATCATTATTGGTTGACTAAATATTTATTTAGGAAGGTAGTTCATATTGATGATTATTACTCATCCTCTTTTAAGCTTGAAATGTAAATGAATTTCGATCTGAATTACTCCCCATATTTAGAATTTGATGATGTCTTAATGAATTGGGGTAAATAGGTTAGGGTTTGGATGTGTAATAAATTATTTACTTTAGAATTAGTCAATTGATTGTTTGTTTACAAGTTTATCATTTTCCTAATTTGAGTGCAAATGCCATATCATTTAAAGTTGTTAGGAAGTGTTAAATATCTTATTATGTTGTTAAAATAATGCTTATGCTACTTTCAATTTATTTTGAATAGTTTATATGTTTTTCTAATAAATTTTTAAGTTGATAATATAATTAATAAAACGTGTATAATTCATGATTTTTTTACTAATGACCTCATTAGAATAAAACAATTTTTTGTAAAATTTTCATAAGGTTTAATTATGTATTGTTTACTATTTATTCTTTTATAAAAATATAAGAGTATTAAATTAAAGAATGGGATTTTTTTGTTAAAAGTCCCCAATTTTACAAAGTGAGTAATTGACCCACTTAAGATGGAGAAGTTAATGAGTTTATAAACTCATTTACTATTAATTTCTCTCTTTTTATTTTTCTCTATCTTTCTCTTCTTAGTTCGTGTATTATTGTTCATTGAATAGCTTATATTGATTGATTGACATTGTTAAATGAATAAAGTGTCATATTTGAATGGTTGAAAATTACATAAAATGTGGTTTGTGTCTAAAAATATTATATATAAATAATTGAAATCAAAATAATAATTGTTATTGAAGGTTATATTTAGGTAACAGTTACATTTAAATGATTGGAAGTTATTTTAAATAGGCTTGTGACTGAAAAATTGCACATTAAATGGTTAGAATTTGTATTAGAATAATATTTATAACTGAAAATGTCTATTTATACATTTCAGTTCCTTTTAAACTCAAAGGCTCATCTTATAATTAAGATAGTTAATATTCCTCTTTATAAAATTTTCTACTAAATCTGAAACTTAATTATCCCCTAAAACCTACTTTCTAGGTGAACGGTTTATATAGGAAGGCATTACATATTCAAACATTTGGCTAAAATTCTTGAGATTTTTATTACTAATCAATCACTCTAGGAAATAATTAATATTCAACCAAATATTCAATGTACCATTTATCCAAGGAATGTTAAAGGTGTAAAATTCTTGAGATTGTAATTACTAATTTATTAATCCATCTAACAAGTAATTAATGTCTGACCAGCTATTAAATGTACCATTTAAGTAACCAAAGAAGGTTGAAGGTTCTTTTTTTTGTCAAAAAGTATGATGGTAACCCTTCATCTCAATATATTGTGTATTATCATTATTCTAGCAATCTCTGTCCATCATTCTAACAATCTTCTAAGAAATTTAAGTAAGTAATTAAAACTTTTTTCCCAACCTTAGCAGCTTTGTCTCAAGTTATACCACTTGTTGTTATGATATTGATAAAAAAAAGAAGATAAAGAAGTTAAAGGAAGAAAAATTTTGCAGCTATTACTTCTACAAAATATACCTAGCAAATGCTCTATATATAGAGCTTACAATCATCAAACAATGAAAGAAAATAGGAAACAAAAAAGAAATGTTTCCTAACAAGCCAACTAAGAAATGGACTACTCTACTCCATTACCGATAACGCCTAATATCTAGGACAACTAACTGACTACTCCAAATACTCGATCAAACTCAATCAAAAAACCAAACAAATTATTCCTAACATTCCCTTTATTAAAATTGAATATTTCAAAACATGCAGTTTAGCTCCCAGTAGGGCCCTCCTATAAATTGGATCTTCTATAGTGAGCACTTTTAAGTAACCTTTGGACCTTCAAGAAACTGGCTAATTGAGGGGCTTCATAGAAATATTAGCAACTTGATCTTGACTCTTACAGAAAATTAAAATAATAGCTCCAGCTTTTAAGAGATCAAGTCGAAAGTGATATCTTACATCTATGTGCATATACCTCCAATAAAAGATAGGGTTCCTTAAGAGCTGAATTGTTAAACTATTATGGCAAAAATTCTAAGTGGGTGCTTATTGCTTGAACAGTAGCTCTTAAGGAATATTCCTCAACCAAAGAACTTAAAATGCACAGGATGTTGCTACTATAAATTCAGCTTCAATGGTTGATAAAATAACTAAGGGTTTCTTCTTAGAACACCAAGAAATAGCTGCATAATCCATAATAAAAGCATAGATGGAACTACTTCTTTTATCACCTAAGTTTAAAGCATAATCACTATCACAAAATCTAAATGAATATGATTTATCATCCTTTTTATATATATAAAAGCCCAAAATTAGTAGTTCCCAGTAGGTATTTGAGAATCCTTTTTGCAGTCAGAAGATGAATCTCTTTTAGACTTTCCATATACCAACTTGCATTAAATCAAGTTTAGTAGTTGTCAAGTACATCAAGCTTCTAACAATCTACTTGTAAAGAGTGCCATCAACTCCTTTTCCTAAATGATTCTTCACAAGCTATAATTCCTTTTTAGGTGGAGTAGTGATGACATTACAATCATACCAAACCTGACCAAACTTTACTCTAAATACTTCTTTTAGCTGAGAAAATTCCAGCAACATATTACACAACTTCTATCTCGAGAAAATAATGCATCATCCCAAGATTAGACATGTCAAACTTACATATCATAGATTACTTAAATTATTTAAATAAGGCATAATCATTTCTAGTATAAATTAAATAATCTACATATAAGCATACAATAAGGAGCTTTCCACCATATTTGTTTTTTGCATAAAAATTATGTTTATATAAAGATAGTATATACTGCTATACCAAGCTTTTGGTACTTGTTTTAGTTTATCTAAAGCCTTTTTCAATTTATGAATTTTATGCTCATATCCTAATTTCACATAACCAGGAAGTTGATTAATAAATTCCTCCTCTTTCAAGTCTCCATGTAAAAATATTGACTTCATGTCCAGCTGAAAGATTGGCTATAAATTACAAGATGCCAATGTGACAATTAACCTAATTGTGTCATATCTTACAACTGGACCAAACATTTTTGTGAAGTCGATGCTAAACTCTTGCTTGGGCCCTCCAGCTAAAAGACATGCTTTGTATATTTCAACTTCTTAATTCTCATTCAACTTTGTCTTATAGACCCACTTCACATCAATGGTCTTTTGTCCCTTCAGAAGGTCATTCAACTACTAAGTATTATTTCGTTCAATGGTACTCATTTTCTCATCCATAGCCTTCTGCTATTTCTTTTCTTTGATAGTAGCTTCGAAACTTGTTAGATTACATTATGAAAATAAGGAAAAAAGTGTGAGCAGATCCTCAAAATCATTAATTCCAGATACCTGATAGTGTAACATCTATACTTTCCTTCTTTTAATTTATTGAGGATGTGAACTATCTGTAGCTTAAAGTTGATCAATGGTTCCCTTAAGTTGTTGCTATATTGTGAGGGACTGAATATTCTTTATTTAACTAACTTTTAAGAGTAGGAAATATTGGTTCTTATTGTTGTTGGAGTTATTGTGTTTCAGTTCCATTTTTGTCTTCCTAGTTTACTATAATTTGTTGTCTAACAACTCTTTCATTACTACAAGGACAAAACATCTCTTCGTCAAAGACAACATCTCGAATGACAACAATTTTCTTGATGATATGATTATATATTTTGTAAGCCTTTGATTCATCACAAACACCAAGAAAAATTCATTTTTTGCCTCGTCATCTAACTTTCGTCTTGTCTAATATGGGACGTGAGCATATCCAGTGCTTCTAAAAATTTTAAATTGGTTTCTTGTAGGATTCTACCCATTCCAAACCTCTTTAAGGGTCATGTTTTGAACAAAAAGAGTAAGATCTCTATTAGATACATGAACTCTTCAATTGACTACTTTCCACTAGAAACTCAAAGAACTCCACTTATTGTAAAAAGGCTTCATACCATATTTAGAATTGTAAGACTCTTCCTTTTACATACACCATTTTTTTTGTTTTATACATTTTTTAAGCTATTTTTTGATGCCTTGTTCCTTACAAATTTTACAAATTTGTATAAGTTATATTATAAGTTATATTATCCTCTTTGATCAATGCAAGGTATTTATATGAAACTCTTAATTTCCTTCTCAATAAATGCATTAAAATTTTTGAAATATATAAAGGATTCCAATTTCTCCTAAAAAAATATATCTAAATTATCTTATATAATCATCAATGAAGGTAATAAAATATCATTTACCTCTATTAGATATAGGAGTTATTGGCTTGCAATATCTGAGTGTACCACTTCCAGCATCTTTTTTGCTCTATGGAGTTTTGTTTTTGGAAAGTAATCTTATTGTTTTTTACTAATAGCATAATCTTAGCATAGTTTAGATGGAGTTATAAAGGGAAATAGAAGGAGACCAATCACCATTTTTTTTACAGTAAGGTCTTTTACCCATTGAAGCTTAAGTGACTATAGCATAAATGCCATAAGCATGTCACTTCCTTCAATTTTACCAAGAAGCATAAATGGGTGACATTATGGAGATAAGTGGGAACATTCAACTTACTGCCATTTTAGCTTCAGTAATGAATCCAAACTTGACATCTTGAATTCTATATACTTAATTCTATATACAAATCTCATGTCCCTTTTTTTTGCAGGTGACTCATACTAAATAAGCTTGTCTTCAAATCTGGTATAAATAGGAAATTAAAAATAATGTGGTTGAGTTTCTCTTAGTTTGTATAGTTACCTTTCTCTTCCCTATTACAGTGACATTTGAACAATCACCAAACTCGATATTATCTTGGAAAGTTTCATCTAACTCAGAAAATGTGTTCTTTTCTCCACATATGTGGTTGCTGCAACTGGTGCCTAAATACCACATGTTCTTTCTAATAATAAATGGAAGAAAGATAAGGAGTTAGGACAATGATACCATAATAATAAACAGAAGAAATATAAGCAGTTAGGGCAAGGATTTCAAATTTTTATATTTTTATGTGAATTGATACATAGCCTAGTTACTGATACATAAGTATCCAGCTATATAAAAGGTAATTACAACCTATAAATATATGATATAAGCCCCTAATTGTACCTCATTGATAATTAGCAATTAAATTTAATAATCCCACAAATATAACCTGAGTTTTAGCTTAATCACCACTTGATTGACAACATAAATCAATCTCTATTTCACTAAAACCCTCCCTCAAATTAAAGTTAATTAGATAGCATTAATTTAGACAGTATATAGTTATGGCATGCTCTACTTATGACTTTAGTGAAAAGATCAGCAGCTTGATCATGCGAAGGAACTTTCTTTAGACAAATAACATTTTCTTGTATAAGATTACAAATCTAATGGTAGTCACCTTCAATGTGCATTGTATGCCCGCAAATATAGGATTGAAGGTAATATAAATGGCGTTTGTAATATCTACATGCAAAGGAGCAGGATAAGTAATTTGTATATTCAACTCTCCTAATAACTATTGAAGCCAAATAATTTCAAATCAAGCGGCAGAAATGGACCTATATTTCTCCTTCGTTAATGATTTTAAAATGCAATCTTATTTCTTACACTTTATATAAGATCAAGGAATCTTCTAAGAATATACACTAACCAATAAAAAAATAATGAGTATGTACACACCCTGCTCAATCTAAACCAACAAACCTTTACAAACTTAAGATGTGTTGGAAGGAGAAAAATAAACCTATTTCTGTAGTACATCGCAAGTACCTAATAATTCGAAGTAATGTAAACAAATAAAGTTATAGAGGGTCAAATACAAATTGACTCAACACTTGAACGACACATGAAATATCAGGTCTTGTCATATTTAGGTAGATAAAACTACCAACAAGGTGTCGATACAAGGTGGGATCATTTAGCAATTCTCCATCATTTTCCCCATATTCAGTATTGATTTCCATAGGATTATGTGCATTTCATAATAAGAGAAATTAGCAAATTTGATTAACTCCTTAGTGTAAGTATATTGATAAAATTTTTTTCCTTCTTCCTTGTGATGAACTCCCAAACCTAAAAAATTTGTTAAAGTACCAAAATCTTTCATATAAAAGAAAGATTATAAAAATTGCTTTAAATGACAAATAAACTCTTGATCATTTCTAGTAATAATCATATCATCTTCTTAGAACAGTAAAACGATAATACCAAATGATGAATGCTTCAAGAACATACAGTGATCAATATCACTTTGAGAAAAATCCAACACTAATTATAGCAGATCTCAATTTCTCAAACCAAGCACAAGGAGCGTGTTTCAATCTATAAAGAGCCTTTTGAAGTCGACCAACCAAATTAAATATTGGTAAACAATAACCTTAGGGTGGCTTCATATAAACTAACTCCTTTAAGTAGTCATAAAAAATGCATTCTTCACATCCATTTAGAAGAGGGGCCATTATTTAATGAAAACAACAAGAAGTAAGGTATGAATTGTGGTCATTTTAGCAACTGGCTAAAAGTGTCTTCATAATCTAAGCCATAATTTTGCTTATAGTCTTAAGTTACGAGTCTAACCTTGTACCTATCAAGAGAGCATCATGTTTTAGTTTAACATCTACTACCAACGATAGAAGCTTGAGGAGGAAGTGAAACCAGATCCTATGTGTGTTTTTCCTTTAGAGCATGGAGCTCCTCGACCATGGCTTGTTTCTAACACTCTTGACTTGTTACTTAGCATAAGAATTAGGTACATTAATAGAGTTTGATGTCGTATGTACGACATACAATTTTTTGTATTTTTAGGAGAATAGCTACATCGTTTTGATGGTCCAACATGACGAGATGAACATCAACGAGAGTTAAAATTTTTAACAACTAGTTCAGTATTATCAAGTAACGTATTTTTCGTATCTTCAAGAATGGTATTCTTAAAAGAAAAAGACTCATTCGCAATAGGTGAAGTGTTAGATTTCATTGTAAAGATTGTTTCTCCATTTTGATGAGTTTCCAAGTCACACTATATAAGAAATGCCAAAAATGTTTAGGTAAAATAGACAAAAGTGACTGGTTATTAGTGTCATTTAATTTATAATAATATAAATTTTCTAGCATAATGATATGTCTGGAGACTTTTACATGATGACTTTCAAGATCATAACAAAGATAACCTTTTTGTTTTTTTTTTCCTATATCTGATGAACACAGATTTAATAGATTTTGCTATGCTTTATTATGTTTATGATTAGGAAGATGCATAAAACAAATACACCTAAGACTACAAAAGTGAGAATATTCAAGAGATTTATTATAAGGACGAAAGAAAGGAGAGTCATGGTTAAGAATAGAGGTTCCCTATTTTTCCTTTCCACTGCTCCATCTTTTTCTAAAGTGTGAGGACAAAACCATTGGAAGACACATTGGAAACAAAAAAAATCACACAATTCAATTCTAGTGTATTCTTCACCTAAGTCTGAATGAAATTTTACCAAAAAGATGGGTCTGAACTATGGTAACAATAGACATTATTATTTTAGGAACTTCATATCGATTTCGTAAAAATATATCCATGTAAACCTTGTGGCATGACCAATAAAAAGGATAGAATAATAATATCGCAGATGTGTGGTAATGGGAGGTGGTCCCTAAACATCACTATGAAATAAATTAAACAGCGAAGAATAATGAGATGTACCAAAAGGAAAAGGAAGTCTATGATTTTTTGATTTAGCACAACTTTCACTTGAAAATTCAATCAACTTAGAATAAATATTTTTATTAAAAGGGATTTGAAATCTCTGTATTTTTATATGAATTATATGTTACTCCATGAATGATGTCCTCCTCACCCTCTTCTTCTCTCCTGTCTATTTTCTGCCTTTTGTTACCGGCTACTACGCCCTTCCTACTTTTCTCTCCTCTTCTCTTATCATCATTAGTGGGTGATGAAGAGCAGCTGTTGCTTGCCGCCTGTAAAGCTTGCTCCTCTTGATCCTGCTCGATGAGCTTTCGCTCATGAACTCGCAATGAATTCTGCAGTTCATCAATTGTGAGTTAATCAAGATTTTTTAACTCCTCAATTGAATAAACAATGAAATTATATTTTGCTCTTAACGACCCAAGGATCTTTTCAATGATCATAACGTCCTCCTTCTTTTCTCTATGGATTTGCATAATGTTGACGATACTCGGCTCACCCACTCACAAGCTCTGATACCACTGTTATGGTATTGATAAAACAGAGAAGATAGAGAAGTTAAGGGATGGAAAAATTTGCACCTATTACTTCTACGAACTATACCAAGAAAATGCTCTACATAGAGCTTACAATCATCAGACAATGCAAGAAACTAGGAACCAGAAAAGAAATGCTTCATAACAAGCCAACTGAAAAATGGACTCCCATACTGATAACTCCCAATACCTATGACACCTAACTGACTACTCTAAATACTCGATCAAACTCAATCAAACAACTATTCCAAGGACTTATTGAATGACCTCACTGAGTAATTTGTTAATGGTGAAAGGTTAGGAAAAATTCAAGACGGAATTGTGTCTAGAGCCTTTCTGTTTGCATATTTCGAGTAATTTCATACTTAAAAAGTCTTTCATTAATGGGGGTTTGGTATAAAGCTCTTCTTGAAACAGAAAATAGTGAGAGTTAGTTGCAAAAGATTATGCGCTTGAGTCTTTACAGGATTTGTTTTCAGAAGCTTGTAATAACAATTTTGCAAGCTTTGAACGGCTGAGATTTTCAGGTATTTCCTCTGTTTCTTGTTGTGAGACCCCATTTCCATTTCTTGCTCCAGACAACTTTCGTTTGATCTTCAATTCATTTTCTAGCTGAATGGCCTCGTTAACACTTTGTATTACTTTGTCAAAACAAAGATATCGTCCACAAGCTCCATAGTCCATGGCTTCATAAACACGGACATGAGCTTCCGCCACCTTCTTTACTTCTGTAGTTGCTAGAATGCCTCGTTGAAGCATGATTGAGCCACCTATACAAAACTTCATCAATTTTGAGAGAACAAGACCATAAATATAAGAGAGAAGGCTACTCAGAAACGGGTATGATGTATAAAATCTTGAGCTTGAGCTAAGTTTGTGGAAGTCGATCTAACGTAATGACCTTTAAGATACGATATGGACGTTTCTTTGTGAGCATGCGGGAAGGAATTAGCCATGAGAAGGGCAGGGCAGAGAGTGACAAGATTCACTTTTAATTCTTTAGACTTCCTCCAAGCAGCTCTTTCTGCTGTTGTCTTCCCCAAGGCAAGCCACAGCTGTTTTCCGTTCCAAAGAGATAGCCACGTTCAGGTTTTGATTCATAATGATTCAACTCAGTGACAGATTTGGAGTAGGAAAGTTTTTTTTCAACAAAACAGAAAGGTACCCTTTCTTCTCTGCAGAATTCCTCATCGCTCCAACATTTTTCATTGATAATCCTATCTGGAGTTTCACGAGTCCAGATGGAAGCAAGAAGAGAAGAAGTGAAGATGCATCTCCTCACGTAAGCTGCCCTACCGCAGGCTTCAATTACGTTGCTTGCAGCCTCAGCCTCAAGAAATGCCATTTGTTCCTGAAATTATTGTGCAAGGGAAATCAGGAAGAGAACGCACTGACCCTTTTTTTAAAAAAAAAAATGGTATTATGAATGATAAACCTTATGATTTGGAATATCATCTACTTGAAAACGCAATTAAGATGACAAATTCATGGAGGTTGTCAATTTTCATGACTTAAATACCAGAAATTGTTGACTGGACTTGACAATTATATAATATTTATTCATAAGCACACCCATAGGAAGCATGGATGGTACGTGGGATTCTGACTTACGGAATAACCAGAGATTCCATGTGGATCAATGAAGGAGGATGTATGGAAAACAGCATGGCAACCTCTAAATGCATTGCAAAGGATGTCCAGATCTTGCATCTTTGCCACTACAACATCATGTAGTTTGTTTAGCTCTTCTTCTTCAATTAGCCTCTTCATGTCTTCAAAGTCCACTGCATGGCAAGAACAGAGCCGGCTGAGGAAGAAACTTGGAAAACATAGTACAGTACTATAAGAAGAAGAAGAAGATAAAAAATAATCTTAAAAAATTGAAGCATGGCATGCAAGAAGCATTTATGAGTTACCGAAAAAGTTAGGAAGGTGGATCCTGTGCCAATGTTAAGAATAAGTTGTGAGTTGAATGAATTACTCTCGGAGTTTTTTTTAATTTATATATAGCAGGATTCTTAAATTTAATGTTTTATATAATGACCAAGTATGTAAGAGCTGTGTAAATTCATGCTAGATGTTAGTGATACAGGTACAGGGAGTTATTTGCAAACCTGGATTTTGAAGGGTAACTCGAACATGGTAGCCCCGAGCCAAGAGCTCCTTGACGACATGGGAACCCAAGAATGAGTTGCCACTGGTAACACAAACCAGTTTAATCTCTGTACTATAACTCAAAAACGCATTTCCATCACATAACTTTCTCTCTTCTGTCAAAGCCACTTTACCCATCTCTCTTAGCAGCATCATTGCTACTTTATTTAGAAGAGACGACTGGGCACGTTTTCCTTTATAGAAAGCAAAGGCTGACCATAGGGTGGTAGATGAGAAGATTAGATGGAAAATGCACGAGGGAGGTAAGTTTTGTCCTGCGCCTGATGCCCTCTATTTATTGAGTGCATAATTAAGGATAGCGACCTTAAGGTCATGTAATGTAATGTTGGTTTGGATTTTAGATTAGGAAAGGAGTGAATACATATACATTGAAGCGCTTTTTCCTTTTCATCTTGTAAACATTCCATCTTTTTTTTCACTTAATTATAACAAAGATATAATATAATATCAAACCTTTTGCACACATACAAAATAATATGACCCTAAGTTCACATAACAGAATATTTCTAATAGAATAAAAATCAATATTAATATAGATATAGTAGAAGGTATTAATGTCACTTAGCTTTTAGATGTCAGTCACATCAAGTAGTTAATTGTTGAACTAAATTACCAATTGTTTCTCCCCATCAACGTAAGGACAGGAATGTAGTCTATTCAACTACCTTATATACTATTTTCAATTGAGATCATCACATTTACGTAGACTCCCCCCTACATAAATATATGGATGAAATTTAATATAATAAAATTGGAACAGAATAACTGAAATAGAATATTTGATAGGCTATCTTAACACCAAATCAATAAGAGAACCCAACGGCTTGATTCTCCATTGGGTAACAAAAATTGGAATAAGACTATTATTATTACATTACATTATCAAGTAATCTTTAAATACAAAGGAAGGCTAGAAATACAATAACGAATGTATGTGACAAAGAATACAAAATGAGGAAACCATAAAGGAAAAAAATGTTGTTAGTCAAGACAAAAAGAAAAGCCACCGGCTTGTTGTACATGGGTCTGAACAAGCAAGTCCGACACATCTCATGTCAGCTGTTACCAAGCCTGATGTCCATGTCCTGCGTAACTTAGGAATAGCTCAGAATTTTCCATGTCAAGGTTTCAATTCAAACACATATATTTACGGTATATAACTACCCCTGTCACCATGATCTCCACTCCTCCAGCTGCTTTGAGTATGGTCAAAGAAATCTGAACTATAATCTTGACTACCAAATGCCAACCTCTGAAACATTCTGATTTGTGCTGACTGCTCTCTAGTGTCGTATATTTCACTTTGGCCAGGTCTCACTCCATTGGATAGATCTGACAACTCATCTAAGGAGTCTAAAGCTCTCACAACCTGACGGGCAAAAATTATCAAGTTAAACATCTCTAAATCAAGAGCACTACTTGAGGAGAAACAATGCAACAGGTACAATGGTTACCTGACTCATTCGAGGTCTTTTTGCAGCTGAATGACGCACACAAGCTGCAGCTGCCTCAATCATTCTGAACATTTCACCTGCAACATAATTCCGGCCTAGCTTTGGATCAACTAATGCTTCAAAGTCTTCTCTCTCAAGTGCTTCAGTAAGCAATGGTCTAGCCTGAGCACAAATTTTAAAGCCAAATTGCACGTTGCATAAGAATATGTTGCCAGAGAATCAAGTTCCAAACAGACTCCCTATCTATCACTCGTTTATTTCATGGATCCCACATGAGGGGATGCAGCACGCAGGATGTGCTGATACAATCGAGCATTTGGGAGAATAGAAAGACAACTACTATCCTAGGAATTAAATACAAACTTATAGAAAAACAGTTCAAGATATAGAGATGCTACAATATAAAGAACCCATAAGCACCAGAATAATTTTGAGCTAATATCTATAGTTGGCATGCTAAAGGAAAGTAAGCTAAAGGAAATTAATGCATTTGGAATGATAGCATTCGTTATTACAAACGTAACAAATCATGCTATAACCATGATAGAAATTTAGAACTAACTTCTAATGCTAGTTGACATGATTAAATTTTAAACAGAAGAATTGTCTCAGTTATGAAATTTTGTGACATCTTTTCAATCAAAATATATCAGAAAATATCCATCAAACTCCAGAAAATATGGCATTCAACATTTTTATGGGACATACCCATTCAACCAGGCTTTCATCCCCCAATGGTTGAGATGCATCAACAGGCTTCCGGCCTGTAATTAACTCCAAAAGCACAACCCCAAAGGAATAAACATCAGATTTTTCAGTCAACTTGCCACTCGTTGCATATTCTGGAGCCATATATCTGGAAAATCGAAGTTCAATCCATGAGAAAGCAATGAAATAAGGAATCTGATATCTAATAGACATATTATTCCTTAAAGAGGTACTTGCTAATATGACATCATTCATAACCAACAATTTGATACAAAAGCATAGAACACGCACAGACTTCTAAAAGAAATAATAGTCAAAAGCAAGAGGAGAAGAAATTGTGAATCATTAAGTAATGCTAGCTTCTACTACTTCCTTTTTGAGAGAATAAAGCCCAAATGGATAGCATTTTACCCCTAAGAAAAGAATCAAAACCAGTTATCAATAGAACCCCCCATGGATCACATACCCAAAAGTTCCCATCACGCGGGTAGTTACATGAGTATTTGACTCCAGTTCCAGTGCTAATTTCGCGAGCCCAAAGTCTGAAACCTGCAATTTAGAAAATCATACGGTTCGAGAAACACATGCTGTTAGCTAAAAAGTTTCCAATGAAGGAAGAAAAGCACCCTCCAATTTTATCTAAATTTAATGTATAAACCATATTAGGCATCTCCACACTATATTACCACCGAGAGGGCTACTTATATAATAAGCAGGTCAAGAAGCACTCCAACAGAATTTTGATTGAATAAAGTGCTTAGCTATAAAACCATTTCTCCAGGGGCTGTCAATGATCAACAATGTCTATATGTTCAGAAAGATGCATACCCGAGCTTCGTAATTGCTATCAAGAAGGATGTTTGATGACTTGATGTCCCTATGAATAATGCGAGGATGGCCTGAAATATTCAAAAAACAAGGGAAAATGTATAAATTGTCACAAAAAATAGAAATGAAGAAAGAAAATACAAAGAAGTACAGTTTTATTTATATGTGGGGACTAAAGCAAAGTTCCAAAAGCTTCCTAGACGATCATGTGCTGTTGATTTGGTAAGTTTACCCACACTTGCAAACAGTATCAGTAGTGATGCTAATCAGACTTATCTTAGGAGTGACTGAACATGCTTCTAACATACACTTAACTGGCCCGTGAGAAAGCAAAATTTTATGTTTAAATGGCAAAATTTTGCACGTAAGGAAAAGAAAATGTCCATATTCAAAAGATTGAATTGAAAATTTTTGTTTAAAAGACTGGAATGTAAATCATAAGTTAAAATAGAATTGAAATAATAAAAAGTAGAAAATTTACAGTCTTCGTGGAGGTAAGCTATGCCACGAGCTGCACCAGCAGCAACCTTGACTCGGACTGCCCAATCCATAATTGGTCGCCCTTCACCTGAAAAGGTGCATAAGGATGCAGATAAAGCATTATCATAGGATTTCCAAACCAGATCACAGTCCATAGCAAGGTGAAAGAAAGAAACCGGCTGACAACAAAGATGAAGACAAGCGGAAATGAGAGGAGAAAATGAAGAAAACTAGAGTCCAAAATACCCAATGCGCCATAATCCTCCTTAAAGCTGAAATACATTCTCTAATGTCTTTCGATTAAAAAAAGAAATCCGAAACACTTTTCTATTCAATGAATAGAGCATAATAATGTGAATCTACCTAGTAATCAACTAGTACCTAATTATTAGGCTATTGACCAGTCATATTGTTCTCTTACAGTCTGCTGCATGATTCTACCAAGCACCTTATTGATAAAACTATCCAATACAAACACAATTTTTGACTAAAGAGATATTCCATGAGTATGTCTGCATGAAATGCACTTATGATATAAAGCGCACTCAAAATGGAGGACTTTACCCTTTCAAAACTTAGATATGTATCTTACCATGGAGATGATAATGTAGAGTATTGTTTGGAAGGTAGTCATACACAAGCAATCTTTGATTCTCTGATATACAGTAACCCACCAGAGAAACTAAATGCCGATGATGTACTCGGCTAATAATCTCAACCTCTGCCTTGAACTCACGCTCTCCTTGTGAACCACCAATCTTCAATTGTTTTACAGCTACCTCTCTTCCATCAGCAAGAATGCCTTTGTAAACACAGCCAAATCCACCTTCACCCAAGAGATTCTGTATTGAAAATCCATTCGTGGCTTGAGCTAGTTCATTATAGGTGAACCACGATTTCGAATTATTTACTCCACCAGACTCTGAAGGGGAATACACAAAATCACTGCCAGGAGGACTTCCTTGAAGGGGGACTGGTGGGTAAGCCCTTAGAAATAGTGACTCTGAATTGCAAAGACAAATTTCAATAAATTTATTCGCATTTTGCCCCAGAATTTGGCAATACTTTCTGGTGAGTTCAAAATTAGGCTTTCATTCAAGAATAAAAAATTATCTCATAGAAATACGATAACATAAATTATTCAATATAACCTGAAACCAAAAGAAGCTTCATTAAATAGCATATATACTGAAATTCTCTTCATTAGAACAGACATCAGGCACCATATAAACTGAATTTGTTGGTTCAAGTAAAGGCCCCAAAGTGACCAGTCAATTTAAAATAAAGATTGAGGTGGCTTGGCTCAAGGATTGATACTAGGTCAACAATAATGGAAGAAACATTAATTCTGTGAAATGGCTCATACGACCTTTCATGATTGGTTTTCCTGATATCAAATAGTATGGACGGACCATAAAAACTGTCACTGAATCAGTAAATTGCATGTGGTGTGGAGAAAATTATTACTAAGTCTCTATGAATTAGCCTTCAAGTGCAAGATATAGCTGCATAACCTTACACCACATATTATGAGATCAGAGATCCACTGTGTTATTTCAAGCAATTGGTGACTACACAAGTGCTGCAGCAGCAAAAGTTTTGGAGTAGCAGTGTAACAAATCAAAACCAAACCAGCATTTAATGCCTTACCTGAATTAGAGGAACCAAATGGTGAAGGCATTATATACCCAACGTTAGATTTAGATCGCTTTCTCTTTCGTTTATGTACAATCCACACGGCCATAACAAGAAAACTGAGGATCACAAACCCGACCACAATGCCAATTGCAATTGCACCCCCAGAGCTAAAACCTCCACTATTTGGGGATGTTGAATTTGCAGTAACATTAGGACCATTTGCTGCTCTTGCAGTTGGTTTCTCAGTAGGTATAGAGGGAAAGGTTTCATTGCTACGACTTCCATTTGCTGATGAATTCTGCGGCGGAGCTGGACTTGTGCCTGGTGGCAATATAGAAGGTGTAGAAGGAACTGAAGGAGGCGGTGATGGCAAAGTGGATACTGGAGGAGGTGGAGAACCTGTGGCAACTGGAGGGCTACTAGGTGGTGGAGAATTAACTTGAGGAGGTGATGGAGAACTCTTGGGAGGCTTTGACACCGGTGGAGGAGGTGGCGAACTGGTCAAGGGGGGTGCAGGGACATCTGCGGGAGGAGGTGGAGAAGGAGAAACAGCCTGAGGTGGCGGAGGTGGTGATGTCACAGGAGTTGTTGGAGAGGCCTGTGGAGGTGGGGGAGGAGGAGGAGGAGGAGGGGAAATGTGAACTGGCGGTGGAGGAGAT
>JANZXP010000008.1:15100042-15120901 GCA_027576715.1 Erythroxylum flavicans | reverse complement strand
TCTTCCCAATGATTGGTTGCATTTTGCTGACTGCTTAATGCACTTCATAATAGATTACAAGAAAGTGGAAATTAAAATAAAGTGGAAATTTGGAAGTTGGTTAGAGAGAAGTGAGAGTGTTTGGAGGTTCTAAAATTAAGAGAGATAAAGTTAAAGTGAAAGTGAAAGAAAAAGTGAAGTACGAAATGAATATATATGTGAAGGAAGGGTAAAATGGTAAAAATTTCAGCTAAAAATCGTGTGGATAGGTTTACCCTCCCATAGGCCACGATTGTGGAATAATCTCACCAATTTTTGATTTTTTCATCTTTCGTCCTTACATACACCTCCTGAGATCCTTTCTTAACTTATTTTTAGCACTATCACCTCATTATACTTTCCTTCGAGGTCATCTTTATAAAAAATTAATGCCCTACTCTTCCACGGTATTTATTTGGAATGGAACAACCTAATTGAGTGTCTACATGCCTGTACGACGTAGGCCAAGATTGTAGCTCACATCTGAGCCTTCAATCACGATCATGGCCCATTCCCTATGCGTTTGTCATGATTGTGACATGCAGGCCACAATCGTAGGCCACACCTAGAACTTCTACCATGATCGTGGGCCACCTACCACGATCGTGGGCATGTCTTGTGGCTCAGATTCCCTTTGAAACTCCTTTGCTCTTCGATATTGATCATTAAGGTACCTAAAAAACATAATGTTTAAACTCAAAGATTTTACTAACCTATAAAACACTTTAAACACAAATAAGTCACAAACTAACACAATTTTAACCACATTCCAAGTGATTGAATTAACAGCTAAACATATATCAAACTATGCCCTAAAACATGATCCCGAAGTTTTATATTATGAGACTTCAGGATTTCAGCTTGCCACAGATGACGATGGTTTATAGATTCAGGACGGTAGATTGTGAATCTGTTGCACTCAACTTCGTAATAATCAGTTATGGCCGAAACCAAGTAACCCATTATGAAGTTATTGCTCCTTTTGCATTGAGTAGCAATAATTACATTAAAGATGTAGGTGGTTGTACAAACTAGGATGTTGTGGTCCACGCACCATAACCGGAAAAGTTCCTTCATCGAAATCTTGTTAGTTTCCGTTTTGTCAAAAATAGTTTGACATATGAATTTGTGTAGTAATAAGTATTCCTGGATCCTGATGATGTTGTTATGTGCATTCTTAGTGTTGAAATGTTCTAACCTAATTAGTTCAGTCCAGTAAGGGGTGACACAGAAATCATCCTGCTGATCCACTACGGTCGATTCGGTGAAATTACAAATTTTATACAAAGTATCATAATTAAACTCATAAGGTTGTCCTCACAACCTAATGCACAATTCCTTAGGTTTATTAAATTTGAACTGAAGGGATGTAAAGAATTCTAGGGTTAGTTCTTCGTATACTAGATATTGAAAATGAACAAACTATCATATTGAGTTCTCTCTACTAAATTTTAAACCTTGTCTCTTAATTCTAGTTTATCTAAATTCTCAAAATGAAAGTACTTAGGAACCATAATTTGCTTATTACGAATGGAGTGGAAGCTATCTTCCTCATCTAAGAAGATCAGGAAAGGCATTCCATAATCTGCTGCCTTTTCTCTTTTTCTACGACCCGATACTTGGGCTTTCCCCTTGGATAGGGTGTGCTTAATAGTCTGCTTGATCTGTGGCCCCATTAAGAATGAGAGTGTGCAAGGGTTGTGAGAGTAAGGGAGTTGAGTGTAGGTAGGAAGAAGTGAGAGTCTTTGAACATCTTATGAGTAGAGAGAGACAGTTTAAATGAAAGTGATGGATAAAATGAGGTTAGATTTGAATATATAGGTAAGGGGAGGGCAATTTTGTAAACAAAAATAGTAAAAAAATGTATGGCTGTAATGGCTTGCAATATTTCACCATTTTTTATTTTTTCATTTTTTCATCCTTACACACCCCTCCGAAGATCCTTTCCTAACTTCTTTTTATCACTATCACCTCATTATACTTTCCTTCCCGATCATCTTTATCAAAATTAATGCCTTACTCTTCCACAATATTTATTTGGAAATGAAATAACCTAATTACAGAATGCAACACTTCTTTTAATGTTATTAGTTTAACACTCTTCTTTGCTTAAAGTGGTTTAAGAAAATTCTTCGATGGTGACTCAATTGTCAATCTCATAAAATGTAAAAGCGCCACCTGGTTGCTTATGCCACCTCCCTCCTTTTCTCGATTCTTCCTTTTCCTTCTTTTGTGAGGTTTATTCTTTTATAGGGAACACTTTTGATCATCATTCTTCTGTTTTTCTCCACTAAAATTTGTTACCTTTCATAATGGTCATAGGTTGGAGAGGATTTTTTTCATTCTTGGTTACAGTGAAAGACACATGTTTCTCTCCAATCCTTAAAATCAGCTCACCCCTATCTACATCAATAATTGATCAGGCAGTGGCTAAAAATGACTACTTGAGGATAATTGGGATTTTCGCGTCTTCTTCTATATCTAGTATGAAAAAGTCTGTAGGAAAAGTAAACTTTTCCACTTAGATATGTACATCACTTATGATACCCTTTAGACAATGAACTGATTTATCTACCATTTTTACCTGTATCTTGGTGGGGACTATCTCGCAGAACCCCGACTTTTGGTATAAGGAATAAGATATCATGTTTATACTGGCTCCTAATTCGGTGAAGGCTTTCTCTCTTTTGATACCCTTAATAATGCAAGGTATATAAAAATCCCCTGGATCCTCCTTCTTTGGTGGTGTTGTCAATTTCTTTTCTTCCTCCAATTCTTTTTTCACCTTTCTTGTTATTGATTCCATCAGTGTAATCCATGCTTCCAATTGCTCGATCATGTCTACAACTTCATTTAGCTCAGCTTCTTTATACTTGCTTATGGCTTTGATCGGAATGGAATTAGTGTTGGTACTTTTTTATCTCGGGAAAATTGTACTTTGACAATATACATCCTTCCTTATTTTCTTGCACCTCTACCTTCCTCTTGTTCCTGAATGGATTTGGATTTTGTTGTTCGAAAATGGGTAGGGTTTTTATATTGATGCTTCTAGGTTGTTTGTAATTCTGGTTCACTTTGAAAATCATTCTTATCAACCTTATTCTTGTCCTTCCCTTCATTTTCTTCAGCTTAATGCAATTCCTCCTCAGGTGCTTATGTAACGACCATAATTTGTTCTTTCATATTAGACTCGGTGTTACTTAGAAGGGATCCTACATTTTAGGTCACTATTGCTTCTACCAATTGACCTACTTGGACCTCTAAATTATGTATCGAGAAGGTGTGATTCTTTGTATCTTACTCGAACTTGCCTTAAAGCCGTTTATATGCATCCTCCATACCTCTAATTTTATCTAAAGTTTTTTCTAACTTGGATTCCACTGAACTTGGTTTGTCTTGCTGGAAACTTGGTGGTCCTTGAGGTGTGAACTGTCCTCCAACATTGTTTGACCAATAGAAGTTTGGGTGATTTTTCCACCTAAGGTTATATATATTGGAGTAGGGATGTTTCCCCCTCCTCGACCATATTGGGTTCCCATGTAGTTTACTTGCTCTAATACATTATCCTTCATCAAAAAGCAATCGACTGTATCATGATCCATCTTCCCACAGAGCTCACATTTCAGTTGAACAACTTTAACTGTATTTGAGGATGAAGCCTTCAAATTATTTAGCTGTCGAGTTAAATTATCAATTTAGCCTGCATTTCAGTTAAACTCGTTTTTATTCACGGAGAGTTATGGATTGTCTACGCTGCTCGTTCATCCATAAATAGCTATTACTTGCATTTCTTCTAATAGCTATTTTGCTTCATCTACCGTCTTCCTCATAAGTGATCTTCCTGAAGTCGCATCAATTTTGCCTCTTGTATGTAGGGTTACTCGGTTATAGAATGTTTGCAAAAAAATTCTTTAGGTAGGTTATGATGTGGACATTTTCTTTGCAAGTCTTTGTTTCATTCCCACACTTCATAATTGATTCCCCATCACCCTACTGAAAGTTTGTGATCTCCTTGATAATCTTTGTAGTCTTGGTAAGGGGAAATTACTTGTCTAAGAAGGTACAAACTAATTGGTCCCAAGTGGTGACATTAATCAAGTTAAGGGAATGGTACCAAGCTTTTGCTCTATCCCTTAAGGTAAAAGGAAAGAGTCTCATTCTTACAACATCCTCTGATATCTGATGATAATGGAAGGTATCGTAGATTTCAAGGAAATTGACAATATATGTGTTCGAGTCTTCAATCGTTAATCCACAAAATTACACATTTTGTTGAAGCATATTTAGAAGGGCTAGTTTGATTTCAAAGGTTGCTACTTACACGGATGGCCTAGCTATACCTTGATTGACTGCATTGAAGCCCAGTCTTATAAAGTCCATAAGGGTTCTTGGTTGATGCCCTTAGTTTGCTCTTTGATCCAACTCTTGCTGAAACTCCTTGGCTATTATTGCTTTTATGGTTTCTTCTTCTTCTTCACGTCGAGCTCTTCTAATTGAACGTTCTAGATGAGTGATGTCAAGCTCTATAGTTTTAGCTATGCGACTTCCGATCATTGATATAAACTTTAAAAAACTAGCAAACACATCAAGGCACCTCAAAAAAATAATATTTAAGCTCAAAAGCTTGTATTAAATGTTAAAAAAACTTCAAACATAAATAATTATCAAACTAACACTATTCCAACATGAACACATACTAAATGGTTGAATTAACGGCTAAACATATTGATTGGGTTTTGGTTGTGTGTAAGTTTTAATTATTAACCCCTGATAATCTGCAATGCATGGTTCGTTAGTGTAGTACCAAAGGTGTTAATCCCACGAGGAGGAACTAATCTAATCCTAAAATCTAAGGCTAGAAACAAATAACAAACATTCAAGATGCAACGAAACTAAAACAAGAATTTAATTCAATCAATCAAATTAAGAATCAAACAAAAAAACTAATTGTTAAGCAATTTACAACATACTAAAAAATCAACTGAAGGAAATTACGAATTGAGAGAAAGGAAATTTTACATGTGCTTAATGCTAACCTAACTAATTATGAATTATTAGATTGTTAGTTATAGGCTATCCTAGGGTTGATTACTCTCGCTCTAGTTATAACAATTAAACCTAAATCATAACTCATAATCAGATTATGGAGGTTACAATCTCTCAATTCACAACCTATCTAAAACCCTAATTAGTTTTGAAGTTCTCTAATAAACTATCAAAAACCTATACAAGATCTCTCTTCACACAAATTATCAATCTGATTTAATTCTGGTTTCTATTAAATCACCTAACTCTCGTTAGTCCAATTTAATCATTTTTCATTTGATTCACCTTCTCAGTTTATTATTGAATTATGCAATAGCAGAATCAAACTACAACAATATCCAAACACCTAAACAATACGATTCTCATTAATTTAAGAATAAAATTTCTAAGGTGAGTTTAGAACATCGTCGACATTCTAGATCCTATCATCAACTATTCAATCCAACTTCATACAATAATAAAAGTAAAACGAACAGGAAATACAATTTAAAATGGATGATGGGAGGCAATGACGTTAAGCAACCTCCTGATTTGGGAAGTACTTCGAGCTAGGTTCTCATCCTCTTCATTCTTCTTTCTTCCTTCTTCTCTTCCTCTATCTCTCGATGATCTCTCTCTAGGGTTTCTCGAGGGGGTTCACACAAAAGCTCTTTCTTTGCCTATTTCTATTCTTTTTATATCCTCTTGTGTTTTGGGTAATCATAGGGGTTCGAAAGGTACAAAAAATCCCTCAAAACTTAATGTTCATAAGTATTTGTGAGTCTACTGGTCGTTGGCCACGACCTTCGCCTTGCAGGCCACAATTGTGGCTCATATCTGAGTCTTCTGTCATAATCGTGGCCTGACATACCACCAGGATCATGGCTTTGACATGCCGTGGTCGTGGGCCATTACTTCGGTTTGAATGTCTCCAAAGCTCCTCCGTTCTTCATTGTTAACCCTGAAATACTAGTAAACACATCGAGGTACCGGAAAGACATAATATTTCAGCTCAAAGACTTGCACTAACTCGTAAAACACTTAAAACATAAATATTTAACAAACTAACACAATTCTAATATAAACATATACTAAATGGTTAAATTAACAGCTAAACACATTGATTGGGTTTTGGTTGTCTATAAGTTTTAATTATTAACCCCTGATAATCTGCAAATGCACAGTTCGTTAGTGTAGTACCAAAGGTGTCAATCCCACAAGGAGGGAACTAATCTAATCCTAAAACCTAAGGCCAGAAACAAATAACAAAAATTCAAGAAGTAATGAAACTAAAATAAGAATTTAATTCAATCAATCAAATTAAGAATCAAACACGAAATACTAATTGCTAAGCTATTTGCAACATACCCAAGAATCAACTGAAGGAAATTACCAATCGAGAGGAAGAAAATTTTATATATCCTTAATGCTAACCTAATTGATTATGAATTATTGGATTGTTAGTTTTAGGTTATCCCAGGGTTGATTATTCTCTATCAAGTTATAACTATTAACCCTAAATTGTAAACTTTAATCAAATTATAGAGGTTGTAATCTCTGAATTCACAACCTATCCAAAACCCTATTTCATTCTGAAGTTCTCTAGTAAACTATCGGAAACCTATGCAAGATCTCTCTTCGCACAAATTATCAATTTGGTTTAATTTTGGTTTCTATTAAATCACCTAACTCTTGTTAGTTCAATTTAATTGTTTTTTATTTAATTCACCTTCTCAGTTTATTATTGAATTATGTAATAGCAGATTCAGACCAGAACAATGTCTAATAAACATATAAACAATAAGATTCTCATTCATTCAAGAACAAAATTTCAAAGGTGAGTTTAGAACATCGTTGACTTTCTAGATCCTATCATCAACTATTCAATCTAATTTTATACAATAATAAAACTAAAACAAATAGGAAATACAATTTAAAATGGATGATGGGAGGCAGTGACGTTGAGGAACCTCTTAATTTGGGAAGTACTTCGATTAGTTTCTTCTCCTCTTCTTTCTTTCTTCTTCTCTTCCTCTATCTCACGATGATCTCTCTCTAGGGTTTTTCACAAGGTGGCTGATGCAAAAGCTCTTTCTTTGCCACTTTTTGTTCTTTTTATATACTCTTATGTTTTGGTTAACCCTAGGGATTTTCAGGTGTCTGAAAGGTCCAAAAATCCCTCAAAACTTGACGTTCATAAGTGTTTGCATATTTATGGGATGCAGGCAATGACCTTGACCCTGCAGGCCACAATTGTGGCTCACATATGAGCCTTCTGTCATGATTATCGCATGCAGGCCACGATTGTGGGCCAAATCTGGAGGTTCTATGATGATCGTGACCTGATATACCATGATCGTAGGCCATTATTTCAGTTCGAATGTCTCCAAAGCCCCTCTGTTCTTTATTGTTAACCTTGAAATACTGGCAAATACGTCAAGGTACCTGACAAGCATAATATTTAAGCTCAAAGACTTGTAGTAATTTGTAAAACACTTAAAACATAAATAATTAACAATCTAACATAATTCTAAGATAAACATATACAAAAATGGTTGAATTAATAGTTAAACACACTGATTGAGTTTTGGTTGCGTGTAAGTTTTAATTATTAACCCCTGATAATTTGCAAGTGCATGGTTCGTTAGTGTAGTACCAAAGGTGTCAATCCTACGAGGAGGGAACTATTCTAATCCTAAAATTTAAGGCCAAAAACAAATAACAAAAATTCAAGATGCAACGAAACTAAAACAAGAATTTGATTTAATCATTTAAATTAAGAATTAAACACAAAACACTAATTGTTAAACAATTTGCAACATACCCAAGATTCAACCAAAGGAAATTACCAATTTAGAGAAAGGAAATTTTATATATCCTTAATGCTAACCTAACTGATCATGAATTATTGGATTGTTAGTTCTAGGCTATCCTTGGGCATGATTACTCTGCCGCAAGTTATAACCATTAACCCTAAATCATAGACCTTAATCAGATTATGGAGGTTGCAATCTCTGAATTCACAACCTATCCAAAACCCTAATTAGTTATGAAGTTCTCCAATAAACTATCAGAAACCTATGCAATATCCATCTTCGCACAAATTATCAATCTGATTTAATTCTGGTTTTTATTAAATCACCTAACTCTCTTTAGTCAAATTTAATCGTTTTTCATTTGATTCACCTTCTCAGTTTATTATTGAATTATGCAATAGTAGAATCAAACAACAACAATATCCATTAAACACATAAACAATATGATTCTCATTAATTTAAGAATAAAATTTCGAAGGTGAGTTTAGAACATCGTCGACACTCTAGATCCTATCATCAACTATTTAATCTAACTTTATACAATGATAAAATTAAAACGAACAGGAAATACAATCTAAAATGGATGATGGGAGGCAGTGACGACAAACATCCTCCTAATTTGGGAAGTACTTCGAGTTAGCTTCTTCTCCTCTTCTTTCTTCATTCTTCTCTTCCTTTATCTCTCGATGATCTCTCTCTAGGGTTTCTTAAGACGGTTGATGCAAAAGCTCTTTCTCTACCTATTTATGTTCTTTTTATATCCTCCAATGTTTTGGGTAACCATAGTGTTGTTTCGGGGTCCAAAAGGTCCAAAAGATCTCTCAAAACTTAACGTTCATAAGTTTTTATGTGTCTACTAGTGATAGGCCATGACTTTGGCCTTATAGGCCACAATTATGGCTCACATCTGAGTCTTCTATCACGATCTTGGCCTGATATACCACCACGATCGTGGCCAGACATACCACGATCGTAGGTTATTACTTCGGTTCAAATGTCTCCAAAGCTCCTCCGTTTTTTTTTGTTGACCCTAAAATATTAGCAAACACATCGAGGTACCTGAAAGAAATAATATTTAAGCTCAAAGACTTGTACTAACTCGTAAAACACTTAAAACATAAATAATTAACAAACTAACACAATTCTAACATAAACAGATACTAAATGGTTGAATTACCGGCTAAACACATTGATTGGGTTTTAGTTTTGTGTAAGTTTTAATTATTAACCCTTGATAATCTGCAAGCGCATGGTTCATTAATGTAGTACCAAAGGTGTCAATCCCACGAGGACAGAACTAATCTAATCCTAAAATCTAAGGCTAGAGATAAATAACAGAAATTTAAGATACAACGAAACTAAAACGAGAATTTAATTCAATCAATCAAATTAAGAATGAAACACAAAATACTAATTATTAAGTAATTTGCAACATACCCAAGAATCAATCGAAGGAAATTACCAATTGAGAGAAAGGAAATTTTACATATCTTTAATGGTAACCTAACTAATAATGAATTATTAGATTGTTAGTTCTAGGCTATCCTAGGGTTGATTACTCTCTCTCAAGTTATAACCATTAACCTTAGATCATAAACCCTAATCAAATTAAGGAGGTTGCAATCTCTCAATTCATAACCTATCTAAAACCCTAATTAGTTATGAAGTTCTGTAATAAACTATCGGAAACCTATGCATTCGTACAAATTATCAATCTGATTTAATTCTAGTTTTTATTAAATCACCTAACTCTCGTTAGTCCAATTTAATCATTTTTCATTCGATTAACCTTCTCAGTTTACTATTGAGTTATGCAATAGTAAAATCAAACCACAAGAATATCTATTAAACAACTAAACAATACGATTCTCATTAATTAAAGAATTAAATTTTGAAGGTAAGTTTAGAACATCGTCGACATTCAAGATCCTATCATCAACTATTCAATCCAACTTTATACAATAATAAAACTAAAACAAACAGGAAATACAATCTAAAATGGATGATGGGAGGTAGTGATGTCAAGCAACCTCCTGGTTTGGGAAGTACTTCGAGTTAGCTTCTTCTCATCTTCTTTCTTCCTTCTTCCCTTCCTCTTTCTCTAGATGATCTCGCTCTAAGGTTCCTAAGGTGGCTGATACAAAAGCTCTTTCTTTGACTCTTTCTGTTCTTTTTCTATATTCTAGTGTTGTAGGTAACCCTAGTATTTTTTTGACGGTCGAAAGGTCTAAAAAATCCCTCGAAACTTGACGTTATATGTGTTTAGTGTAGTACCAAAGGTGTCAATCCCACATGGATGGAACTAATCTAATCCTAAATTCTAAGGCCAAAATGAAATAACAGAAATTCAAGATGCAACGAAACTAAAACAAGAATTTAATTCAATTAATCAAATTAAGAATCAAAATAAAATACTAATTATTAAGCAGTTTACAACATTCCCGAGAATCAACTGAAGGAAATTACCAATTGAGAAAAAGGAAATTTTAAATATCCTTAATGCTGACCTAACTGAATATAAATTATAGGATTGTTGTTCCTAGGTTACGCTAGGGTTGATTACTCTCTCTAAAGCTATAACCATTAACCCTAAATCATAAACCTTACTCAGATTATGAAGGTTGCAATCTCTCAATTCACAACCTATCCAAAACCCTAATTAGTTCTGAAGTTCTCTAATAAACTATAGGAAACCTATGTAAGATCACTCTTCACACAAATTATCAATTTGATTTAGTTCAGGTTTGTATTAAATGACCTAAGTCTTGTTAGTCCAACTTAATCATTTTTCATTTGATTGACCTTATCAGTTTATCACTAAATTATGCAATAGCATAATCAAACCATAACAATATCCAATAAACAATCAGATGTGTCTGCATGTCTACTCGATGCAGGCCATGATTGCGGCCCAAATCTGAGCCTTCTATAACATCAAGGAAAAATCATGGGCTAAATTTATAGGTTCTATCATGATCGAGGTGGACCGTTATTTCTGCCCTAATGTCTTCAAAACTCCTTCGTTTGTCAATGTTGACCCTAAAAAAATAGTAAACACATCGAGGTAAAAACCTAATATTTAAGCTCAAAGACTTGCATTAACTCGTAAAAAACTTAAAACATAAATAATTAAAAAACTAACACAATTCTAACATAAACACATACTAAATGGTTGAATTAATGGCTAAATAGATTGATTAGGTTTTGGTTGTATGTAAGTTTAATTATTAACACTTGATAATCTGTAAGCGCACGATTCGTTAGTATAGTACCAAGGGTGTCAATCCCACAAGTGCGAACTAATTTAATCCTAAAATCTAAGGCCTGAAACAAATAACAGAAATTAAAGATGTAACGAAACTAAAACAAGAATCTAATTCATTCGATCAAATTAAGAATTAAGCACAAAATACTAACTGTTAAGAAATTTGCAACATACCCAAGAATCAACCGAAGGAAATTACTAATTGAGAGAAAGGGAATTTTACATATCCTTAATACTAACCTAGCTGATTATGAATTATTGGATTGTTGGTTTTAGGCTATCTTAGGGTTGATTACTCTCTCTCAAGTTATAACCATTAAGACTAAATCACAAACCCTAATCAGATTATGGAGGTTGCAATCTCTCAACTATCAAAAACCTATGCAAGATCTCTCTTCGAACAAATTATCAATCTTATTTAATTCTAGTTTCTACTAAATCACCTAACTATCGTTAGTCCAATGTAATCGTTTTTCATTTGATTCACCTTCTCAGTTTATTATTAAATTATGTAATAGTAGAATCAAACCACAAAAATATCCAATAAACACATAAACTATTAGATTCTCATTAATTCAAGAATAAAATTTCGAAGGAGAGTTTAGAACATAGTCAACTTTCTAGATCCTATCATCAACTATTCAGTCCAATTTTAAACAATAATAGAACTAAAATGAACAGGAAATACGATCTAAATTGGATGATGGGAGGCAGTGACGTCGAGCAACCTCCAAATTTAGGAAGTACTTCGAGTTAGCTTCTTCTCCTCTTCTTTCTTCCTTCTTCTCTTCCTCTATCTCTCAATGATCTCTCTCTAGGGTTTCTTAAGGTGGCCGATGCAAAAGTTCTTTCTCCGCCTCTTTCTATTCTTTTTATGTCCTCTAGTGTTGTGGGTAACCATAGGACTTTTTCGAGGTCCAAAAGGTCTAAAAAATAACTTGAAAGTTGACATTATAAGTGCTTGCGTGTCTACTTGACACAGGGTATGACCGTAGCCCTATAGGCCACAATCGTGGCCCAAATCTAAGCCTTCTGTCACATTTATGGCACGATCGTGGGCTAAATCTGCAGGTTCGATCATGATCATGGTGGACTGTTATTTCTATCCGAATGTCTCCAAAACTCCTTCGATCTTCAATGGTGACCCTGAAACAATAGTAAACACATCGAGGTACCTGAAAAACCTAATATTTAAGATCAAAGACTTGTATTAACTCTTAAAACACTTAAAACATAAATAATTAACAAACTAACACAATTCTAACATAAACGCATACTAAATGATTGAATTGACGGCTAAATAGATTGATTGGGTTTTGGTTATGTGTAAGTTTTAATTATTAACCCTTGATAATCCACAAGCACACGACTCATTAATGTAGTACCAAAGGTGTCAATCCACAAGGAGGGAACTAATCTAATCCTAAAATCGAAGGGTAGAAACAAAAAACTAAAATTCAAGATGCAGCGAAACTAAAATAAGAATTTAATTCAATCAATTAAATTAAGAATCAAGCAAAAATTACTAATTGTTAAGCAATTTGTAACATTCCTGAGAATCAACCGAAGGAAATTACCAATTGAGAGAAATCAAATTTTACATATCCTTAATGCTAACCGAATTGATTATGAATTATTGGATTGTTAGTTTTAGGTTATCTTAGGTTGATTACTCTCTCTCAAGTTATAACCATTAACCTTAAATCATAAACCCTAATCAGATTATAGAGTTTGTAATCTCTCAATTCACAACCTATCCAAAACCTTTATTGGTTATGAAGACATCTAATAAGCTATAGGAAACCTATGTAAAATCTCTTTTCGCACGAATTATCAATCTGATTTAGTTCTTGTTTCTATTAGATAACCTAACTCTTGTTAGTCCAATTTAATCGTTTTTCATTCGATTCACCTTCTCAGTTTATTATTGAATTATACATAGTAGAATTAAAGCATAACAATATCGAATAAACACATAAACAATCAGATTCTCATTAATACAAGAATGAAATTTCAAAGGTGAGTTTTGAACATCGTCGACATTCTAGATCATATCATCAGCTATTCAATACAATTTTATAAAATAATAAAACTAAAAAGAACTGGAAATACAATCTAAAATGAAATTTCAAAGGTGAGTTTAGAACATCGTCGACATTCTAGATCATATCATCAGCTATTCAATCCAATTTTATAAAATAATAAAACTAAAAAGATCTGGAAATATAATCTAAAATGGATGATGGGAGGTAGTGACATCGATCAACCTCGTGATCTGGGAATTACTTCGAGTTAGCTTCTTCTCATTTTCTTTCTTCCTTCTTCTCTTCTTCTATCTCTCGATGATCTCTCTCTAGGGTTCCTCAAGGTGGTTGATGCAAAAGCTCATTCTCTGCCTCTTTTTGTTCTTTTTATATCCTTTAGTGTTGTAGGTAACCCTAAGATTTTAGGGGCACGAAAGGTCCAAAAAATCCCTCGAAAATTTACTTTATAAGTGTTTGTGTGTCTACTCCATGCAAGCCATGACTGTGGCCTTGTAGGCCACATTCTTTGCTCACATCTGAGCCTCTAAATATGGACATTCTATCACGATTGTGCCCTGACATGTCACAATCGTGGGCCGTTATTTTGGTCAAATGTCTCTAGAACTCCTCTGTTCTTTAATGTTGACCCAAAAACACTAGTAAACACATCAAGTTACCTAAAGAACATAATATTTAAGCTTAAAGACATAACTAACTCGTAAACACTTAAAAGATAAATAATTAACAAACTAACACAATTCTAACTTGAACACATACTAATGGTTGAATTAACGACTAAGCACACTGATTGGGTTTTGGTTATGTGTAAGTTTTAATTATTAACCCTTGATAATCCGCAAGTGCATGGTTCGTTATTTTAGTACCAAAGGTGTTAATCACACAAGGAGGGAACTAATCTAATCCTAAAATGTAATGCTAGAAATAAAAAACAGAAATTCAAGATGCAACGAAACTAAAACAAGAATTTAATTCAATCAATCAAATTAAGAATCAAACAAAAAATACTAATTCTTAAGCAATTTGCAACATTCCAAAGAATCAACTGAAGGAAATTACCAATCGAGGGAAAGGAAATTTTACATATCCTTAATGCTAGCCTAACTGATTATGAATTCTTGGATAGTTGGTTTTAGGCTATCCTAGGGTTGATTACTCTCTCATGTTATAACCATTAACCCTAAATCGTAAACCCTAATCAGATTATGGAGGTTGCAATGTCTCAATTCACATCCTATCCAAAACTCTAGTTAGTTTTGAAGTTCTCTAATAAACTATCGGAAACCTATGCAAGATCTCTCTTCGTATAAATTATCAATCTAATTTAATTATAGTTTCTATTAAATGACCTAACTCTCGTTAGTCCAATTTAATCATTTTTCATTCAATTCACTATCTTAGTTTATTATTGAATTATACAATAGTAGAATCAAGCCACAACAATATCCAATAAACACATAAACAATCAGATTCTCTTTAGTTCAAGAATAAAATTTCGCAGGTCAATTTAGAACATCGTCGATATTCTAGATCTTATCATCAACAGTTCAATATAATTTTATACAATAACAAAACTATAACAAGCAGGAAATACAATCTAAATCAAATGATGGGAGGTAGTGACGTCCAGCAACCTCCTGATTTGGGAAGTACTTCGAGTTAGCTTCTTCTCCTCTTTTTTCTTCCTTCTTCTCTTCCTCCATATCTCGATGATCTCTCTCTGAGGTTTCTCAAGGAGGCTAATGCAAAAGCTCTTTCTCTACCTCTTTTTGCTCTTTTTATATCCTCTAATGTTGTGGGTAACCCTAGGAGTTTTTCGGGGTCTGAAAGGACCAAAAAAGCCCTCGAGACTTTACGTTATAAGTGCTTGTGTGTCTAATCGACGCAGGCCACGATTGTGGCCCTACAGGCCACAATCGTGGCTTACATCTGAGCCTTTTGCCATGATTGTGGCATGGGCCAAATCTAGACGTTCTATCATAATTATGGGCCGTTATTTCAGTCTGAATGTCTCTAGAACTGCTACGTTTTTTAATGTTGACCCTAAAACACTAGCAAACACATCAAGGAACTTGAAAAACATGATATTTAAGCTCAAAGACTTATACTGACTCGTAAAAACTCAAATCATAAATAATTAACAAACTAACGCAATTCTAATAAAAGCATATACTAAATGATTGAATTAATGGCTAAACATATTGATTGGGTTTTGGTTGTGTGTAAATTTTAATTATTAACCCTTGATAATTCGCAAGCGTATGGTCCGTTAATATTGTACCAAAACTTTCAATCCCACAAGGAGGGAACTAATATAATCCTAAAACCTAAGGCCAGAAACAAATAATAGAAATTCAAGATGCAATGAAACTAAAACAAGAATTTAATTCAATAAACCAAATTAAGAATTAAAAAAAACTAATCATATTATGGAGGTTATTCTAAGGTTGATTACACTCTCTCAAGTTGTAACCATTAACCCTAAATCAAAACCCTAATCAGATTATGGAGGTTGCAATTTCTCAATTCACAACCTATCCAAAACCTTAATTAGTTCTGAAGTTCTCTAATGAACTATAGGAAACCTTTGCAAGATCTCTCTATGCATAAATTATCAACCCAATTTAATTCTGGTTTTTATTAAATCACCTAACTCTTGTTAGTACAATTTAATCATTTTTCATTCGATTCAGCTTCTTAGTTTACTGTTGTATTATGCGATGGCATAATCAAACCACAAAAGTATCCAATAATCACATAAACAATTAGATTCTTATTAATTCAAGAATAAAATTTCGGAGGCGAGTTTAGAACATTGTCGACATTCCAGATCCTATCATCAACTATTCAATCTAATTTTATGCGATTATAAAACTAAAAGGAATAGGAAATACAATCTAAAATGGATGATGGGAGGCAGAGAAGTTGAGCAACCTCTTGATTTAGAAAAGACTTCGAGTTAACTTCTTCTGCTTTTCTTTCTTCCTTCTTCTTCTCCTCTATCTCTCATTGATTTCTCTCTAGGTTTTCTCAAGGTGGCTGAAGAAAAAGCTCTTTCTATGCCCTTTTTTATTCTTTTTATATTCTTTAGTACTGTGGGTAGCCCTATGGTTTTCTCGAGGTTCGAAAGGTCCAAAAATTCTCTCAAAACATGATATTCATAATTGTATATGTCTATACTTGATTTAGGTCAGGATAATGGCCTTACAGGCCACAATAGTGGCCTACATCTGAGCCTTCTGTCATGATTGTGGCTTGCAGGCCACGATCGTGGGCCAAATATGGAGGTTCTGTCACGATCGTGGTCTAGCATGCCATGATCGTAGACCACTATTTTGGTCCGAATGTCTCTAAAACTCCTCTTTTCTTCAATGTTGACCCTAAAATACTAGTAAACACATCGAAGTATATAAAAAACATAATATTTAAGGTCAAAGACTTATAATAACTCGTAAAAAACATAAAACATGAATAATAAACGAACTAACACAATTCTAACATAAACACATACAAAATGGTTGAATTACCAGCTAAACACATTGATTAGGTTTTGGATGTGTGTAAGTTTTAATTATTAACCCTTGATAATCCTCAAGTGCATGGTTTGTTAGTGTAGTGTCAAAGGTGTTAATCCCATGAGGAAGGAACTAATCTAATCTAAAAATCTAAGGCCAGAAACAAATAATAGAAATTCAAGATGCAACGAAACTAAAATAAGAATTTAATTCAATCAATCAAATTAAGAATCAAACACAAAATACAAATTGTTAAGCAATTTGTAGCATACCTAAGAATGAATCGAAGGAAATTACCAATTGAGAGAAAGAAAATTTTAGATATCCTTAACGCTAACTTAACTGATTATGAATTACTGGATTGTTGGTTCTAGGCTATCCTAGGGTTGACTACTCTCTCTCAAGTTATAACCATTAACCCTAATCAAAACCCTAATCAGATTATGGAGGTTGCAATCTCTCAACTCATAACCTATCCAAAACCCTAATTAGTTTTGAAGTTCTCTTATAAACTATCAAAAACCTATACAAGATCTCTCTTCGTGCAAATTATCAATCTGATCTAATTCTGGTTTCTATTAAATAAGCTAACTCTAATTAGTCAAATTTAATCATTTTTCATTTCATTCACCTTCTCAGTTTATTATTGAATTACGCAATAGTATAATCAAACCACAACAATAGCCAATAAACACATAAACAATCATATCCTCTTTAATTCAAGAATAAAATTTCAAAGGCGAGTTTAGAATATCGGCAGCATTCTAGATCCTATCATCAATCATTCAATCCAATTTTATATAATAATAAAAGTAAAACGAACAAGAAATATAATCTAACATGGATGATGGGAGGTAGTGATGTCGAGCGACCTCTTAATTTGGGAAGTACTTCGAGTTAGCTTCTTCTCATCTACTTTCTTCCTTCTTCTCTTCCTCTTTCTTAAAACTTGACGTTCATAAGTGCCTGCACGTCTACTCAACGCAGGCTATGAATTTGCCCCTACAGACCACAATCGTGGCTCACTTATGAAGATTCTATCACGATCATGGCCTGTGGGCCGTTATTTCGGTCCGAATGTGGCCAAAACTCCTGTGTTCTTTAATGTTGACCCTGAAACACTAGCAAACACAACGAGTTACCTGAAAAACATAATATTTAAGCTCATTGACTTGTACTAACTCGTAAAACACTTAAAACATAAATAATTAAAAACCTCACACAATTCTAACACAAACACATACTAAATGGTTGAATTAATGGCTAAACACATTGATTGACTTTTGGTTGTGTGTAAATTTTAATTGCTAACCTATATAATCCGTAAGCACACGGTTCGTTAGTGTAGTACCAAAGGTTTCAGTCCCACAATGACGGAACTAATCTAATCTTAAAATCGAAGGCCATAAATAAAGAACAGAAATTCAAGATGCAACGAAACTAAAACAAGAATTTAATTCAATCAATGAAATTAAGAATGAAACAAAAATACTAAATGTTAAGCAATTTACAACATACTCAAAAATCAACTGAAGGAAATTACCAATTGAGAGAAAGGAAATTTTACATATCCTTAATGCTAACCTAACTGATTATGGATTATTGGATTGTTGGTTCTAGGCTATCTTAGGGTTGATTACACTCTCTCAAGTTGTAACCATTAACCTTAAATCAGAACCCTTATCAGATTATGGAGGTTGAAATCTCTCAATTCAAAACCTATGCAAAACCCCAATTAGTTTTGAAGTTCTCTAATGAACTATCAAAAAGCTATGCAAGATCTCTCTTCACACAAATTATCAATCTGATATAATTATGGTTTCTATTAAATCTCCTAACTCTCGTTAGTCCAATTTAATCATTTTTCATTCTATTCACCTTCTCAGTTTCTAATTGAATTATGCAATAGTAGAATCAAACCACAACAATATCCAATAAACACATAAACAATCATATTCTCTTTAATTCAAGAATAAAATTTCAAAGGTGAGTTTAGTACATCGTCGGGATTCTAGATCCTATCATCAACTATTCAATCCAATTTTACATAATATAAAAGTAAAACGAATAGGAAATATAATCTCAAATGGATGATTGGAGGTAGTGACATCGAGCGATCTCTTGATCTGGGAAGTACTTCGAGTTAGCTTCTTCTCATCTTCTTTCTTGCTTCTTCTCATCTTCTTTCTTGCTTCTTCTCTTCCTCTTTCTCAAAACTTGACGTTCATAAGTGCCTATATGTCTACTCAACGTAGGTCATGACTGTGCCCCTGCAGACCACAATCGTGGTTCACATCTGGAGGTTCTATCACAATCATGGCCTATGGGCTGTTATTTCAGTCCGAATGTGTCCAAAACTCCTCTGTTCTTCGATGTTGACCCTGAAACACTAGCAAACACATAAAGGTACCTAAAAAACATAATATTTAAGCTTATTGACTTGTACTAACTCGTAAAACACTTAAAACATAAATAATTAACAAACTAATACAATTCTAACATAAACACATACTAAATGGTTGAATTAACGGCTAAACACATTGATTGATTTTTGGTTGTGTGTAAGTTTTAATAATTAACCCTGTATAATCCGCAAGCGTATGGTTCGTTAGTGTAGTATCAAAGATTTCAGTCCTGCAATAAGGGAACTAATCTAATCTTAAAATCTAAGGCTAGAAACAAATAATAGAAATTCAAGATGCAACGAAACTAAAACAAGAATTTAATTTAATCAATGAAATTAAGAATCAAACAAAAAATACTAAATGTTAAGCAATTTACAACATACTTAAAAATCAACTTAAGGAAATTACCAATTGAGAGAAAGAAAATTTTACATATCCTTAATGCTAACCTAACTGATTATGAATTATTGGATTGTTAGTTCTAGGCTATCTTAGGGTTGATTACACTCTATAAAGTTGTAACCATTAACCCTAAATCAAAACCCTAATCAGATTATCGAGGTTGCAATCTCTCAATTCAAAACCTATGCAAAACCCCAATAAATTTTGAAGTTCTCTAATGAACTATCGAAAACCTATGCAAGATCTCTTTTCGCACAAATTATCAATTTGATATAATTGTGGTTTCTATTAAATCTCCTAACTCTTGTTAGTCCAATTTAATCTTGACAGAAGGCTAAGATGTGAGGCACGATTGTGGCCTGTGTGTAGTAGACATGCAGACACTAATGAACGTCAATTTTTAGGGTTTTTTTGGAACTTTCAGACCCTAAAAAAACCACAAGGTTAACTAAAACACAAGAGGATATAAAAAGAACAGAAAGAGGCAGAGAAAGAGCTTTTGCATCAGCCACCTTGAGAAACCCTAGAGAGAAATCTTCTAGAGATAGAGGAAGAGAAGAAGGAAGAAATGAGAGGAGAAGAAACCAACTCGAAGTACTTCCCATATCAGGAGGTTGCTCGATGTCACTACCTCCCATCATCCATTTTAGATTGTATTTCCTATTCATTTTAGTTTTACTATTATATAAAATTGGATTTAATAGTTGATGATAAGATCTAGAATGTCGACGTTGTTTTAAACTCACATTCAAAATTTTATTCTTGAATTCATGAGAATCCTATTGTTTATGTGTTTATTAGATATTGTTGTGGTTTAATTCTACTATTGCATAATTCAATAATAAACTAAGAAGGTGAATCGAATGAAAAATGATTAAAATGGACTAACGAGAGTTAAGTGATTCAATAGAAACTAAAATTAAATCAGATTGATAAGTACGAAGAAAGATCTTGCATAGGTTTTTGATGGTTTATTAGAGATCTTCAAAACTAATTAGAGTTTTAGATAGGTTGTGAATTGAGAGATTGCAACCTCAATGATATGATTAGGGTTTTGAATTAGGGTTAATGGGTATAACTTAAGACAAAGTAATCAACCCTAGGATAGCCTAGAACCAGCAATCCAATAATTCATAATCAGACAGGTTAGCGTTAAGGATATGTAAAATGAGACAGTCTCATTTTTGGTTATGGATGAAAGAAGGAAGAGAGAATACATCAAATGCACTTCTCCCTTTTTTTAATGAAATGAATGCTAAAAGGTTACATTACATGTCATCATTAAAAGACAACTATTAAACCATTTAATGATAAGATCATTACTCCATTTAATGATGATAAAGCATGATAAAAACCATCTTTAATTTAGCA
>JANZXP010000008.1:15083230-15099942 GCA_027576715.1 Erythroxylum flavicans | reverse complement strand
ACCTTCAGGTGATGAGTAAGAGATGAAGTGAAAGAGAGTCAAGGCATCATTCCAAGCTTGCTTAGGTTGTAATTTGAGATAATTTTTGGAAGACACAAGGCTTTAGTCACTTTTAAGATTTTGTAGTTCATGTAACCTTTGTGTATTGAGATTTCGGATTCTGTTGTAATATGGCTTGAAAGGCCATTATAGCTTTGTACAACCCTTTTATGAGGATAATGAAATGTAATTGATGAAAGTTATGTTAAGCTAGATTTTATGCTAATGAGGATTTTAGATTCATTTTGAGTATTTTTAGATTAAGTATCTCATGTATCTTGACAATTATGATTTATGTATGGATAGTTAGACTCTGAAAACGGTATCTAACATGTGTGGTATCAGAGAAAGTAGGAGTTAGACTCTGTTATGGTAATAAGCTCACGTGATATGACCTTTGAGTTGGACTCCGGAAACGGGGCCCAACAGTAGAACTATAAGAGTGGGGTTTACTGTTCACATATGTTGCTAGAAAAGTGGTGGAGAGACAAAGGGACAACAACTTTATTGCCAATCTGACTACTAGATAGGGAGGAAAGACCCTACAAGAAGCTTCAAGGCGATTGAGTTGGGATGAGTTCGTACTCAAAATTTCTCCTGCCTGGGGAGACTTCACAGAGGCCGACTATGTTTTTACTAACCTTTTTTTTTGTGCAGGTTGGACTGATGCTAGATGGAGCCTGGATTATTGGTAACACTGGTGTCTCCTGTATGCCATGGTCAATGTTCGTCGCTGCCATGCAAGCCATGGTTAATAGCCGCTGCCGATTTTTCCATGTTGAAGCTACTGTTCATAACGGATGGAGGTATATAACTGTTGCAAACTAAGTGAACTCTTGATAATAGGTGCCTTGGAAATCTTTATTTTCCTTATTGGAGTATTACCTATTGCCGGATTTACTGAGCGCTGGATTTGCTGTTGCTGTCCATTATTGCGGTTCGAAGACAATATTTGCTGGTGCTTCATCGTCGGGCCTCCTGTGCATCATGGGAGCCAATATTTGTTGGAATTACTATTCAATAGCGGCAACACTATTCGCTACCGGGAACACTGTTCACAGCCAGCTGCTGAATAAACTACTACTAGTTGAAGCTTCGCCTGGTAGTACAATATTCAACTTTATACTTTTGTATAGTTTTATGTAATGTTCTTTCGATATTTTGGTTAAATTAGAAAAATTATTTGACTAGCCTCATTGTGGTTGTACTGGAGCATTTGGTTCACCTTTTTGGATGTACTAAGGACATGGCTGAAATTATTGTAGGCTTCGTACTCATACTTTTTGATTGTATTACAGGTCGGGGTATGCCCCTAAGGACCGTGTACAAAACATTTTTGGTATAATACATTTACATTTTACCCAAAAAAAATAAATCTCAACTTATACTGATAAGGCATCATTTTTCACTAGAATTCACCCTACTTAATTAAATTATTTATTGGACCACTTTATTACCCTTATACATGAGCAGAATTTAATTTAATTAACTTTAATTTTAGAAAATGGTAATTAATAAATTTTTGATAAGAAAAATTATAACGTTCTCATTCTTAGAAAAGTATTAATTATTATACATCTAATAAAAAATAAAGTGTAACAGAATAACAATGATATTGTATTGGTTGACCTTCGTAAAACAATTAATTTCATGATAATCAAAGTCTATCATTCAATCTCATAAGGTTTTCAATACTGAAGATATTAGACATATGTTGTATGTGATAAAAGTCTATTACAACCATGCTTATTTAATAGCCGTACTAAGATGACAAAGAAAATAAAGTATGATAAACAACAATTATATCATAATTATCTATAATGTACCTATTTTATTTTTCAATCTTGATTTCTCTAAACTTTATGATAAATTACAATAGTAAAATATGTTGCTATTTTTTCATGTTAGTGTTCATTAAAGAAATTCTTTATCGGACTAAAAATTATATCCTATGATATCTTATAAACTTGTATGTATCTTGAGATACATGAATGTCTCAAGATACAAAAGATCAAGGTCATTCTACAAATATGCCAAATGACCTATTATGTGCTTAATTTTGACACAAATCTTAAGAATTTCGCTTGTGCTATGACAATTTAAAGTAATGCGTATGAATAAGAACAAAATGATGATAATCAATACATAAGCAAGACACTTATAATATATAAGAAGAAAATTGAATCTTGAGCAAATATAGAATCATCTATAACTAATAGTGTGCAAGGACTTCAAAACATCCATATTGTAAACATTTATATCAGAAATAGTAAGTTGAAGTCCTTTAGTCAAAGGATTAACTATCATATACTTAATTAATGCACGCTTTATTATAATGTCCCCTTTATGTACCAAATCTTTTAAAATCAAATGTTTTATTTTCAAATACTTAGACCTTATGATATTCATACTGTTGTTATTAAACAACATTGTTGAAAGATTATCATAGTACTATTAAATAGGTATAGCAACTGAATAATCTACAAATTTTCTTAAAAAATTAAAGAAACTAAAAATAATTTAAGAACTACATTTCTCGATGAAAACTACCTATAAATTAATTCTATAATATGTCAAACTCAACACATATAATAAAATAATTAAGAAATGTCTATTTGACCATTTTTCATGAAAAAACTCCATTTTCTAACATAAAAGTTTAACTTTATATGATGTTTCTATCATCTACATAATCTATTTTTCCATTGAATGTATCCCATAACTTATTGAAATTGCATCCTAGTGGTATAAATTTACGTTAGATAAATATCTACTCGATACTCCAATAACGAATGCAATTTTCAATCCAGTATAGACTTGAGTATACATCAGACTACCAACTATACTAGAATATGCATCATTCTTTATAACCACTCTTTCAACTTCATTCTTTAGGTACTATGCCAAAGATAATTTCTATCCGTAAGATATTGATGTTGCATAAGATTTACAATTTAGTATATTAAACGAAAGCACGCGTTAAATCTACACTCCAAAAGAGAGTTAAAAGGATTTAAGATTTGTCTTGATGAATATAAATACCAAGGGAAAAAGATGATTCACTAACATCTTTCACTTTAAAATACTTAGAGAATAAATGCTTAACCTTATACAACATCTTCTGCATATAAAAATAGAAAATTCATCTTACTCCTTTTAGCCTTATAGTATAAGAATTGTTCAAATTTATTTTTAATAAAGTCAAATGAGATGATTACCTCATCAAATTTTAGATATCAATAATAGGAATCTTATTTCAATCTATATAAGAATTTGCTCAAATTAAAAAAATAGATGTAATGTAACTCTCACTAAGAGAACTAGTCAGATTTAATACCAATAAGAATAGGACCAAGAATGATATAAATTTCCACACATATAAAAAAGACAAGATTAAGAGTGATAAGATTAGAGGGTTTGATCATTACTAGTAAGTTAGATAAGTTCATTAGTTGTTATAAAAACTAAAATAAGATTTTATCTAAAAATAAGAAGGAATAAAAATCTCTTTAAGTGTATTTCATTAATCAATAATAGTAATCTATATATTAAAACAATAAGAAAACATATTATAGGCATAAAAACCTTAAGAGCTAGAGTCCTAAAGGAAATAGCACTAAAAAATCTGAACTACAAGTTTGGAGCCTATCTATGAAGCATACTAGCACTAATTTTATTGTAAAACTTTATAGGTGCTTTTTATGGACAATTTTTATGTTGATTTGCTTCTATTTCTCTAGTCTACAAACCTAAAAGATTGGTGCCAGTTGATTTTTGTATCTATCACTAATTACTCTTTGTAACCTTACTCTTTCACTTAAACTAACATGACTGACTTAAATTCAGTCTTTTAAAATAGCAAAGCTTTGTTCCTTTTATAAAGACCCACTATTAGATAATTTAGAGCTTTTCTTACCTTCTGTTTTTTTACTCATTATCAATGTTCTTCAATGGAACTCTACCAACATTTGACGCTTAAGCAGTAGATGCTTCATTCCCATCATTTTCCCTTTTCTCAAAAGGATTTATCCTTAAATTAACATCTTCATTAACAAAATCAAATGGATATAAATGAACATCATTAAATTTAGTATGAATACTATATTCATTTGGTAAGTTGATCATGTAAAAATTATTATTGACTCTTTTCAATACTTAAAAAATTATATCTCCTTTTGGTTGTATCTTAGACTTGCTCTTTTCTCAAGTATACTCAAATTCAATCTCTATATTTAGATATCACTTCTTTCCTCACTATTGGTTTTTTTAACATATTAACGGTCATATTTTTTCTTACTATAAACAAGAATATTATCAAAATATTGCACAACAAACTTACCTAAAAGCTAATGTAAAATATGGTTCAATAATCTTATGGAAGTATTAGTTGCATTAGTTAATCAAGAAGGAACCAATAACCACTCATATAAACCACATTTAGTTTTAAAAGTAGTTTTTCATTCATTACATTCTTTAATCCTCCTTTGACAGTAACAAAAATTTAAATCAATTTTAGAGAATAAGGATGCATCAGAAAAACTCATTAAGTTTATCATTTAATAAAGAAATAAGGGTGTCTATACTTTATAGTGATTTCATTAATATTATGATACTCCACACAAATTCTCCACAATTCATCCTTCTTTAGTAATAATAAAATAGGAATGTCATAAGGGCTTAAACTTTGTCTCACATAGCCCTTCTCGAAGATTTCTTCATTTGCTTCTATATCTCTCTTTTCTCCTCTAGAATTGTTCTATATGAGCCATTTTATAATCTGAACTCCAAAAAGGAAATCAATTTAATGTTCAATCCCTCTCATAGGTAGTAATCCACTATGAATATCCTCTTAAAAAAGATCATCTAATTCTTGCAAAAGAGATACATCATACTCTCCTATATGCATACTCAAGGCCTTCATAATGACTAACATGCTCCCCTCTTTAGGAATCTCAATATACTCATCATCATAAGTATCCTCCAAACTAGGCATATCCTCATCCACCTCCTCTTCACCCCTGTATATATACTCTCTATCCTCTCTCAATATCATTACACTCCTTTCGGGATATTATAAGGCTATACATCCACTCTCTAAGTACTTAAAGAACTTAACATTTAACTCTCTAAGTACTTGGTACTTACACTTTTGGTTTGGTTGCTTTATATTAAAGCTTTAAAGATTTTTCATCTTTTTTAATCTATAGTTTGCTCAATAATGAAAAACCTACTCTAAAAATAGAAAAATGATTAATAAGCCTCTTTTTGAGTTGTATTATACCTTTATAGTTATATGACTCTTATCTTCCAACATTATGTAATGATGTAGCTTAACAACATTAGTAATTTTTGGATTTAGTCTATAAATGAAACAACTATTGCTTTCTAATCTTCCTCTACATTCACCCTAAACATGGAAAACTCCATCTCCTTGTGGTATTCCTCCATACTTTTCAAACCTTGAGTTAACATTTATAGCCTTTGTTAGACATCCATATAATAGGAACTTGCTACAAAACTTTTCCTCATCGTTAATTTC
Organism: Erythroxylum flavicans; assembly: GCA_027576715.1. Lineage (NCBI taxonomy): Eukaryota > Viridiplantae > Streptophyta > Magnoliopsida > Malpighiales > Erythroxylaceae > Erythroxylum > Erythroxylum flavicans. Next base: position 15,094,364 of record JANZXP010000008.1, on the reverse strand, counting down.
AACTCCTCCCATTTTCTAATGGGTGACTCTTAGTTCCTTTTCCTATTGAGGATTTGTTGATCTCACCAATCCATGACATAATAACTAAATTTTGTAGGTGTCAATTAAACCTTTTTTCCTTCAAAAAACTATAATAATTAAACACTAACTTTTCATATTTTTCACTCCAAATAGGCAATAGGGTTTATACTTCCTAAAAAAAGTAGTATATTTATCTTAATGTTACCCATATTGTTGTCTACCCTATCCTTACACCCTTTATCATAACATCAACCAAGCTTACTCCTTATTTGCCTTCTTATTATACCTCTTCTTCCACCTTTTTCTCCTTTACTACCCCTTAAATTTAAGTCCCAAAATAATTAGCAACACTATCATCTATATCATAAGCCTCAAACTAATCCATCCTAGTAGGTATAGGTGATTTATACTATAAACCAATTTTGAAAATCTCATGTTTTTATAATCTATCCCTCATTTTATTGAATTATATAAGTTGCTTATGTTGACCTTTCATTGCATTCAAATCCTGATCTAACCCACTTTTTCCTTCCTCATTTATCTAATTATCTTTAGATAAGATTTTTTCAATTTGAGGCGTAATGAACTTGTAATAAAATGCTAGTTACAACAAGCACTATCTCATTTTTTTCTTAAAATTCACTCTAATCACAATATAAATTCTTGATTGAAAGTTCTTTCCATACTAAATAATCTATGTCCAAAAAGCTAGTTTTAATTCTTTCCCTTATTCAAATAACCCCCAAAGAAATGAATTGGACATAAATAAAACAAAGCATCACATCAGAGGCTAAGAAAATAAGAAAACTCAGTAACAAAAAATTGATCTCTTTAGAAGCTAATTAGACTAAATAGAGAAGAAGAAGAATTCGATTAAGAAGAATCTAGAAAAATAGGAAAAGTAAGAACAAATTTTAAGTAAAATGTACATGATATTTAGATCGCCTTATCTTTATTGGAGAAGGACTAGAAATTCTTATAATGATAATGCAATTGCCAACTCCTTGTATATGATTTATATAAGTCCTTTTCATGAATTTCTATAGAGTAAACCTTCTCTTCACAAAACCTTGTTGTTTATTAATTTTTTATTAACTTAAAAAAATTAAAGAACAAAAAACAAAAGACTTAGGAACAATATATTTTAAATAAATCTTGAGAATGAGAAGACTATTAAGGGAAGTTAATGTATGGGAAGAAGACACAAGGATATTGTAATATCCGATTTCCGGAACATGCTTAGGGTTATAACCCTATGTCAACCATTGCATATATATGCATAACATTAGCATTCATACACGAATTGTATTTTGTACACATTACAAAGATAGCATATGCACTCAATTGACATTTTCCGGGGTATGAAAGATTAAGAATGACTATGATGTGAATTGTGAATTGTTATGTTTTGAATTATGGTTTGATTGGATTGCAATTAGTAAACTGGGAGATTGATAAATTAATATGTACAACTGGATTAAGAAAAATGCCAAGTGGCTAGATAAAATGATACATGGTAATTTAGGTTGATTGGGCCTATGAAATGGTGACATGTGGCATTAATAATAGAGTGATAGATGGCTTGAATCAATGAGTGACAAATGGTGGTATAGTTGAATGACACATGGACTAGTGATTAAGTGACAAATGATGTTGTTATGGAATGACAATTGGTAGTTGAAGTGTGAGACATATGGTTTGAATCTTAGCATGACAAGTGCCATGACAAATGGTCACTCATTCACCACACACCTACACCCACGGTTTCCACACATGAAAGACCATCTTTCTTTTATTTTTGGTCACATGCTTTCTTCATCTTCTTCTCAGCATCGACACCCATGCACAACCCTTCCAACCTTGAGATTTTGCTAAAACTCTACACTTTGTCACTTCAAAATCTTGCTTTCTTCATCTTGTGATAGAAACCCTTTTTTATTCCATCTTATTCATGGGTATGCTAGCATATTTGCAAGGCTAGGTTAGCTTGATGGATTTAAGAGGCTTTTGAGCTATACAAGTAAGTAACATGTTCTTTATGGTTTACTTTAATAGTAAGATTTCGGTGATTGTTTAAGGATGGATTAGTTGTGAAAATGGTGTTTAAAGTGTGTTGGAATATGTTAGCTATATTGTTTCCACTAAATAGGCATCTGTGTTTTATCCATATCTTGATCTGTAGACAACCAAATGGAATGATTTTAAGTTTAAATTAAACTAGAGACATATGGATACAATTTGTATGAAGGAATTGAATTTTAATTCTGTCTTTAAGGGTTTCGACATTTTGCTTGAAGTTGAGTACTGTGTGCTATCGCAGTGTGAGAATAATCTGTAGTATTTTAGGTATAACTTGCAGAATACTGAACCAATCTGTATGAACTTGATGTCGTTAGAAACTTAAGACATATAGGAACATTTGTTAAGAAGAAGATATTGCATAAATACCTCATGTTCTATGTCATAATGGCCATACAAAACTGACCCAAAAATCTATCTTGAGAAAAAACTGGAAAACGAAATTGAAGGAAGTGGATGGTGAACCTTCGATTCACTCATCCCACGACTGTAAGAAAGGCCTTAAAGTGAAGAAAATGTTGTTTTCTGTGATTATTGAATTAAATAAGGATAAGTTACATTATTTTTGGTTCTTTTAGACTTGACCAGGGCTTAAAATAAACTTAGTTTGATGTTGAATCAAATGGTTAAGTGTTTGATGAGTTAGGTTGATAATTGATGTTATAACTTGAGGATTAAATTTTTTGATATCAATGTATATGAATGTGAGAATTATAAGTTGTTAATCATATAAAGATTTCCTTAGGAATGCAAATGTGATTCAAAGGGTATGAGTGATGTATTAGGAATGAATAAATAAGGATTTGGAAAAATGTGTGAATGTATAATGTTAGAAAATGATTAGTGAATGTATGATTGATGAATTTAGAATAATCAAGTTTCTTTGAGGTATAAACCTAATTGCAACCTAGTAATGTCCAAGCTATGATGGATGAATGGTTAAGTTATGTGATTTAAGGATACATACCCGGTAAGGTCAATTGAGCATGCATTGAACATAACGCATATATATATGTGCAAGATTGAATACTTATATGATTGATCAACTTAGTAATGCATAATATATGTGTGTATTGCATGATTAAAGAAGCACAAGTAGAACATCACCATCCAGACATTGGCAGATCGTAAAGGCAATAGCTAATTTGGAGCGAACTGTGAGTAACCTAAATGTTCTCATAGGACTGACTTATTTATGTTTAACTCCTAGTTATTGAACTGTTAATAATCTGATTATGATAATTCTGGACATTAATAGTCCGAGGAGTTTGATATTTAGGAATGTATTGGGAGTGTTCTATTTTCTTATGATTCTGAAAGATATCTGAATTCTCAACATAAGTGTTGAATGCAGGACTTATGTCTGATGAACGTGTGACTCTGACTGTACATCATGAATAAATGTTATTAATGGCATATTTATTGATTTGATGCATCTGATTGCTTGATTATAATTTAAAAAATCTTTAATAATTCACCTCGATATTTCTTAAGCACAGGGGTCATTCGTGTAGTACCTAAGGTGTCGACCCCACAAGAAGGGTTAATCTAATCCTAAAATCTAAAATCGAAAACAATTTGTAATAATTCAAATTAACAAAACTAAAGCAAGAAATTATTTCAATCACGCAATCAATTCCAAGAATCCTAACTAATTATATATTACTGGATTACCAGTTCTAGACGATCCTAGGGTTAATTACTCCCTCTAGAGTTATAAAAATTAACCCTAATTTATAAACCCTAATCAAGAATTGCAATCCCTCGATTCATAATTTATCCAAAACCTAAATTAGATCTGAAGTTGTCTAAAAACTCCCGAAAACCTATGCAAGATCTCTATTTGCACAAATTTACCAATTTAATTTAATTCTTGTTCTATTAAATTACGTAACTCTTGTTAGTCCAATTTAATGGTTTTTCACTCAGTTCACCATATGAGTTTATCACCTAATTATGTAAGTGTAAAAATTAAGTCATGAGAAATCTAATAAAACACAACAATCAAATTTCATTAATATCAAAGATAAAATAATCCAAAGGTAAGTTTAGATAATCCTCAACATTCAACAATCCTATCATCAATGGCTGTCCCAAATTCTATACAATCATAAAATTAAAACTAAACTGGAAATAGAATCAGAATGGATGACGGAGGCAGTAACAGCGAAAAACCTCCTGTTTTGGGAAGTACTTTACGTAGGTTTCTTCTCTATGTTTCTCTTCCTTCGTCTCTTTCTCAGTCTCTTGGTAAACTCTCTAAGGTTTCAGGGTTGTGGCTAATGCAAAAAGCTCCTACTCTCTCTTCTTCTTGTTCTTTAAATACATTTTATGTTTTGAGTAGCCCTAGGGTTTTTTGGGGGGGTCGAAAAGGTTTGAAAAATCCCTCAAAACTTAACATTTTCTCTTGTTTGCATGTCTGCCTGACGCAGGCCACGATCATGGCCCTGCATGCCATGATCGTGGCCTGCATCCAACCCTATTTGTCACTATTATGGCAATCAGGTCACGATCGTGGGCTATGGCATAGTCTTCTGTCACGATCGCGGCATATGGGCCACGATTATAGGCTGGATCCAATGCTTCTATCACTATCGTGGCCTATTGTGTCATGATCGTGGGTCATTTTTTGCCTAAATGTCTCTGAAACTTCTTCATTCTTCGATGTTGACCCTAAAACACTAACAACCACATAAAGTTACCTCAAAAACATAATATTTGAGCTTAAAAGCTTGTACTAACCCCTAAAACACTTAAAACACAGATAATTAACAAACTAAGACAATTCTAACCTAAATATCTACTAAACAATTGAATAAATGGCTAAACAAATATCAAACTATACCCTAACATATGATGCATTTCACACCTATCAACATCCCCACACTTAAACGTTTGCTTATCCTTAGGCAAACAAAACAACAAACAACACAAGCACAAAAACACATAATGCAACAAATGGGGCAATGGCTTCAACTTCATGAAATAACTTTACTCTAAACATAATCATTCAAATTGTTCCAAATTATTAACATTTGAAATCCACGTCTAAGCACTTTGGACTCAATATACAAAATAATCAAAATTTGAATATTGAGTCTATTCACCCCTATCACTTGCACACACACATTGATAATCATTCAATTAAAAGAAAAGTGTAGTTATTCCTCAGTAAGTTTTCATGAAAAATTAAGCTACTAACAAATTTGGTAGGTTTTTATTTGAAAACAATATTGTTGTTGATTTTCTTTAAGGATATGAACCTAATCTTTTACACGGAGGCAAATATTTGTGATCAATGTCGATCCGGTTACTCTACTAAGTCATGTTGTTATTAAGCTGCTTAGTTAAAATGTCATTATAGCCTTTTTACACGAAGGCACACATTTGTGATGCTTGTCGATACGATTACTCAACTACATCACATTCTCAACTAGCTACTAGTTCTATTCATAACTTAAAGGCCAGCTAAATAGTTATTTTAGTTAAATTTTATACAACTTTTTTAAACAAAATTTTGCCTACCTTATTGCTTTAGGGAATCATCCTCATGAAAATGTACTAATAATGCCACTTATTTGATTGGCCTAAAATTATAAATGAGTATGGCAAATTTCTAGGATGAATGGACTAACATCGTATCCTAATTAACTAGCATATTTAGCCCTAAGTAACTTAGGTCACTAATTTCTCAAGCTAATAAATCTTCACAGCCTAAAAAGCTATGTTTAAGGCTAAACCTATCCCGTTAAGCTCTAGCCATTGACGCATTCACACAATTCACATCATACAAGCTAAAGAAACTATCATAAAATATGAAAAATTCACACTCAAGGTAAAAACACACAACCCTTCTCACACATAAACAACATATTGTCCTCAATGTGAGAAGGGTGCATAAACACACTAGGGGAAATACACACAATATACAAAAAATAAGAAGAAACTACTAACAAAAATGAAAAGAAAAGGGTTAGAACGTAAAACCGTCATGTTGATTGAGGTGCTGATGGTGATGGAGGTATAGATCACTTGTTCTTGATGCTTATGATTACTGCCCTATCTTATACTTGCTTCAAAAAAGAGTAAGAGAGTTAGCACTCTAAAGCATTCCAAATTATTAAGAATTTATTTTTAAATTTAAAACAAATCAAACTACACAATAGTTTGAACCGAACTACTAAACATGCTAATTTATGGTCATTAGTTTAACCTTCATCTTTTAAAACTCAGCTAGGATCAATTATGAGTGGCTTACTTCCACCCTTCTCATTCAACATCAGCTTTGTAACCTGTGAGTAAGCTACAAATAGCAAAATGATCAGAAGGACAATATTAATAAAGTTGAAAAAATCAATTATGCACAGTAATGTCCTTTTTTCTAACAAACTGTCAATAAAATAGGGGATAACAAAACTCTCTGAATCTTCCATCGAATCTCACAATTTATCCTGTAAGAAGGTGAGTTTCTCTCCTTTTTTGGTAATCACCTTCATCTCCTCTGCTTCTTTCACTTCATGAACAGAGACTTTCATAGCTTTTTCAAACTCAATATCTGTTGTCTTCTATTCTTCGTCCTCTTACTCTTTAGAAGATTCAAACATATCAATTATCCTAAATGAGCTACTATACTTTAGATTTTTTAATGCATCATTCATTTTGAATGTCATTTGGTCATCATTAATTGGACGGATAAGGTTCTTTTCGTAAACATCTACCCAAGATTTTTTGATGTTCATATATGGTATATCAAGAACTGGTGAATAAGGGTTGGCTTTCTTTTCTTCAATCTCTTTCTTGATTTCTTGGTCTTTTATAAGGTAGGGTTTAGCTTGATTTCTTATTGGTTCTTCTAAGTCTACCCCATTCCTAACTATGATAGCCTGACATCACTCTATTAAATTTACTTTCATGCTGTGTAAATAGTTTTCCATACTTTGCTTACAAAATTCCCTGTAAAGTTGGCCTATTCGAAACTCTAGATTGTGAATAAAAGAGGTATGATCTTCTGCTACTTGCTTAAACTTCTCTTCCAATCTCTTCTGGTTCTCTTCCATATCTGTGAGCTTATCCATGATTTTGTCCAGCTTCAAATCCCATGAACTAGATTCATTATATTGAAATTCAAATAGGTCTTGATGTGTCATGTGAGTACTTGCATTGTTGGACCAATAGAAATCTAGGTAGTTCTGCCGCCCTAAAGTGTAGAGGTTCATATAAGGATGATGATTTTTCCAACTAGCTTGGGGCTCACTGAAAGCTGCAAGAGTCCTTTACTCCCTATAATATACATCCTCCATGATCACTCTAAGAAGTCTTGATGTGTCTTTACTTTACGAATCAAACTTTTTTTCTTTTTTATTATTATTTAAAAAAAAGGTAATGAAAAAGCCTTAGACTAAATAACTAAACAAATCACCTCCTCGGCAACGGCACCAAAAGCTTGATCACAGCTTGTCGATCTAAAAAGGCTTTAATAATTAACCTCGATATTTCACAAGTGCACGGTTCGTTCGCGTAGTACCTAAGGTGTCGATCCCACGAGGAGGGTAATCTAATCCTAAAATCTAAGGTCGAAAATTATTCACAATAATTCAAATGAACAAAATTAAAGCAAGAAATTATTTCAATCACGTAATCAATTCCAAGAATCAAATTTGAAAATATAAACAAAATAGCAGATGCAACACTCAATTAAGAATCAACCTAAAAACTATCAATTGAGAGAAAGGGGAATTTTATTCGACTTCGATGAAAGCCTAACTGATTATGTATTACCAGATTACCAGTTCTAGATGGTCCTAGGGTTGATTACTTTCCCTCAAGCTATAACCATTAACCCTAATTTATAAACCCTAATTAGATTATGGGAATTGTAATCTCTCAATTTACAATTTATCCAAAACCTAAATTAGATCTGAAGTTGTCCACAAACTACCGAAAACCTATGCAAGATCTCTCTTAGCACAAATTTACTAATTTGATTTAATTCTTGTTCTATTAAATTTCTTAACTCTCGTTATCCCAATTTAATGATTTTTCACTCGATTTACCCTCTCAGTTTATTATTGAATTATGCAAGTGTAGAAATTAAATCATGAGAAATCCAATAAAATGCAATAATCAAATTTCATTAATATCAAAGATAAAATAACCCGAAGGTGAGTTTAGACAATCTTCAACATTCAACAATCCTGTCATCAACTGCTATCCCACATGCTATACAATCATAAAATTAAAACTAAATTGGAAGTAGGATCGAAATGGATTATAGAGGCAACAACGGCGGGAAACCTCCTATTTCAATAAGTACTTCGTGTAGGCTTCTTCTCCACGTCTCTCTTCCTTCATCTCTTTCTCAATCTCTTGGTAAACTCTCTAGGGTTTCGGAATTATGTCTTATGCAAAATGCTCATAATCTCTCTTCTTGTTCTTTTTTAAAAACATTTTGTGTTTTGAGCAGTCCTAGGTTTTTTAGGGGTCGAAAAGGTCTGAAAAATCTCTCGAAACTTGACATTTTCTCTTGTTTGCGCATCTGCCCGATGTAGGCCACAATCATTGCCTATATCTGACCCTTTCTTTCACGATTATGAAAATCAGGCCACGATCGTGGGTTGTGGCATAGTTTTCTGTCATGATCGTGGCATATGGGCCATGATTGTGGGCTGGATGCAATGCTTCTGTCACTATCGTGGCCTATTGTGCCACGATCATGGGTCGTTTTTTCTACCCAAATGTCTCTAAAACTTCTTTGTTCTTTGATATTGACCCTGAAACACTAATAAATACATCAAGGTACTATATTTAAGCTCAAAAGCTTGTATTAACCCCTAAAACACTTAAAACACAAATAATTAACAAACTAACACAATTCTAACCTAAACACATACTAAGCAATCGAATAAACAGCTAAACACATTTCAAAATATAACCTAAAATATGATGCATTTCACACCTATCAGCATCACATTGATATGTATGATCAGATAAAGGCGTTGTCACTGGAGTAGCCAGTCTGAAAGAGCTTAAAGCTCAAAATTTTGCACATAGAGCCTGGCTTTGTGATTAATGAGCCCGGTATCTATAATGGGTATGGGTCAGTATCTGAAAAAAGCTTGATATCTACAAGGGATATGGAATAGTGAGAGGTGCTTAGTCAGAACAAATAAAAAGGAAAAGCGGAGTCTTATATGCATCTACATTTATATATATACATGATTGTTAATATATCTCTAAAATTGTGATGATTAAGTGATATGCCATATATGTGTAATTGTGGATAATGTGATTGATTGAAATAAATGTTCAAATTATGCTTGAAAAGAGTATATGAAATGTATGACATTCATTATGTCTAGTTGAGATAAAGAATGTTGTGAATTTAATTATATGTGAGATATTTGTATATTTTTCATGAGTGAGATCATCAATGATGGTTCACTCACTGAGTTTGCAAAACTCATCAAAATTACAGCGCGACTTTTCAGATACGAGAGAGGAGACCTAGTTCCCAAGATACTCTAGAAGAAGGTTTTGGATTAAGAAATGACTCAAAGGTCTGTCAACTGACATCTGAGGAGTAATGGAATGTTTTTATGTAGTCATATAGAACTTTTATATAAAAAGGATTGTAAACTCTGAAATGTTTTGGTAATGTAAATATTTTTTTAAATGACTACAGTGTAAGTTATATTAATAAAGGAAATGAAGAGTTGAGATTTTTTTAAGTATTATGTTATTATGTAGGGTGCCATATAAGTGAATATAAATGCTCTAACATGCCATTGTCATAGGATATGTACTTGAATGTCCTCTGGATGTTCGGTTATATACTCTATGGTAGTAGGATGTTACAAATATTGAAACATGAATAAATGAATTTGAAAACAAACTTCAATATAGAAGATGAATTTGATACAAAATTATGATATGAACCTTACCAACATGACTAGTGAGATTCAATACTAATATGAATAGGAATAAGGATTATTCTATCGAGACAAGTTTCACTCAAGAATGGTCTTAAAATTAACGCAAAATAAAAGTGACGTAAATTAACATACTCACATAAAAGATATGATTGGGTATGATAACATTCTAAGGTTTGATCACCATTAGTAAGCTGTATAAGATCATAAGTTATTAGCGAACTTAAAACAAGAAATTCTTTAAAAATAAAAAGGAAGAGAAATCTCTCCAAGTGTATTTAATTGATCAATAATAATAATAATATGTCCATTAAAATAATAAGAAAATGTTTTAATGGTATAAAACCTTATGAGTAAAAGTCCTAGAAGGAAATAACACTCTAAAATTTCAAAACCCTAAACAACTTGAACTATAAGCCCAATACCTATTTAGGAAGTATACTAGCATTGATTTTGTTATGAAGCTTTATGAGCGCTTTTTACAGACAAGTCTAACACCAATCATAAGGACTACTTCAACATCAAGTTGCTTATGTTTTTCTAGTCTATAAATCAAGTGCAAGAACAAAATTTGTTCACTGATGTGGTTGGCATCAGGTATGTTCTATAACATTATTACTTAGTTTGCACCTTCACTTAAATTAACATAACTAGCTTAAATTCAATCTTCTAAAGTAGTAAAGCTTTTCTCTTTGTATATAAAACCTACCCACTATTAAATTATTGTAAGCTTCTTTAGCCTTTTTTGCGTTACTCCTTATTAATGTTCTTGTAATATTCTTTAATAGATCTCCAATAACTTTTAGTGCTTGAGTAGTAGATGCTTGATTCCTATTAAGATGGCTTTTGTCATCTTCCGGAAATCCTTTAGTTTGTATTATATTACCTCCTTATATAATTTTCCATTTAAGAATATGATTTTAATATCCACTCTAATATAGCTACATATTATAATGAACTATTATTATCATTATCACTCTAAATGCATCCTTGATAGATATAAGAGATAAAGTGACATTAAAGTTGTAGCACCCCACTCCCGCCGAACCCGAACCCGATATCGATCGTGATACCCGAATCCGTGCCCCGCGAGGGTGGCGTGTCAC
>JANZXP010000008.1:15035816-15069274 GCA_027576715.1 Erythroxylum flavicans | reverse complement strand
TTCTAGAGGCTAACCAAACTAGGTGGAAATCACACAAGATGAGAAAGAAAAGTAAGGCTAAAAAATCCTTCCAACAATGCTTTCTTTAAGATATTGCCTCCCTAAAATTAAGCTATAAAACAAAGTTAATAACACTACACCAAAGGCACTCCACTATGCTAATCAACTAAGAACAAAAATTACTTAAATCAAAATGCATTCAAACCTAGACATGCCAATATTCACATGTATAAGCAACAAGGATTTGAAAACAAAGCTTAAGGATTGCAAAAGTCAAGTCAGAAGGTGGGAATCACAGCAACAAATCGCCCATACAACAGTGAAAAACACTAAGGCGAGTGAACATAAAAAGACATAAAATCCAGCAACAATATTCTCAAGCAAGAATCACGTTCCAATCATGCAATACAATTAAGAAATCAACCAATGAGGCAAACGAAAAAGTGATTATAGCTGCAATACTTGAGAAGCAAGAGATAAAATCAATCAATTTAGCTCAAAAAGGTTCAAGATTTTTGAAAATTTCATATTATTTCAGCTCAATCAAATAAACAGTACATAATGTGAAGTCAATAAAATGGCAATCCAAGTAGTGGCAAAACAAATTAGCAAAAGCAATCCCTCCCCCACACTTAGTCAATACATTGTCCTCAATGTAAGAAAAACAAGTGTAGGCGAAATGGCAAAACCAAGGGGAAACTAAACTAACAAGTACTAAACGAAAATAAACAACTATAACTACTTCGTACTGGAGAGGTTCCCTCCCCCCACACTTACTCCGAACTATCTCAGCAGACAGATATCACCATCAATATAATAGAAACTAAAGGAGAAGGGTGGAAGGGAACACCCTTGTGAATAGGGGGGTCTCTGATCCTCATGGTAGTGCTGAAGTAGATGACCATTGGCTTGTGAAATATGACCAGTTGCTTCATCCACCAGCTCTACCGTGCCAAATGAATGCACCTTGGTAACTCTGAAAGGGCCCTCCCACTTGGTGACGAGCTTCCTAAGCATCAACTTTAACCGGGCTTTGAACTTTAGAACCTTGTCACCTTCATGGAAATCTTTCCTCATAATCTGTTTGTCATGAATCATTTTTAGCTTGTTTGTGTAGATTCTGGCGTTATCATAAGACTCAAGTCTCATCTCTTCAAGCTCTTGGAATTGCATTGTCCGGTTTTTAAGTGAAGATTCAAGGTCTGCATCACATGCCTTGATCGCCTAATAAGATTTGTGCTTGATCTCCATAGGTAGATGGCAAGACCTGCTATAGAGAAACCAGAAAGGAGACATGCCTATAGGGGTCTTGTAGGCAGTCCTGTAAGCCCACAGCACCTCCTTAAGCCTTTCACTCCAATCTTTGAGGAATGATTTCACAATCTTTTCTAGTATCCGCTTCACTTTCCGATTAGAGACTTTAACCAACCCATTTGTCTGAGGGTGGTAAGGAGTGACCAGCTTGTGATTGACTCCATATTTAGCAAGTAGAGACTTGATGGTCCTATTGCAGAAATGTGTTCCTTGGTCACTGACAATTGCTCTTGGAATGCCGTACCTACAAAAGATATGAGAACGTAAAAACTTGGAAATAGTAGAAGCATCATCTTTCCTAGTTGGCACTGCCTCTACCCACCTAGACACATAATCTACTATAAGTAATATATATGAAAACCCAAATGACGGAGGAAAAGGACCCATAAAATCCATTCTCCAGACATAAAAAATTTCAAAAAAATGCATAGGTCTTAAAGGCATTTCATGCTTTCTACGTAGACTCCCAAACTTCTGGCATTTATCACAAGACTTGCAAAAAGCATAAGCATCTTTAAATACGGTAAACCAGTAAAATCCACACTTTAAAACCTTCCAAGCAGTCCTAATAGCACTAAAATGCCCCCGCAAGATAAAAAATGTGCAAAGGTAAGGATAGAGTGGATCTCGTTGTTAGGAACACATCATGTGATGATCTGGTTACTGCATTGCTTCCAAAGAATTGGAGCATCCCAGATATAGTATCTTTCTTCCCTCTTCAGCTTATCAACTTGAAACTTAGACATAGAAGGAGGCACAAGATCAACAACAATATAATTAACAATATTAGAGTACCAAGGCTCCTGAATCGCCAAGGCAAAAAGTGCAGAATCAGGAAAGGAACTAACAATAATATCAGAAGAGTCATCTCCCTCAGTGCCTTTAGGTAACCGAATAAGGTGGTCAGCCCCATGATTCTCTACCCCAGCTCTGTCTCTGATTTCAATATCGAACTCTTGCAGCAACAAAGCCCATCTTAATAGTCTTGGTTTAGACTAGGGCTTATTGAACAAGTACCGCATTGCTGTATGATATGTAAAAACAACCACTCGAGAGTTTATCAGATACTGTCTAAATTTATCTAAAGAAAAGATTATAGCAAAAAGTTCCTTTTCGGTAGTGGTATAATTCACTTGAGCGGAGTCAAATGTCTTGGAGGCATAGGCTACCACTCTAGATCGCTTTTCCTTCCTCTGACTAAGCATAGCACCAACTGCAAAGTTAGAAGCATCACAAGACAGTTCAAAGGGCAAATCCCAGTTAGGTACAGTCATAAGAGGAGGTGAAACAAGCAAGGATTTCAAAGTATCAAAAGCAATTGTACTAAAATCTTTTACAAAGCACCGATAAAACCCTGCATGCCCCAAGAAAGACCTCAAATCTTTAAGATAAGTAGGATAAGGAAGTAAAGAAATGAGTTCAATCTTGACTCTATCAACCTCAATCCCCTTTTGGGAGATGCGATGACCTAACACTATGCTACTATCTACCATGAAATGACATTTTTCATAATTCAAAACCAATTTTTTCTTAATACATCTACCAAGAACACGTTCAAGACTAACCAAGCAATCATCAAAGCTATCACCATAAACGGTGAAGTCATCTATAAAAACCTCCATATTGTGCTCTAATAAATCATTGAAGATCGCCATCATACACCTTTGAAAGGTGCCTGGAGCATTACTCAACCCAAATGGCATCCTTCGATAAGCATAGGTACCAAAACGGCATGTAAAAGTAGTTTTGTCTTAGTCTGCAGGTGCAATCGACACCTGGAAGTAACTTGAAAAACCATCCAAGAAAAAATGGTGAGATGTACCAGATATTCTTTCGAACATTTGATCAATGAAAGGTAATGGAAAATGATCCTTCCTAGTCGCTTCGTTAAACTTCCTATAGTCTATACATATTCTCCAAGCATTTTGAACTCTTGATGGAATAAGTTTATTACTCTCATTTCTCATTACTATGATACCACTCTTCTTCAGTACTACATGTATCGGGCTCACCCACTCATTGTCTAATATGGCATATATGATTCCTGCACTCAATAACTTAGACACCTCCTTCTTAACCACATCATGAATAAGAGGATTTGACCTATTTGGTGGCTGCTTAATTGGCTTGGATCCTTCAGCCAAAAGGATCTTGTGTGTGCAAACTAAGGGATCAATCCCTGGTATGTCTCCTAAAGACCAACCTATACCTTTTCAACATAAAAACTAATCTCTCTTCTTCAAAACTGCTCAGAGAATTGGAAATAATAATAGGCAATTTGCAATCATTAGCAAGAAAGACATATTTTAAGTTGGGGGGAAGAGGGTTCAATTCTAAATCAAATTACACAATAGAAGGAACCAGCTTTGGCATATCAAGTGCATTCAGTGTGAGTGGTGTGTCCATGTGGCTTAGGGAAGGAGATATAAGCTCAATGTGGTGTATATGTCCTCCACTTCCTGACTCAATGCCACCATCAGATGACCTGGAAGTAGCATAATTAGGGTCAGTTTGATCAATAGAAAAAGAAAGTAAATCAGAAGTGAGAGTGGGATTAGAAGGGGTTAGAGCAGTAACAGGATCACTACTATCCTCTTTTAATATTCCAACACCACTTAAAAGAGAAGCTACGTTCGTAGCTTTTATAACAACTCCTTTATCATCAGTTCCTGCAAAATCAAGAAACACACCTTCCTCAAGGCTATCAATTGTAGAATCAGCAGTAATATCAGAATCAAAATAAGATGATGCACCAAAATCATGCAGAATGGAAAGCTAGCTATCTATCTCTAAACAATAGACACACCCTTACATGCACCAAAATCAAAATAATGGGAGGAGGACAAACAAGTAAATGCATCATCATGATTCACATCCATGTCATACTAGTCAGGCTCATGCATATAAGTCTCATAAAAGTCATCCACATCATTATCATGACATTCAATCAAACTAATATCCAAGTAAGATTAATCTTCATAACCATAGTTCATAGCCTCTGAAAGATTAAATTGCACTTCTTAATCCTAATTCTCATAGTGATAAGACCCTTCTTCATGTTAATTATAGTGTCAGCAGTCAAAAGGAATGGCCTACCTAGAATCAAGATACTCTTAGTAGGGAGCTCATTAGTCATATCAAGGACATAAAAGTCAGCTGGAAAAATAAGACCTTTGACTTGCACAAGGATATCCTCAAGAATGCCTTTAGGGCATCTCATCGCGCTATCAGCTAGACCAAGCACTACATTAGTGTCTTTCAAAGCTTTATTACCCAAGGTCTTATAAACAGAGGTCGGCATGACATTAATTGCTGCATCTAAGTCAAGTAAGGCATGAGAAATAGTATTTCTACCTACGGTACAGGAAGTAGCGTAAGAACCCGGGTCTTTGCATTTAATGGGCAACTGTAGCTTAAATAAGGCACTAACACTCAACCCCAGTTGGATCCTCTCACTATGCCTATATCTTATTTGTACATAGGTCTTTCAAGAATTTAACACACTTAGGCATCTTTTTAATCAATTCAAGCAAGGCACATTCACCTTAAGTTTGCTAAACATTTCAAATAATTCATCATTGTCTTTCTTGTCATCAATATTTTTACTAACCAAGTAAGAATTTGGAAAAGGCAAGTCACGAATGTTATCACCTTTAGAGTCGGAAGGTGATCCTTTCTCCATTGTTCTTTTCATAATAGTTGTCGCCTATTCATCATTTTGCACCATTGGTTGTTTTCGAGACTTCTCTAAGAGCTTCTTTTTTTGTAGGCTTTCAGATTGAATAGAAACTTCTTTCTCAGCTTGGGAAGTTTCTTGAGTAGTGTTAGTAGGAGGAGACTCAACATCTATTTCCTCATTAACCAGTTCTTCATCCTCTTCATTCTCTTTGAATTACACTTTCTTAGCACCAATTTCCTTACCACTTTTCAGTATGATTGCATTCAAAGATTTTTTATCACTGTGTTGGAGGGTATAGAACCACTACTCTTTGCTTGTTCTCTCAAGTTGTTGGCGATTTGAGTAACAAAAGTGTTTAAGTTCTCATGCTTAGTCTCTATTTGCTCCAACTTAGAGAACACATTTTGTAGACATGATTCCATCTTATTCCCCATAGCATTCAACTTAGCATCAGTTTGTGTCTTCTCTTGATCTAATCTTGAATTAATCCCAGCAATTCCCTTCATGATCATAGCAAATTCATCACCCTTTCAAAAAGAAGATGATGTCCTTTGATTAGCCACCATTTGATTGGAAGAATTTCCTTGAGTGTTTCTTTGATCCCCACCCCATCTAAAGTTAGGGTGATCTCTCCAACCCGGATTAAAGGTGTTGGAGTAGAGATTCCTCTTTTGATATTGGCCATTCCTATTTTGGTTGAGGGCAGAAACTTCTTCATTTCGAGCACAATTATTAGAAGCATGCATCATGGACGTACAGTACTCACATCCGGCTAATATAGCTTGAGAATGACCTACTGAATTAACTTGCTTGGCTTTCACATTATTCTCCAAAATATTAAGTCTTTTCTCCACTCGGTTTCCCAAAGCAGCAATTTCAGTAAGAATATCTTGGGAAGAAGCCAAAGAGGTATTGTACACCCTTCTTGTGTCTCCAGATTAAGGGTCATTGGTAGCCATCTTTTGAAGTAAGTCCCATGTAGCATTTAGACTCAATTCTTTGAGCAAACCATTTGCAGCGGCATGAATTGAGGGCTTATGATATGGAAGGAGCCCTTCATAAAAAGAGTTAACTAGATCGTTCTTGGAAATATTGTGGTGAGGACACTGGGCTAGAAGTGTGATGAACCTTGTCCAATATTTGTGCATAGATTCATTATCTCGTTGCACAACACTAGTTATCTCCGTTTTTAACCTTGGAGTTTTAGAAGCAGGAAAATATTCATCCAAGAATGTTCCCTTCAACTGATCCCAGGACAATGTGGTGAAATGTCAAGGTAGTGTGTAAAGCCACTCCTTGGCCTTGCCTTCTAAAGTGAAATAGAATGCTCTCCTCAATATATCTTTAAGATTTTTCGTGGGTGGTTTCATGGGAGAACACACTATGTGCATAGTGTTCGAATGCCTATGTGGATCATCACTTAAAAAGCCATGGAATCTAGGTAAAGAAGAAGTTAACGCTCCTTTAATTTCAAAATTCACATCATCAGTATAAAAGCCATAATAGTTATAATCAACATTGGAATTATTAATCTCCCTCATGCTTCTATTATCCTCACCATTATTCCTTAGGTTGTTCTCACCTTGTCTGTTATTCCCATTTTGTCCATTATTACCATTAATACCATCCATGGTTTCTTGCTCTAATTCAGAACCACTGACTCTTTCACTAGGTCCTTGTTCACTAGATGATAAACTTGACTCTTATGAAATATGCTCCTCCTCAACAAGAACTTAACTTGTACCCTCTATTCTCCTCTCTTTTGTAATCTTTTTCACTAACCACTCAAGTTTAATATTTAAGGGAATCAAAAGTAAAGCCCTATCACTCTTAGGCATAAACAGTAACAATAAAAAAGGAATGAGGTGTAAAATTGACCTGCACAACTAGATTTAAGTAAAAAAAAAGGAAGAATATGATGAGTGCAAGTGTGTGTGTGTATGAGAATGTATAAGTATGCATGACTATACACTTAGTAGTGTATGAACGAGTGTGAAAATATGTAATATGCACAAATAATCAAAGAATGTCAAAACTTCATCAATATGCACAAAGAAGCAAATTTCCCAAACTTAACTTAGAGAATGGACCTATACACTCAAAAAAGTAACCAAGTAGGCTATAATCAAGCAAACAAGAGCAATGTAATCTACTAAACTGCAACCAAGTCAAAGAGTAAACTAAAACTTCTATCTAGCCCCAAAAAAATACAAAATGCAAATGGAAATGGACTATGCAATGCCAATGCAAGTATGAGGCTTAACAGATAAACCCAGTCAATGTTACTTGACACTTAGTTACTAGGGAAACAATTTCTTGGCTCCCTGATAACAGCGCCACTTGAAACAACCTAAGTACGATGTCGCCTTGGGGTTACTTCAAAATTTAACCAAGGATTGCATATAATGCAACCTCAGGTCATTCTCTTTGAGGAGCTGAAAATGAAATTAAATTTCTAAGTAACTAAATGCAATGCAACCTAAACTATAAAATGGGGTTTGATTTGATTAACTATCACTAAAATTTCAGTGAATTAAAATAAACATAAAGGACTCGTTTTTGGTGTTTTAA
The DNA here is from genome assembly GCA_027576715.1 of Erythroxylum flavicans. Taxonomy (NCBI): domain Eukaryota; kingdom Viridiplantae; phylum Streptophyta; class Magnoliopsida; order Malpighiales; family Erythroxylaceae; genus Erythroxylum; species Erythroxylum flavicans. The sequence continues at coordinate 15,061,710 of JANZXP010000008.1, read as the reverse complement.
ATTTGAAATGAGCGATATGAGATGGTAGTGAGTCAATGGAATGAAAAACACAAATAATTAACAATGATAAAAGCAACCCTCACATTTAATAGCACAGGCAATCATCACTTAAACAAATATTGGAGTTAAAAACAATGAACCATGAGTTATAATCAAGCTTTTAATCTAACAACCGAGCTAACTCGAATTGTCACAAAATATTTCCAAAGTCCCAATCTACTAACTGCCACTAGAATAGTAAAATAGAACTAAAGATACTAAAAACCAATGCTCAATTATTACTCAGTAATCAATAAAATAGAATTAAAGCCAGCAACTGATATAATGATCCAATAATTCAAGCCGCCTTGAATAATCACCAAATAATCACTAAAATCTCAATACAAAGTCTTAACCAAAAACAAAGTAATGAAATTAAGCCATATTCAGCACAATATCAGTCGCTAAACAATAACCCAACCACAGAAATCTTCCAGTATAAATATATCATCAACATAACTCCAAATAATTAAATAGTTATCCTAAGACCTATAAAGAAAACCTAATGATTTCAAACCTGTATTGCTAAGATGGTTTTAATAAACTTCTTTACATCGATATCTTAATTGTTCAATAAGAATAACTAAGATGCTTGGACAGTCAAAATGAAGGCTTATTTGAGGCATTGGATCTTTGGGATGTGGTTGAGAAAGAGCCTACTAAAAAAATGAGTTTTTGCCTCATATAGCTCAAGTAGAAGACTAATGGAAGTTTAAGAAAGATAGGGAGACCTAAAAACTGCCTATTGAGGTGGGGATATTTTTGTTTCTTCATAACCCTCCAATCTCAACTCCCGTACTGTCTAATAATAAATCAATTAAAGAATCAAAGATAAGAAAATGCTAAGAGGTATAAGGCGTTGATTGGTATATATGCTTCACTTCAAAGACAATCTTTGCTAAAATTATGGCTTGTGAGAATGAAAAAGAAGTTTGAGAAAAGATCAAAGAGGAGTTTCAAAGATCTAAAAGAACAAAGAAATTTCAAATTCTTAATTTACTGAGGGAATTTAAATTGTTGAAGAAGGGGGGAGTCTAAAACTATAAAAGAGCGTAGACACATGAAAGTTATGAATCAACTTAGGTTGCTTAGGGAAGTTTTCAAAGATGAAAGAAAAGTTAGCACATTCTTTATCAGTATTCTTGAGAGGTTTGAGACTAAGATTTCAATTTTAGAGGAGTCCAAAGGGAAGTTGTAATCAACTTAATGGAACTGGTAAACTCTCTTAAAGTTTTAGAGTAAAGGAGGACGTCAAGGCAAGATGGTCAAGTTAAAGGATCCTTCAAGGCTAATGCTAAACCTAATCAAGATATTACAAGTTAGAGAGAAGGAAAAGAGAAGACTAAAAAGAAAAATAAGTAGAGAAAGGAAGGAGGTCAGTATGCTATAGGGTAAACTTGTACCTTATCCTTATTATAAGAGGAGAAATCAAACTCCTAACTATTGTTGGTTTAGACTTACTATAAAGTGTAACGCTTATAATTAGATGAGGCACATTGAAAATGTATGTAAAAGAAAATGAAAATATAAAAAAAAAATATGAAAAGATAGCAGAGATAGAGGAATAAAATGCTAAAGAAACTTACAAATAAGAAGCTAAAAGAACTCTCCTCACTATTATTGTCTTATCTACTTACACTAGTAAGTATTCTTAACTTATAGATTCTAGGTGTACATGACACATGGAACATGTGAGTCCCTTTTCAAAATCCTTAACAATAGCTCATAAAAAATGTCAAAATAGGCAATGGTGCTTTTATGGAAGTGAAAGAAAAGGATTTGATGTTATTCACATTTCATAGGTATCAAACTAATAACCTATATACTTTGAATGCCTGGATTTGATCAAAATCTATTTATTATTGGTCAATTGATTAAAAAAGAATACGATGTGAACTTTGCTAAGGGTAAATAAATGATAATTTACTAAAAGAGCTAAATTGATAAGAGTTTACATGAAGAGCAAATTCTTTTCAGTTAATTGAAATGTTAAAACTAAGTGTGCGAGAGAGGATAATTGTATACTTTTATAAATGAGACTATGCTATTACATAATAGATTAGGGTATGCTTTTAAAAAAAATTAGGGCATATTAGTCCTGGTGTATTGAAAAAAGGAATGAAAATGATATTGTGTAAGGCTTCATTAGGTGATAGAAACTAATGAAATATGTTAAGCATGCTAGTTTGGGAAGCAAAAAAGATTTTCTTTTAGAAATGCTTCTTAGAGTGATAAAGAGAGATTGGAGCAACACTGATGTATGTGGATCTATGTGTAAGGCCTTATTAAATAGAAATCAATTTTTTGTAATATTTATTGGATTGGTTTTGTAAAGTATAAAAATGAAGTATTTATATAATTAAAGAAGTTTTTATTGAATTAAATGAATAAGGACTCTTAAAGGAGATACAAATGAGGAGATAAAGCTCACATAAGATTAAGAAAAAAAGTTCAATATAATTGACAATTAAATTTAAAGTAACAATGGACCAAGGGAGTTAAGGTTGCTAAGCTTCGGGTCTTTTAACACTGGGAACTCTCCTATTTCAAGCTCTTTTATTGCACTCTATACCCTTGAGTGTAATTATATAGAGATTCCTTAGTGTATTAAATTTTGTGGGAGTTCATGAAATTCTATAGTTGATAGCTAAGGGTTTAATGTATTTGATGCAATCTTGTGGATAATCAATTGCTCCCTTATCAAGTTCTTCAGTTCAAACAATAGTTGTTGTTTTAGGCCTTGTGTTAAAAAACTTCTCAATTTCCTTTCTCTTCATATAACAAATACAAGGCTGTCGATTGCAATTTTGAGAGTAAGTGAATCTCGTTTACCTATATTAGTTCTTTGAAGTTGCCAATTAGTTATTCTTGACCAATCATCAAGTGCTAAGTATGTATTACTATTCCTAAAATTTCTTCCCAATACAACATGTGAAGTTACATTGACAGAAAAGATGGGTGATAGAGTTAGCTTATAGTTACACAATGCATAACATTTTGGAATGATGTGGTTACCTTTAATTATATCAAGAGTGCAGAGTCTTTATCCATAGGTAAGCTAAAGAAAAAAAATGAAGTTCTAGGATTGTCCTGATTAATCTATACTAATTTATACCAATTCACTTTAAGAGTTGAGTTCCTTAAAAGATGCGTGCAAGATTGATTGGTAAAGGAGCCTGAGGGGTGGCCTAGTAATAAATAGAGTCTTCATTGCTAAAATTAACAAAAGGAGTGGAGGAAATAGATAGAAGGGGCATTAAGCTAAGTCGGGCTCAAACTTCGTCTAAGGCTTAATTGGCCTCGAGAATCATAACTCAAACATAAGCTTGATCAAACTTCGAGTGACCCAAAGCTTGATCGAGTCAGACTAGCATAAAAATTTATATAAAATATTTAAGTTTTTAAATTTATAATAATAAAACAACTTCATTTCAATTAAAAAATAGTCGACCTTTCGACTAAGGCAAGCCACTAAGCTCGATCACGAACCTAGTTTAAAGCTTAAAAATTTTATTAAAAAAAATTGAGCCTAACCCAAATTCTGGTCAACTCAAGTAAGGCCTACTGAGGTCTAAACTAAATTGCCAATACTAAAAGTAACATGTATCTCTGACTAGTCTTTATCTGTGATGTTGAATTGGTTGTTATCCAGAGCTTCACTATGGAGGATTGAATCCATTAATACAAGAAAAAGGAATAGTTATCATTCCAAAAGTTAGTATTGGCTCTATTACTAATTTTGTATTTAAATTTCTATCCTAACTAGCTTCCTTAACCTAAAAATGTGTAACGTAATTTTAAGATGTACTGTGGCTAGGTTTGATATTCTAGAAGTTTATATGCTTTATGTAGTGAACATGAATCCATCTTACCTATCAAGCTTGCTTGCCTATTAGAATTCTCCAAATTTGCTTGATCAGTGATACTTTGTAGTTTTGACAGAGTTAATGCCTAAACCTCCTTCCTCTTTAGGTAAACAAATATCTGTCCATTTAACTTTTGCTATTGATCTTCTTGTAGTGTGACCTGAACGTAAGAATTTCCTCATCATTTGTTTCAAAGCTTTGACTAAGTTCTTCAGGAACATCATATGAGAAGCCCAATAAGAATGTAAGCTTTTAATAATAGAGTTGATCAACTGTGTCCTCCTTACAAAGGATAAACTTTTATTGTACCATTTGTTAACTATTTTCTTGATTTTTTCAATCAAATGTTGGAAATCTAGTTTAATAGGTCTTTTTATAGAGAGAGGAATACCTAAATATGTGAAGGGGAGCTTTATAACTTGGAGTCTTGTCAATTGAGATAACCAATCAGTAAAATGATGAGCATTATTAGAAATAAAAAGCTAACTCTTAGCCTATTCATGCTAAGAATTGAGAGATCCTTGAAGGTAAGAAGTGTTGACTCTAGTATACTAATTGAAATTAGATTAGACCATGGGAAAAGAAGTAAATCATTAGCAAAAACAAGTTATGAATTTTCAAGAAGTTAAAAGCAAAAATTATGAAAAAAATTGCATTAAGGGAATTAGGATTTGATAATGGTTCAAAATATATTTCTATAGAGTTCATAGAGTTTTGTGCCAAATAAGGTATCAATTACCAACTAAAATCTTCATAAACTCCTCAACAAAATAGAGTAGTAAAAAGAAAGAGCAAAAGTATCATAAAGATGATAAGGAGTATAATTGCTAGAAAAGAAGTACCCAAAAAGTTTTGGATAAAAGAACTGAATACCTCAGTGTATTTCCAACACTAAGACACTGGAAGGAGAAATACCATATGAAAAATGGTTATATAACTTACCATTTGTTATAAACTTAAAAATTGTTGGTAGTTTATACTATATACATGTTCCTAAAGTGAAAAGGAAAATATTAAACAAAAAAAGTGAACTTGGAGTGTTCTTAACATATAATTACATAAACATTGGTCATAGAATCTTCAATCTTACAATAAAAAAGATTCAATTAAGTTGAAATATAATAATTGATGAATTGGCTAAACCAAAATGACAAGTTGTTGGGTGGTGAAGTTTAAGACCTTAAAGTTGACTCTTTAGCACTTTATAATGAGAAAGAGATTTTAGAGGAGGTTTATTATGAGCGTGGTACTAAAATTGGCTACCAAATTTGGATAAAAATTATTATAAAATTGACAACTAAATTTGGATTAAAATTGTTCTATCTTGATGTCGAATCAATATTCTTGAATGAATTTATGAAGGAAACCATACATGATGAGTAACTTGATGGCTTTACTAATGGTACGAAAGGTGATGTATACTTACCCTAAAAAGATCTCCATAGCTAAAAATAAATTATAAGAGATTGTTACAAGATGATTAATGATTACTTGGTTAAGTAAGTGCCTAGAAGGAATGAAAATGACATTACTCTATATGTCTTACTTGAAAAAATTAAATATAATTATAAAGAGTATATGGCTTCATTTTAAAAAAATTTGAAGATGAATTTCATATGTCTAATTTTGGAGAGGTCAACTATTCTCTAGGCGTGGAGATTAAATAAGGTGAAGATTTTATCTCCATTAGTAAATAAAAATATGTAGAATTTTTCTTAAAGAAAACTATCTTGCATTTCCCCCTTATGTAATCTCTTCCTTTTGTTTTTAAAATGAATGTTCATATGTCCCAATAACCAATATGGTCCCAAGGTAAAGAATAATTAGTTAATTAAAAGATGTAAGTAATATAAAAAGAATTATACCTATAACCCAAATCAATTGGCATAGTTTTTTAAATATGGAGAAGGATAAGCCAATGGTATTTCCAATTTTTATAAAATTAAAATTATCAAAAGAAGACAAAAAGGAGAAGGTTAATGTGACCTTATATGGAAATTTGATTGGGAATATGTTGTATCTAACAACAATAAGACTATATTTAATATGTACAACTAGTTTGCTATTAATATTCATACAATAGCTAAGTAAATTCATTATGGTGTAGCCACGAGTGTTCTAAGATATGTGAGAGAAACATCAAACTATAGATTAATCTTCAAAAAGAAAGAAAGCATTAGTTTGATAAGACATGTTGATAGCGATTGAGCTGGTTTTGTTAATAATGTAAAGAGCAATTTTGACTATAATTTTTCATGGAAGTGGTGTGTTTACTTGTTGTTTGAAAAAATAGAAAAATTGTTGCTCAATCCTCCATTGAAGCTAAGTATATTACAATTATTTGTACCTTAAATTAATCCGTGTGACTTACAAATGTGTTGATTGATCTTAGAATGAAATAGGAGGATGCTACTTCTCTTTATATTAATAATGAGTCTACTAAAAGAATCAACATGGGAGAAACAAACATGTTAAGTTTCATGCTATTAGAGAAGTAGAGCAAGAGGGAAAAGTAATATTAGAGCATTGTTTTTTAAAAAGCAAATGGATGACATAATGATTAAGGATTAAGGCTTCACCTAGGGACAAATTCATTTATTTGAAATGTAAAATTGATGATTTTATAAAATCCATCAAGAAATAGTGTTGGAGTTTATGCATTTTCATAAAATATGAAGGCATGTTTTCTCCAAGTCTAATTTAATATTATTTTTTAAAAAATGAAAGAAATTATATTAATACTAGTAAAAGCTACAAAGCATCATTACAATGAGTTACTGAATCTGCCAACAAATTCAGGATCCTTTAATAGTTACAAAGGTAGAGTACATCAATTAATTATAACATCTAGTGGTTTTTTAATCTTTAGCTAAGTGTCATTTAACACCTCTTGTATTCCATATTAGAATGGTCATTTAAGGGGAATGCCTCTTCTTTTTGGTTTTCCGCCTAGTTTAGAGTTAAAGGAACTCTCATGAAACCTTTCTGCTATTTCAACAAGTCCATCATTCTCTAGTTATATTAGCAGCAGGTTGCTTGTTGGATCATTATGCAGTAAACAAGGTTCATCTTCTATCTCTTCATCAACTAATTGTGCATCTACTTCATCAGGAGCACCTGGTCTATCATTGTTTTCAACTGTTTCATCTTGCTCTCTTGTATTTCTATTAATTGCATTTAAATTGACATTTTCGAACTAATTGTGTTCTTCCAAAATATTCTGCCCCACAGCTACCTTAGGAATGGTTTGGTCTTAATCACAATTACTGCTTTAACCTTCAATGGATATTGAATAATTTTCTTTAATAGGTTTACCCAAGTCTTATGCTTGATTCTGTGTTTCAACTTTAGAGTCATCAATAATAGAATTCCTAATCAATTCATCATGCCTTCCAATTTTGAAAATTTTACTTGTGGGCTTCCAACATTTTTTGTTTAAACTAAGCTTCAACGACTATGAAATAGGTACTTCAACTCTCTTGAATTCACCATCTTCTCCTAGCTTTAGAATAAGTAATTTATCGTAGATCAACATTAGCTCATCTCAATATAGATTTTAGCAAAGCAAATCCTCTCCATATTTGTCGTTTGGGTGTTCATGCACAATGGTTTGCCTATGAGCTTGCTAGATAATTAAGGCCTTTTAACATCTAGACTTCAAGAAGAATACTGTAAAAATTAACCCAGATGGGAAATACATCTATACTTCCTCTGTCGCAATCTAAGCCAAGCATTCATTTCTATATAAATATGGGTTAGCCTCCTATGTGCCAAATTCCAATCTCTAAAATTTCATCTAGGTTTTGCTCATATGAGAATTTAAAAAGAAAATTACCATCCTCTGTGAGCATCGTTCTCTCAAGGACCTTCTTTCCTCACCTTGCAGCAGCCTAAGCATTCACTACTCGAAATGTTGGGTGTTTACTCCAAAAAAATTCCACTAAAATCGACGACTATGTGCATATTTTAGATGATATTTAAGTTGTCACTTATTTCACGTGATCTATCATGTGACATGATCTTTAAGTTGTCACTTAGATCATTTGCTTATCTTATACTCACAGAGAGAACACAACTTGTGATGTGTTTGTATCTTATGACATGATCTTCATCTCATGTATTTATATATTTTTAAGAAACAAAAAATAAATAAAAGCATTCTCTTTTTATCCTTAAACCTTTTTTTTATGCACTTAGTGTTAAAGAGATAAATACTACAATTAATTTCGCACTTACTCCTTGGCAACCATGCCATCCCGATTGCTAGTATTATTTGACAAGAAGATAATGAATATAAATAACTAATTAAAATCAAATCAACAATCTGAATTCATCAAAACCTCATTCTTTGGTCACTTGAATAACCTCATTCTTTTGTCACTTGAATAAAGCTTATGCTCGTAACCACTCAACCTTCCATCTTCAACATCTCCAACAAGAAATCGTTCCATGCATCAATAGGACCAGGCAAGCACCAGTGAACGCAATCGTTGTATAAGGTCACATTTTCATGTGCCCAGTGGCCATATGTACTAGGATGACCATCTGGTCTCAACAAAATAGCTTGTGTAGTGTCAAGTAACCTAAACCTTAACCCCTTCTTTTTCCCTTCTTTTTCAGCAATTCTAAACTCCTCGATCTGTGTCAAGTAAAGTTCCAAATCAATACTTTCCAAGCTAGTCTCATTACTCAAAACAGGTCTCGTTCTTTTGCAATCACCACCTTGGTTCCACTCCCCATTTTCGAAGTGTGAGGGTGCAAATGTCCTCAAATACGTTATGCCCTTGAAGTTTTTAAAGCTGTTTATGGCTCTAAAAGCTGTCCTGAAGGCCTTTCGATAGCCATAGGACATTGGTAGGTCAGTGACGTTGTCGAGGAGGCAATATCTGCAGCCAACGATACTTCGAGATTCGTAGTAAATCGATGGACGGAAGAACCAGTGGCCTGCGTTGATAATGATGTAGTCGAAGTCGTCGATTTGGGTCGTCCATTCCTCGTCGAACTCGTCGAGGTAGAGGTTGAAGAGGCCGGTGTGAGTTGGACCATTGGCGTCTGCTTGCTCTGCCTTCACCAAATGTGGCGTCCAGAATGTGGCGATTGTGAAGTTGTAGGTTGTGTACCTCCAACGTTTGAAATGCTCGTCTGGTGTGTATGATACGTCTATGGGATACTCCACCTGAAATCAAATCAAAGACCAAGATTTCATTATTCCCTTTTGTCTAAATGAGATTTAACGGACACTAGGAGATGGTTTCTTACTTTTAATTTTACTTTAAGCTCCCTTGATGATGATTTTAATTTAGGATGCCTTGGTCTAAATTATTTATTAACTAATAAAAAAAAAGAAAAACTTTGCATGTAGAGTAAAAAGAAAAGATGCAATCTTTATGTAATTAGATATAATTAGACAAAATTAGGTAGTGTTAACTAAATTGGGCGAATGGAATTTCGATATAACTAGTTTTTATACATAAGCATGGGGTATTAATGTTGCATATAACCTTAGAAGGTATCCATAGATGAGTTTAGGATTTCAACCTGAAACAAAAATTAACTGTTAGTAATGTAAAAACAACCCTTATTAGCTACCATATAAAGGCCAATACGGCTGATACAATCCTATTACCTACAAAAATATGCTTTCATTTATTTCCCTTCGTACAAAAACTTGAGATCAATGAGAACAATTTAAAATTAAGTTTCACAAAAAACAATTATAATAATGAAGGTGATGAAGTCGGAGAATTTAGGTGGTAGATCTTTATCGAGTCACAATCTAGCCAGAAGTAGGTTGGTGGTTGTTACTAAAAAACTAATTTAAGTGGACCCCATTCCTTACTAATTGGTAACACGTTAGGAAGTTGTAAGGTGCCTTGTCAAACTGGAAGGGATAATAATGCTAACTTCCACATCGTTATATTAATAAGGGGATAATAATGCTAACTTCCACATCATTATATTAATATACGTCATTTACAAAATTTATTACATACAATAACCTTATCTATAGTTTGAAGTTAGTTAGCAATCTCAATGTTAACATTATTATGTGAAATGGACATCTGTGATTAGAATGTATAGTAAATATCGGCACAATTGAATCAAAAGTGTTGGAACAGAAAGAAAAAGAAGAAATTACTTGTTTGAAGGTGAAGAAAAAAAAATCAACTTCCGAATTATCAATTCAACTGTTGCCTACAAACTTATATTTATCGTACTTGGCATAGACATTAGACATTGACATCCCTGTTTATTTAATAAATTGAAATATTAGCTTTTTGCATGCGCGATTGCGATAGAATCACAGACCGAGCAATTATTATATAGTGCTAAGCTCATGCCAATAAGCATATTTTACCTAACCCTTGGGTATATTGATTTTGGTCAACTAATAAACTTATGGGTGTCGGCAATAGGAATGTGATGTAATTCCAATGATCAAATTACGAATCCCAGTAATTAACCAATATCGGCTGTGTCTTTTACACAACAGTATTCATCTCTGTTTATTCATAATTTATGATCTCCAAAATTTGCTTGAATGGACAAATATAGATATACAGTATGACTTTACTTGTAAAAATATTTATGAAATAATCAATACATAACCTTTTAAGTATCATCTTTTGTAATATTATTCAAGGCGAATATTGCAGTTTGTATTCAACTGCAATAACTTATTTAAAATTTAATTGTTATACGAGGGTTATGTAATTATTTTAAAAAAAGTTTGATGATCATTATTTAATGTAAAAATAGTATTTTTATGAAATAAAATTTTTATTTAATAAAAATGATTACTAATACCACTAAATTAATAATGAACACTTAATTGATTCTTTTTTCATATATATATATTACTAAAAGAAGATAACGCAGGAGCAGGTCAAACTACTAAGGACTTCAATTAAACAGTCTTCATAACTTCATAATTCATGCACTTCAAAGTCGACCAAAACTCTCCATGTCTTCTCCTAAGTAAACCAACTCCCCGACCCGTCATCTTGTAACTAATAAGCTACTAAAGGGCTGGTGAGAAGTATCTATCTAAAACTGGACTTTTAGGTTTCTTTTGTTTGCTACAATAGGCGATAAGAAATGTGAGAATTGCATATTACCTGACACTAAAAGGACCATTAAAGCTTTAAAAAGAAAGAAAAAAACTTGGCATTTTTTATTACAATAATCGAGACTTACCCTGGAGAGAAGGCATATCAAGGACTGCATATGGTTTCTACCCACTGAGTCACCAACAAAGGCCATAGACTTTCCTCTTACGATCTCCAGAAACTGTGTAGGATCAAAAATAGGTAGCTCACAATCATCTGGCTTCCATCTCCATTTCATAAACTCAGTGTCGGGTCTACCATACTTCATGCAATTTTGATGCTCGTGTATAGCCCAACACGTCGTGTTCGTGTAGTATGGGCCATCCGGATTCGGCACCCACTCTCCTGAGAATATATCACACTTCTTGGTGGTAACAGCCACGTATTTTGACCCCCTAAGTTCTCCATTGTCGGAAGGTGCTGGCTTAGACAAGTCTTGTGGCAGATGCAGATACCCTTGTAAGGTGTTACACAGAAGAACAACTGTGACAAGTGCAAATGTTGCTAGGACAAGTATAATTGGAGTTTTATGCAGCTTGTGGAATTTGGCCAAGGGAGTCTCCATGTTTTGCAGCTTATTTATTAGTAATAAGACTAGAGAGAGAGAGAGAGTATGGAGGGACTAGGATTGATTGAAAACTTGCCTAATCGCATATATATATATATATATATGGATCTATGTGGCGACTTCAAAGTGGTAGCAGATTAATTTGTCATATTTTACGACGAAGAGCTGTTTAACAAGACTACTTCACGTTATTTCTCAAAAAAAATATAATTTCTCAAAAGACTACTTCATGATACATGCGTCCCTGGATATCCCTAATCTATTGAACATACACTTTCCTGGTATGGAATCAATCGTTCCAATTTATAGGTAAAATCGAATTAAATTATGTGATGAGCATAACATAAATTTGCCCACCATTTAGGTAAGTCAGGGATGATATTTTTTGAAGTTAACTTTTACTTTTTCATTATTGGCTAGAAGTCAATATTGTTAAAGTTACTATAAAACTCACGGAGACAGACGTAGAAAACAAAATTACATAACTATCTTCACTACTATATATCAAGCAAATGCAATGGCCAAACCAAAAGTGAGTTGTAGTAGTTGGGATACGAATTTCCCCTTCAAATTTATACTTCATTTCTCAAGTGAGTTTGGAATGCAAAAGTAATGCTGGCAGGTGAACATGGTACTCCCTACCTAAAATGGTTTTCGTTAGTTTCGACAATAATTGGCAAAAAATGGGCAGGTCAACTAAAAATGGGGCGCTACCTGAAACTATCTAAAGGTAATAAGGACAAAGAACAATTTGACTGGTGAGTTATTACCCTTTTTGGGGATGACAAGAAAAAAGAGCAAGTTTCTCGTAAAAGTTTCCCTTCCTCTTCCTCCAACTCGAACCTTCACCCCAATCAATGCTTAACAAAGGCCGTGTCTAAGATTTTCAAGCTATATTATAATGTGTTCCTATGCATTATGTCACTGGTTGGTGTTACGTTCCAATCATATTTTGCATATATCCTCGGCTAGACCAAAACTTTTAGTTGGATGCTCACCATCACAGCCACTGGGATCTCCTTGATCAGAAGAGTGATTAGTTATGTGCTAACGGCCAGTTGGAGCAATCGGTTGTATCGTCATGTTTCCAGGAAGTCTACTGAACATTCAATGCTGAAATTTTGTAATAGATATTTCCCTTATCCAGACTGCTAGAGCAATCAATTCCAGTAAGCTAGTCTAAGAAGTCACTTAAAATTGATGTATTAGCAATAATTATAATATTAGCATATAGTATTACAGCTTATTGATTGGAGGTCACAAGAAAGATATACACTACAGCATAATAGACTATTAGTTATGTTTTTTTTTGTGAACAATTGGAAATCGTCGCCAAATGTAGAATTTTTGGCAAGATATCTCATTTCATCCTACAAAGTCCCAAATTTAATGACGTTAAAGTAAACGTCACCAATGCGTATTATTTGGAGATGATTTTTAGGAATTATCACTAAAAGTGGACAATTTTGTTTACTCATATCACCGCAAAAGATCGAACCTTTAGTGACAACAATGTAAAACATCGATAAGTATTCGAACCTTTTGCCATAAAATTTGTAATTCGTTGCCAAATATGGACATTTGGCCAATAAACCTTTAAATCGTCGCAAAAATTGTAGATTAAAGAATTATATATTAATAATGTTAATTTTTTAATGGTTAGTGTGCTTAATAATCTTAAGGTTAATTATAATTGAAATTTATATATGATTTTTCATATTTTTTACTTATGTTTTATTTTTAAATTTGTTTAAATATATAGTTAATGTATAAAAACTCTATAAATTTTATTTTTGGATATTAACAAATAAACATACCTAAAATTTAACATATTAATAAGAATAAAATTTAATAAATTTAAGTTGACTATTATTGTTAATCATTAATATTTATTAAAAATAAAATAATAATACATAAAAATTGAAAATTGTACGCAATATAATATAATGATGTACGTGGCTAAGTAGTAAAAGATTGTAACTAGAAGTTTAATAATTCTTATAGACATACAACAACAACAATAACAACAACAAAAACAAAAATAACAACAACAACAATAATTACAACAACAACACCCAGTATGAATCCCACAGATACACGGGGTCTGAGGATGTCTAATAGTATGCAACCTTACCCCTAACTAGTAGAGAGGTTGTTTGCAAAATTCTTACAGACATAACAATAAATAAAGTTTCACGCTTATTCCATTGAGAAGGAAATGAAATGATTATTTTTCGGATTCTGACATGAGAGTCAGTAAAGATAAATGAGTTCACTATGTTTGGGTTCCCAAGAAGGATCCTCGTACGTTCAAAAGCATCAATTGAAAACGTCAAAGATCTTCCTTTAGGTGTTTAGTTATTGACATCTTCTTCGAAAAAACTCTTGGCTGTAGCTAAATAAATGAATTCCCAGATATAGTATAGATCACTAAATTTGATGAATTGCCAGTGCGATGCGTTTCACCTAAGACACGATTAGTATGGAACTTAAATATCTAGTTAAGTGAAAATGTATTACAAAGCCAAATTCAAACACATTCATACCTGATTGACCAGAAATAGTTAATGAAATCGAAAATTGATCAAAAACAACGGATTGCCCTTATCCTGTGCCAGCCCTCGGGATATTGCCTCTTTTTCCATTTTCATCTATATTCTCTTGAAGATTGAAGTAAGCTTTACACAAGACATAGTATATACAATCAAACGTATATATAATAGCTTACTATGATACAAATAAGATACAAATAATTAAGGAAGAGAGGTAATTTAGATGATACTAAAATCCTTGAAGAAGAAGATTGTCCATGGAGGAAAACGGTGATTAGTGTATGATGACGATATATCTGCATCAATTTTTTCTGCACTAGGTAGAATTCTCCCACATTCCTCCCATCAGAACTTATTTTTGCCATCGGAAACCAATCGCCATGTCAACATTCCTCGATGAATTGATGTTAACAATTTAATTATGAAAATTCAATATATTATAAAATTACTATGTTAAATAAAATTTGTTTGGTAATCAAATCCCACAAATGAATTGCCAATTTAAAGAACTGATGCATAGGACACTTTCTGCATTCCATGTCAATGTGATCAGCTATGCTAGTTTGTCGATGATAATTCAAAGTGATACATTTAGTAGTGGTTAAGATTTAGTGTAAAAGGAATCATACATTAAATGTTTTACATAAATATCTATTGCAAATTGTGCCTCGAATCTCTAAAAATCCTTTCATCAAACAATTAGGAGGGTTTTCTCAAACAACAACTAAAGGTTAGGAAAAAACGTCTACCCATCGTCATCCAATACAAAAACACAATTCACCATCTTCCAAACACAAACAAAAAGGGAAAGTCCATAGTAACTTTGGGATGTAGCAGAAAAATATAGCACAATAAAGAGGGTTCTTAGTAACAGAAAAGAAGAATAATACGTACAAACACAACACACGATGCTTTCTCAATGGTGAGGACCAAAAGACAGGAGATGACCACAAAAGATGAGATGACGCGTCTTCAACTAATTACAAAGAGAATATAAGATGGCTGAGATGAAAACGAAAATAACTTCGTTTTTGTGTTAGTAACCTAGTAGACAACTACGTCGTTCGTTGTTAAGGTAAATGATGTTGTTTTCGATTAAGTTGGAAGAAATAAACCATTTGGTGAGGATTCAAAAACCCGTTGCCAAATGCTTTACCCTCTGCTTTGTGGGTTCACCTTTGGCTAACACAATTATATATAATATATTAACTATATATTAAGGTATGGAATTTTTATATAATAAATAGATAATTATTATTAAATAGAGTAATATATATTACATAAGTAAGATATCAAAACATTTATAAATTATGTAAGAATTCATAAATCATTAAACTAGTTGCAATTATTATCTATACATTTATATAACAGTATATTAATTACCATATATGATGATGATGATGATGATGATGATGATGATGATGATCATAATAATAATAATAATAATAATAGCAATTTAATTAAAGGGTTGATTACCAAAAAAACATGAACTTTTTTCAAAATTTCAATTATAGCCCAAGCTTTAAAAAGTAACAATAAAATGTCCAAACTTTCAATTTTTTCAATTCTAGCTCAAACTTTAAAATGTGGCAATAAAATACTCAAACTTTCAATTTTCTGCAATTTTAGGCCGATGTTATCTAGTGTTCTTCTGATGCCCTAAGCCCTTTATTTTTTGTTTGTTCTTCTAAAAACCCAAACTACTCTCGCATTATAGCGTACTGCACCAGTAAGTTCTTCGTTTTTAGTTCATTCTCTTGATGCCCTTAGTGTGAGGGTGTCGGGGCTGTGTAATCTAAAAATTGAAGGTTGAGGGTGTTGAGAGAACAAACTGAAAACGAGGAAAAAAACTTAAATCAAAATGTAAGGTCGTTAGGGTTGCGTAATCTGATTTAGATATTTGTAAGCATTGACGTCTTTTTAATTATGTAATTAAATGACGTCGTTTCATTAATCTTCATTTTTGTGTTAATTTTAGTTGACGAGTATTAATAGTTAAGGTATCTGAAATACTTGGCAAGTCACGTCAACAAACTTAACGGAAATACCAACACCAGGCTAGAATTGAAAAAATTGAAAGTTTGAGAATTTTATTGCTACTTTTTGAAGTTCAGGCTATAATTGAAATTTTAACAAAAGTTTGGGCTTTGTTTGGTAATTAACTCTTAATTAAAAATACCAGATAGTACTTTTAGCTACCTTTTCATTATATTGCTGACGAATCACAATTTTAATGTTAATAAGATAAAAATATTATAAATTTAAGTTAACCACTTTTCTTAATCATTAATATTTATTAACAATAATACAATTTGTATAAGTGTAGAAATAAATTTAGTGAAAAATTTTTCATTTATATTTTTATTAATTAATTTAATATATATGAATTCATAATTTAATGTGGTATCATAAATATGTATTTATTATATATAATTTCTATAGTAATTTATGTTTATTCTATATTTAAAAATTTAGCAAAATGTAAAAATCTATGCAAAATGTTTAGTATTGGCGACGAATACTAAATTAGGACTTTTTAGTATATGGCTACCAATTTAATTTTATTAACAATGATTGTAAGTATAAAACTAAATTCATTTAAGTAAAATGTAATTTAAGATGTTTATAAAACAAAACAACATTTTATAAATTGAAACATAAAGACTTGAATTTTAATGTGATTAATTCAAACTTAGTATTAACATTAAAAGCCAATGTAATAGGAATGACAATCCTTTGTATAATAAACCCATAGAATAGTATATAGGCTGGAAACTCATGATACAATTCCCATGAGATTCATTGGTGAAAAATTTCACAAGCCTAAGAATTACAACAAGAGCTTGCTTTCTCGATTCATTTTGTGTATCAATGCCATATACCATAATGTAAGTTTAAATTCAAACATAAAGACTTGAACTTCAATGTAATTAATTTAAACTTAGAATGAACATTAGAAGCCAACGTAACGGGAATGACAATCCTTTGCAAAATAAACCTTTAGGATGATATATAAGCTGGAAATTAATGATGCAACTCCCATGAGACTTATTGGTGAAAAATTTCATGAGCTTAAGAGTCACAACAAGAACTTAGTTTCTCGATTAATTTGGTGTAACAATGCCATATACCAGAGTGTAAGTTTAAATTCAAACTTAATTTATGAACTTCAATGTGATTAATTCAAACTTAGCATTAAAAACCGAGGATTATACTTAGTAGTTAAGTTATTTATGTTTAATTGTATAGCTAGATGGACAAAAGTTGGACATCTCATTAGAAATGGTCCATTGAATACTTAGAAGGAGTTAAAAGTTTCATGAAATTTGTAAAAGATCAAATAGGTGATGAAAATCTTTGACAAATCATTATAGATATTCAATATAATGAATAAGGGAAATAAGGTAGTAACTAGCGAAGATATTCCTTCCCCACAACAACCAGATCAATCCGACACTATCCAACAACAACAATAGACTTCATTAACCAATGAAGCTAGTCAATAACAACCTCTATCTACATCAACTAGTGCTGAGGGATCTTTATGTATGTGAATCTTTACCACCTATAATTATAGTTATCCTCAATATATCTTTACATGTTTAATGCATTTTTTGTTATCATTTTTTTTTCAGGTTTCAATATTGGCATCATAAAAAGAGGTTGAGGTATCACTAAAGGTTCTGAGTTGCTACGCATATATGTTGCAATGAATAACAAGTTGTCTGTTCATATTTACACCTCGTAAGATCATCCTGTTGCTAAGATCCAATCAGCAAAATTTTCCAGTGAGTTAGGGGTCATTGTTAGGATTGAAATACCTAGCTTTCAACATGCCAAGTAGTTGAAGGAAGATCATTTGCTACAAAATGCTCTGGACAAAGTTTCGGTAATTCTCAATTTATTTAATTATATGCATTTTTTACTTATTTAAACACTAATTTCACTTTTACTTGTTGTTCATAGATGAAGCTCAATATCGTCGATATCGAGAAGCCTGAACTGTCAAGCTGTATGAGTTAATAGTTGAAAAAAAGGGGCTAAGGATCATTGTTATCGACTACATAAATACTATAGATCTTTTCCTTCAGATGAGGAGGCAATGAGACATGTTCCTGAGCGGGTGACCCCAGAAAATTGGATCCAAATATGTGATTATTGATCCTCTGCCAACATTAAGGTTTGTCTTCTTTCTCTTCACATTTGGTTCAATTAATCTTGTTTCACAATTTAATGATAATTTATTTTCTTTATTTAGGAAAAGCATGAGAAAGCCAAGGTTAATAGAGGAAAAAAATGAAAACTCTTCACAACTAAGGCTCCAAATCATTTATAGTTGTACAAAATGAATTTGTAAGTTTTTTATTTAGAAGTTATAATTATATCAGTAAATACATTAGTATTTATTATGTTTTTCCCCATAAAACAGAGTTAAAAAGAACTACATTAAGAAGAGTGTGATATGATCACACTCAACAAACTCACACACCACAAGGAAGGTGAAGTTGGACTTTTGAAGAAATGTAAAATAATTATGTAAGTGTATATTTATTTATTATTTAAGTTTTATATAATTTTATTTATGAAGTACTAACTAATAATATTTTAAATCTTAGAATAAGATGCAGGAGTTCTTGCAAAGATCATTGTTTGACAGAAATGAGCCAAATATAGATGAGATTTGCAATGACATCCTTGGTATAAGATCAAGGTACATCAAAGGTCTTAGACATAACCCTAAGTCAATTTGTTCATCATCGTTATGACCAACATATGTAATGACGCTTCAAGAGGGCAATCGGTTGCTTAAAGCTTAGTTGTAATGTAACGAGCAAAAGTCAAACCATATTGAATGAAAGTTGGCCAAGCTTAAAAAATGGTCAAACAAATACTTGACCCAAATTATTTAAGTAGTAGTAACTGTGAACACGAATCTTAGTTTATACATAACATTTTGTATTAACATTTGTAAATAACATTTTATTTTTATATAAAAATTCTTCTAATTTTTAATTATTTTTAATTTTATTTTATCTAGTTAATTATAAATAAAAAATTCAAAGTATTACAAATAATAAGATGGATTAAAAATCTTACCATTAATTATAATTAAATGAAAAAATTATTACTAGGATTGTTTAGTCCAAAATAAAAAATCCTTAGCAAAAATTTTTAACTATGTTCTTAAAAATGTCGACAATAATTTTTAAAAATAATTAAAAATTGAATCAAAATTTTAAAAAATAACAAAACAAACGTACGTAAAAAGTTTTGGCTACGATTCCAAAATTGTCGCCAAAAGTTTTTAGATATGTTACAAAAATCATCACCAATAACTTTTAGCAATGTTATGAAAATTGTCGCAAAAAATCATTTGCTCTGAAACACGATGCGTCGTATAATATTATTACCTACACATATAGTAATGTAGCTAATAACTTTTAACAATAGAAACAAAGCGTCTATAGGTATATTTGGTAACGATTTATCTTTTCTTCACCTATCACTTTTAGCAACGTATACGAGATCGAAGCTAAATATGATTCACAACGATATTCGAAAACGCCTTTGATAGTATTTTGCTATCAGGATTTTACGATGATTTTTTGTCTTTGCTAAAAATTATTGGCAATAAATTTTTATCTTTTACCAACAAAAATTTTCGTTGGCAAAATCTTATTATGTTTTAGTGATAGTAATATCAATAACAACAAGTCAAGGATCAAGTAATCAAGTTCCTGCATCTATCATGTATTTTCTTCCACTTTAATTCTAAAGAAGGAATGTGCTTCAATAATTATTCTAAGGCAGAAGTAAGCAAATATTTAGTAAACAGTACATGTGCTAAATACCATGTAACATCTAAAATTTCAATAAAATTCTTTAATAATTTAACCCCTTAAAATTTTAGAATACTAACATTCGTAAGGTGCGATTACGTATTATACATGTTAGTAGTCTATTTGGGTTTCAAAGAAACTTATCATTTTTATTTAAATTATATTAATAAAAATTAATAAAATAGAGCAAAATAAAAATAAAAAATATTTTATAATATTATAATTTTTTTAAAAAAACAACAATAAAACAAAAACCTTAGTATGCTTGTTTTTCTTTTAGTAGGCAACATCACAAGGTAGCTCCAGCCAATCACGCAATGCACCAATAGCACCAAAGCCACGCAACTCCACATAACAACCCTACCAGATGCACACCTAGCCAACCAACAGAAGTAAGCAACATCACTAGTAGTGCCCCACAGTAACACAAGCCAACAAAGAACCAAACGCACAAACCCAACCCCATTTTGTTCCAACCAACTAGTCACTCAGAGTCCCATGTTCACCATAACAATACCCACTAGTATTGTTTTAATGTTCTATTTATTTTTACTTCATTTTTATTAATTACTTTGAGTTTCTTTCATTTTAATTTCAATTATTATTAGGTTTTTTTAATTTTTTGAATTAATTTTCTATTTATAATTGTTACAATTATGGAACGCTCTACAGATACTACTAGGATAACAGTGAAAGGAAAGTTTATGATGAATCCAACTGTACAAGATTAATCTACCACATAATCTACCACAAGGACTCATTAGAAGTGTGTTCAAATAGCAAAAGGATATGATATATTGAGAAAGAAAGAGAGAATTTAGTTATGTGTCCACCCAAACTATAATACATCTGCTTTTGGATGCTCGCAACTCAGGAGACTCTTCTATTCTATGCTTTATTTTTGTTGATTATTTTTGTGAGATATGAGTATCCTGTGCATACATTGGGGACAACGAATGATTTAGGTGTGGGGGAGCAAGTGTATATATTATAATGAACTCTGTAATTTTTGCTTGAACTCATGCTACTATGATTCATATATTGATTATTCCTCATAATAGCCTCATAATTTTCTGATTGCTATTTGTAAATAATCCTTAAGTTAAGGTATATTTTTTGTTTAAGAAATAATATATGAAAGAGACAAGCATGATTAGTATTTTTCACTAAATTATTTTAACTATCACATTAGTTTTATTAAATGAAAGTATGTAAGACTTGATGCATTTTGGACAACTACGTGAGCTTTGAGCCTAAGAGCACTAATCACATTTGTGCTCATACTTATCTTTTTTGTTGTGTGTTTTCAAGCATAGCTTGTTTATACTAGAACTTGCTTTTAAATACATGTTAAGACCACTTTTTCGATAAATTTGTGTATAAGATGATAAGGGTACTTACGATAACCATTTTTGACCTAAACAAGCCTACTTTACTTTTTATCCCTAGAAACTAACTTGAGACTTATCTTTTCTTTTGTTGAATAATACCCTTGTTACAGGCCACTTTATCCTTCTTCTTATTGATGCTCTTAATGATTTTGAGCCCTGAAATTGATTCCATGAAAAGTAAATTAGTTGATTCAAGTTGTAATGTTTTTGATTTTTCATTTTTATAAAACAAGGGAAAAGTATAAAAAAAAGAGAAGTCTCCTATTTGATGTTCTTGTTTGAAAAAAGAAAAGAGAAAAAAAGTGAGGTGATTTAAAAGGATGTTATTTGAATAAAGTAAACTTTGATTGATTTAAGTTGAAACTTGTGTGGATAAGTTTGAATCATTTCCTTCAATTTATTTAACCTAAAAACTTATTTTTGTCATACTTACCTAAGCCACATTATAACCTTTATCAAGTTCCCTTTGATTTATACATTAAGTTCACTTAAAAAGTGGTCGAAATATGATTCATGAGCAAACTTATGGAAATAACTCGCTATGCTTTGATTTAAGTGCTTAATGAACCCTAAACACTTTAAGTGTACAGAGTAAAATCCTTGAGAGGTTGTCAAGTCTTGATTCATTTAATTTTGATGGAATTAATGAGATGTTATGTTTTAATTATAACAATGTATCCTATGAGTGTTTGTTTTCTTGATTGTTATTTTGTCTTAAACCTTTAATGTGAATTAGTTTTTGGACATTTCTGGATAACATAAAAGGAGATGTGAGGTTGTTATGAGGATAATCGATGTATGCTTAAGGATGAGTCCAGTGTGGGGAAATTTGAGAAGATGTTATTTTGATATATTAATTGAAACTATTCTTTTGTTTTGGCTATATTTTGGTGTCACAATTAGATGAGATCTTTTCCCTGAATCAGAGTTAAGTATTCTTAAATTCTCCTTTTATATTCAGTTGATTTATTTTTATTTCTTGTTAATTTTAGTTAATTAATCAAAAACCCCACTTTATTTTATTAATTAAGATTAAGAAAACACTGTTTACTTCTCTTGAGATTTGATATAATTATATGACTACTATAAGCATGTAAAGAATTGAAATTAATTTTAAAGGCTTTGACAACCTGACTACTTAGACTCACTGCCTTGTGCCTGATTGGGACTCGGGCTTGGCTTAGGCACCAACTGCAAAGGGTTGAGCCTAGCTAGGGCTTGGTAGCTTATTTCACTATCTTAAAAGAACATTCAACAACTTAAATGCCCCAAGGAAGATCCCTCATTAGGGCTAGGCTAGAGCCTGGATAGGTCCAGACCTAGCCCAGCCTATTGCCATACGTAATGAGGGATCTTCCTTTGGGTATTTAAGGTATTGAATGTTATTTTAAGGTAGTTAAATAAGATACCATAATTATATGCATTATAACTGCTATGAATGAAAGTTTGAAGTGTGCTTCTTTGAGGCTTAAAGGGGTGTGAGTAGTTTTGCATGTTATCATAGAAGTTATGTGTATTTTTCCTTGAGAATATTGAACTTTATGCGTAAGTGTAGAACTATATATGGAATCAGGTGGCTTGATTTTAAATTAACATCTAGTGGTCATACTATATGCATATGTTTGCTTATATGTGAGTGTATCATACTTATTTGCTATCTTAGGTAAAGGCTCTTCACTATGCATATGCTCTCTTTTAACAATTGTAGACTTGGTGTTAGCTACACTCCTATTGATATTCCTAATCTCATGTTTATTATGAGAATTCTTTTGAGGTCCTATCATGTTTTCTACTTTTTTACTCTCTTTAGTGAATTTAGATAAAGAATAAATATTAATGCCATTTATAATGTCTCGTTTCATGTTTTAATACGTCCAATATATGATTGTCATTAATGATCACATTTTTGGAAGTCTTATTGCTATATAACTCACTTTTCATTTGATTCATGCATGCATCTAACTACTTTTGAACTTCCTTGAGTTCAAAAGATAATTTCTTCCTCTTTGTACTCATGATTTCTAAATTTTTTACTAGTTCAACATATACAAAATCATTATTACTATCACACGAATTAAAGTTGGATATTACTGTAGTATCTTCCTTATTCACACATATGAGCTATCTCTCCTTTTAGATGCTCATTTTCATATTCTCTTATGCGGTCTCAAGTTGAGGTTTTAAGTGTTTTCTTCTTTGTTTTATCCTTTTTCTCCTTATTATTATTTTTTATATTTGTCATTATCTTTAAGTGGAGGATATTGTGACTGAAGTGGCCTAATTTTTTACATTTAGAATAGAAAATATGATAGAATTTATAATTTGAATTACTTTTATCTTTTATATAAATTATTTCTCTTCAGAAACTTCTTAAAATTTTCTAGTGATGAAGGTAATGTTTTCATTTTCACTTCTACATGTAGATGTCTCTTCTTCACTTGATTCCTGCTTTGAGACTTTGAATGCTAGGTCCTTTTTTTTCTGAGGCCATTTGTTTTTCTTGCACCTTTGAACTCCCATTTCATATGTGAGAAGAGATCCAATGAGCTTCTCCAATGGTAGTATTGTTAAATCTTTGGCTTCTTGTATAGTCACCACTTTAGCTTTCCATAGTCCTAAAATTGACCTAAGTAACTTTCTTATTTTTTTCAATATTAGTAAAAGTCTTTTCAAGATCTTTGAGAATATTAATAATATCAATGAACCGCGTGTATAGACTAGAACTATTTTCATCATGCTTTATTTGAAATAACTTATATTGGTGGATTAATATACTCACTTTGCTCTGTTTAATTTGATTTGTTTCCTCATACATAATTTCTAATGTATGCCAAATTTTATAAAATTTTTCACACATGGAGACTCTATTAAATTTATTTCTTCTTAACATATAAAATAATATGTGTACAACTCTACTATTCAAGAAAACTAATCGTTTATCTTAAGGACCTCGTTTTTTCTTTAGTTTGGGGCCTTTTTTATTATCAACAATTTGTAGGTACAAATGGTTCATTTGAAACTATTTACCATAGTTATACTCTTTTAGCCATTAAGAAAAATACCATTATTTTTTTCTAATAGGGATAGTCATTTACAGCAAAGAAGGGGCTCTACTAATGTTTTGTCTCTCTTGGTTGAACTATGATCATGATGCTTTTAAACATTTTATTATGATCTTTGATACATGATTTTGTTTGTAATATTAGCATCATAGACTTGTCCTGATACCACTTATTAGTCTCTAATCACTACAAGAAAATCATGAATTAGCGACGGACATTTCCCGACGGACGAAAAACCGTAGCTATTTACTAACGGAAAACAACAAACCGTCGATAAATGTATTGTACTGTTCATATATAGCGACGGAAATATATTACCGTTGGCAATACTGGAGGGAATGAATTTCGCGCAAAATCTCCGACGACATATAGCGACGACATGACCTTTGGTGTCGACAAAAATTGTGAGAATGCTTCCCGCATTTTAATTGCTTCAGATATATACCGACGGACACTCTTCCATCAGTATGTTTGGATTGGTGAACCCTATTCATCGACGGAATGCTGTCCGTCGGTAAAGTTGATTATAAGTTTACCGACGGGTTAGCCACCACCGTCGGTAATAATTGTGGGAATGACTCCCGCAATTAAGTAACTTCGGACAGTTACCGACGGAACACATACTGTCAGTAAAAGTGGTTCAGCTCTTGTTATATATCGACGTAATTTGTTCCGTCGGTATACATTTAATTAACTTTACTGATTTAATTTTTGTTTCCGTCGCAAAATATAGCGGTAACAAGAGGCGGTGAAATAATTAGAAAATTTAAATACCGACGGAATATAAAGTCTGTCAGTAAATGTCAGCTACTTAATAAATAAAACGTCGTCATTTGGTTTAAGACGAAGCAGTGAAATTTAATTTCTTCTTCTTCTTCTCTCCTTGCCTGCGCCGTCTGAATCCGACCCCCTTTCTTGCATTTTTTGGCCATTTTTTGACCGTTTTCTGGCTCATCGTGCATCGTTTAAGGTAAGCTCTCTAATGAGTGTATTATTTCTCCAAAAAAACGCATGTTTTTGGTGTTAACCGTAGGTGTTTGGTGATGAAATTTTGCTTGATTATTGTTGTTGTTTGCGGTTTTTTGTGTATTTGTTGTGTATTTGTTGTTTATATGTGTTATTGTTGGTAAATAATAGAAAAATACAATTGATTTGTGGTTAGATTGAGATTATACATATTGCCTATGAGGTGTTTGATAAAATGCCTTTTATGATGTTTGGAATATTTCTTTGTAATTGTTGTGTGAATTTGAGAATTTGAATACTTAATTTCGATAAAATGATTAATTTGAAGTGTGAAATTTTCGAATTTGATATTTAAGTGTGAATTTGATAATAGATCAGGTTGATTTAACTTACTAATAGATTTTTCGGGTTGATTTAACTCTCCAAGTCTTAATGTATTATTATTATTAATCTTTTACTTATTATTAATTTTATTAATATTAAATTTATTGTATTTATCAA
>JANZXP010000008.1:15000623-15019422 GCA_027576715.1 Erythroxylum flavicans | reverse complement strand
TGGCCATAATCTAGTTTCTTGGTCTAGTAAGAGGCAAAGTTCAATTGCTCTATCTACTGCAGAAGCTGAATATATGTTAGCTGCAAGCTGTTACTTACAGACGTTATGGATCAAGTATCAGTTAGAAGATTATTCAATACAAGAAGAACAAATCCTAATTTTCTGTGACAAAAAAAGTGCTATTAACCTATTGAAGAATCCAATACAACACTCAAGGGTAAAGCATATCGAAGTTAGCCATCATTTCCTACGAGACTATGTACATAGGGGAATCGTTAGTCTACAATTTGTTGAGACAAATCATTAATGTGTAGATACCTTCACTAAGCCTTTGAATGAAGAAAGATTCAAAGAAATCAGACAAAACTTGAATATGATAGTGTTAAGTGACCAATCGTTTGACACGTCATGACCCAGATGATTTTCATAGAAGGAAGATAAAAAGTTGTAAGTTTTTAAGAGAACAGTAACTGTAAGTTACAGACGGTAATTTTTGAGAAGGTAGTAAAGGGAAATCCTCTCAAAAGGTTCAGAATATCACCTACTCTAGAATATTCTTGAAATACCCTAAAATCGACTTTTGCAGAGCTCTCAACAAAACGTTTCATTACTCTGTTCTTAATATCAAGTTCTTTCAGTTTACATTCTCATCTTCAGATACTAACATTATTACTTTGAGAAGTTTCTAGTTTCTACAGATCACAATGGAGCAATATATGATTTATGGAAGACATGTTGATTTCGATTCCTTAAAGAAGAAACAGATGGATATTGAACCAGAAATTGATGTAGTGGGATGGAAAAACTTCTTTCAGGTTCGTGAAACAGTCTACCTGAATGAAGTATATGAGTTTTGGAAGAATACAAAAGTAGTAGACGATACTTTAGTATCAACGGTGGATAGATTGTTGGTTATTGTGATACTAGAGGTAATCGAGAAGGTTAGTGGATGTCCATGTGCTCGAGTAGAGGTGTCTCATAACACAAGATGGATGACTGAAAGTAGTGTAGAGAAGGCACATGTCAATCGACAACTCTATGGAAGTAGTGACCCAAAGGACAAGAAGGCGTCAAATCTTGTTCTGAAGGCTAGGGTTCTACATGCGGTACTTTTTCACTGTATTCTACCAAGAACATGTTCGAAGAACGTTGTGATGATGATAGATGAACAATGCCTGTTCTATCTACTCAATCATCAGTCTATAAATCTTCCACACTTGATTTTAAGGTATATGATGAAGATGTAGAGAGATTCTAATGCCTTACCATATGGCATATTGCTAACAAGAATCTTTAGAGATTCTGAAATTCTTCTTGACTGAGGAAACATAATTAAAATGAATATAAAAAGCATCATCAATGGGTCAACTAACTGTAGAATGGGATTGAAATCTCAAGAAAAGGAGGATACAGCTTCTATGGCAAAAGCAAGGACTGAGGGGGAGCGTATTGTTAGACACAGTTTGAGTGAAAATGTTACACCCACAAAGGAGAAGAAACCTCAATTCTCAGGAACAATGTCTATAGAAGAAAAGAAGAATAAATCGTCAGAGATATCAATTAAAGTTAAGACGATTTCACAAAGAGAAGAAAGTCAGGTGAAACTATTTGAAAAATAAGTGTTGTTGAAAAGAAAGGGGGAGACATTTGATTTCGAGAAAGTCAAAAAATCAAGAAAGATTACCATGGTTACTAACTTTACGTCAATAAGAGCAGAAGATAGAGAAAGCACCACAGGCTACTAGATCTTTGCTCTCAATTTTGCAAGAACAGTAGGCAAAGTTGATTAAAGAAACAGAAATTAAGAGGAAGCTGGAATTTGAAAGGAAGAAACCTCAATCACAACCACCTTCTAGACTAGTAGAAAAAAGTAAGAAGTTAAAGACCAATCAGAAAGAGATTACTTCAACTGGTGTTCAACAAAAGGAAAAATCAATTGAACACAGATTAGTATCTCATAGTCCTCAACTTATCAGAAAAGAGGACTTGAGAATGAAAGTGATTGAAGAAATGGTACCTGTTAGAAGCAAAAGCTCGATTATTATAAGAGAACCTATAAAAAGGTTAGTCAAGTTACAAGTTGAACCAATCCTGGTCAATAATCGATCAATACATCTTCCAAATCATGAAGAAAGAAGATTATATGGTATTCTGAGAGATGAAAAGTCAGAACCATATCTATTGAAGATGACTAAGGATTAATATACTATTTACCCAGTCACAAATAGAACATTAATCAAAATTGTACCAGATATACAACTTAGAGCTTCAAACATTGTACGCAATGAAGACAAAGGGAAACAGAAGATGTACCCTGAAGGAAATACAGATGATCTTACAGAAGATCAGATACAAGCAGCTGTGAGAAACATAGATGAGGCATGCAATGCAGATCAATCAAGAGGAATCTATGTTTCACATCACATTTCAAAACCATCAGGAAGTCATTGTGGACGCTTCACCACAGATGCAACTTTTCAGGTAGTTGGAAGAGTGACAAAAGGACAGTACAGAACTATCAAGGTTGAAGGTATTAGTTTCAACTTAGAGACTTTTGTGCATCTAATCATCCACCTTAGACCTTTGAGTTTTATATCTTCAATTAAAGATGTCCTTCACCTTCTTGGAAAACAAATTCCAAAACTACCTGGACCTGATGATCTTGATCTCCCTGAAGGAAAACTATCTTTCAAACCTCCTATTATCAAAATCATTGAATTAGATATCTTACCTTTAAAAATACTTGTTGCTACAAACTTCTATCTATCAAGTGCACCTCAACAAGTTCCTACTATTGATATGGAAGAAGTTAGTCACTCCCAGCAGTGGAGCTAGGAAGCCTTATTTAAGGAGATTGAAGAAATTCATACTAAGGTTGATGATCTGAGTGACTCAGTGAGTGATCTATATGAGGAAGTAGCATATTTATGAGTTTCAATTGAAGAAGACCTCAAGTTGATCCGAACTGATATGCAACGCATGTTTTCTGAAATCATGAAGCATCTGCGATAACGCTTTTTGATTAATAACAAATAGGGGGAGAAGAGAAAAAGTAGAAGAAAGAAGAGAAAAGCAGAAGAAAGAAGAGAAGAGCAAAAGAAAGAAGAGAAGCGCAGAAGTAGAAAGAACATATGGGGAGAACAGAGACAAGAGAAGAAGACAATAACAAGTAAAAAGTGTATATTGTTTGTTGTCTTCTCATTCATTATCTGAATAATATTCGTTCATTCACTTTTATCTTTCTAAAATTATGATTATTTGTTATCATCAAAAGGGGGAGATTGTTAAGTCAAGAGGACTTGACGATTATTAATTTTGGTGACAATCAAATAATAATAATTTTAGAAATAAATGAATTATTTTGATAAGTGTGTTAAGTGTGGAGAAGAAGCGCAAAACACAGAAGAAGTGAAAACACAGAAGAAGCGGCAAACACAAAAAAACACAGAAGAAACAGAAAACACAGAAGAAATACAAAACACAGAAGAAGTGGAATACACAGAAGAAGTTGAAAACACAGAAGAAGCGCAAATCACAGAAGAAGTAGAAAACACAAAAGAAGCGCAAAACATAGAAGAAGCAAAAAACACAGAAGAAGTGGAGAACACAGAAGAATCCACAGAAGAAGCGGAAAACACAGAAGAAGTGAAAACACAGAAGAAGCACAAAACACAGAAGAAGTGGAAAACACAGAAGAAGCGGAAAACACAGAAGAAGTTAAAAATATAGAAGAATTTGAAAACACAGAAGAAGCGCAAAAAACAGAAGAAGTAGAAAACACAGAAGAAGCAGAAAACACAGAAGAAGTGAAAACACA
This sequence comes from Erythroxylum flavicans, assembly GCA_027576715.1. Classification (NCBI taxonomy): domain Eukaryota; kingdom Viridiplantae; phylum Streptophyta; class Magnoliopsida; order Malpighiales; family Erythroxylaceae; genus Erythroxylum; species Erythroxylum flavicans. The sequence goes on along the minus strand of JANZXP010000008.1, from coordinate 15,015,605 downwards.
GAAGAAGCAGAAAACACAGAAGAAGCAAACACAGAAGAAGTTGAAAACACAAAAGAAGCACAAAACACAGAAGAAGTGGAAAACACAGAAGAAGAGGAAAACACAGACGATACAAAGATGAAGATACGTTAGTACGTCGGACAGTTAGTTAGTTAGAGTTAGTTACAGAACTTAACTGAATAACGGTTTCTACAAGAATCAAGAAGCAATTGTCAAGAATCAAGAAGGAGTTGGAGACTTAGGCTATATATAGTAGTTGTAGTCAAAGATTGAACAACCTTTGAACTTTTAATCTTTTAAGCTTTCAAGTGTTTGCTTACAAAGAAAAATTTTGTATTCAAAAGTGCGATACAAGAGAGCAAACTCTACTGTAACAAAAAACTCACAATATCTTTCTAGTGAGAGAAAAAAAGGCTAAGAGCCTGGAGAGGCTAAGATAGTAGAAAGAATACTTTGTGTAAGAAACCTGAAGAGGCTCTGGAAGGAAAGAAAGAATACTTGTAAAATTGTCGAAGTATAATGAAGCACTCAGATGAACTCTGAGGACTGGACGTAGCCCATGGTTTGGGGTGAACCAGTATAAAAATTGCAGCGTCTATCTTTTAACCTTTCACTTTATTCTATTTTGTTTTTAGACAAGTATATAGAAGTTATTTGTGATTTAACTACGTAACTATTTTTTTATAACTTTTGTAGTATTCTTTTAACAATTGGAAAAGGTCTTAACAAGATATTTAAAGATTTTGTATTCACGAAAATAATACACAATTCAACCCCCCTTATTGTGTATATCGTGTATTGTACGTGAAATCTATATTAACGTGTGATTTACTTCAATACTTATGGTTTATACCTCAATAAAACCATAAAAATTGAAATTCATAATTCCTTGGTCAATTCAGATTTTTGCTATAACATCTTTCTGGTCAACATTACATTTTCTTTTTTACCAAGAAAATGAAGTAATTTAAGGATACTTTCTTGTACAAAATTGTGCTTCTATCTGTTAAGTTTCTAATGACACCAAGATCATTCAATTTGGTTCAGTATGCTATGAGTTATACTCAAAATACTACAGACTTAGCACATTAGAAACTTTGGCTTGTACATGATCATGCTATCAAATTTTACAACTCATATCTCTCAATTCTCACATTAAAAAATTATGAACTTTATATAATTTGAATGATAAGAGAATAAAATACAACTTTTGTGAAGAAACCTTTGTCTAATTCGGCATCTATCAATACAGTTTATTATCAACAAGACATGATTTCTGTCTCGGGTAATACTACAACCTCTCCTTAGAGACAGAATTAAAAATCTATTTCTTTAGAAACATTATATCCCTATGTCTCTGGTTTACTCCAAATCAAAAATCATCTCATTCGAATAACTACAGAACAAGTTATGGCTTAAACAAAGAAGCATAATCAGTAGACATGTTACAGCTACATTTTTCCAACACCCTTTTCATCATCATTTAGTCTCTTAATCCTTCCTTGAAACAACTCATAAATACCATTAATACATTAAAACAGAACATACATCTATTTATTGCAACATAAATGTTAGACATATCACAACTCCTCTATATCATAATCATTAAATAGTAAACTACCATCATAATTGCTTCATTTAGCAAAACCATGAAGATTAATAAGCTACTTACTTGATTTCTCTTCAATGTCTTCAAACACAACAAGAAGCCCTAACTTTCTATGTCACTTACGTACATCATCATCCAAGAGTGTTTAAGTTGGGTCTTTTGTGAGAATGAAGAAAACAACAAGGTGAGAGGGGCAAGTGAAAGAACAGAAGGCTAGGTTCAACATGTATGGAGGTTGGAGAAGCAAAAAATCGTGAAGAAGAGAAGAAGATGAAGCTCATAAAGAGAGGGAGAGAAAAGAAAGTGAAAGACAAAATTTAATTTAATTGGTCTTTCAAATAAAAAAGTGAAGTTTCATGAGTGGAGGAGTGGTGGCAAATGCTAGTGACACTTGTCACTGCCACTTGTCACTTTCCTATGGTTCCATTTGGATCCTTTTTAAGAACTAGTCCATTTAACCCCAATTTTTACTCCAATTGTCTCCAAATTTCAATGACATATGTCATTGAATCCCAAAGCCTTTTATGAAAATTTTCACTACCATTTGACTCTTAATTCTACTGCTATTTATCAATTGTCTTGCCACTTGGCATTTTTCCTAGTTCAAAATTTACCCAAAACTTCAGGGATTTTCTAAAATTCATCAAAATTTCAAAATCAATACCTATACACACCAAGTCAAATTTTTATAGATATAAACCACATTTTAGATCAAAATTCACATTTATAACAATTATACCCGGAATTTCAATGAATGCATGTACAATTATTTTCATGTGTAAAAAAATTCAATATTCACGTGTAGGTGCATATCATATAATTCATGAGCATGAAATCTATTTTCTAATTTCTTAATAATCTCTCATTTATACCATTCTAGCCTCAACATGGGTAACGAGATGTTACATAGACGGTCTCATATGATTAATTGTTTGTTTTAAATTCTATATTAAATTATTATGTGATGTGAATGTGTGGATTCTGAACATTGAATGTCTGAGGAGTTTGATCCATGAAAAACATATTGGAAGTGCTCATTGTATATGAATTTGACAGAATAAATGAAACTCAACTCGACTGTTAAATGCCGATCAAGGTTCAATGGTGAATGTGAAAAATTGAGCACAAGTGAATGAATGAATACATATGATGCATTTCACTACATGAATGCATGATAACATAAACGCAGTTGTGACCAGAGTTGCCAATGAAAAAGAGCTTAAAGCTCAGAATGTGGTAAAAGCCTCTGGCTCACTTTGTATAATGAACCCTGTATCCTCAATAGATAAGAGACAGTTATTAATGAGCCTGATATCCACAATGGATATGGCACAGTGAAAAAGGCACTCAGTCATAATGACGAATAATTTGAAGGTGAGTCTCAAGAGCATTGTATATACATTTATATGTATGTTTTGAATGATTGAAATGTGTTGCTGAATTGTGTCGAATGGGAAATGCGAAATTCGTGAGCAAAGTGTTTTGTGATGTTATATGATGATAAATGAAATGATGTGAATTTTGTAATTATATGAACTGTTGTGTTATATGAAACGAGTGTGCCATTGATGATAGGTAGCTTATAGAGTTTACAAAACTCATCAAAATTGCAACATTGACTTTTCAGGTACGAGAAAGCGGACTTATCTTCTAAAACAACTTAAAAGCGATCTAGTACTACTTTTGGATAGAAGAAATGACTAAAAGGTCGGTCAGCTAAGACTAAAGGATATAAGTAGCTTTTTGTATATTTCCTCATACATGTAGCATATTTTTATAAACAGAGCTATAAACTCTGATTTTCTTCTAATATTGTATATATATATGCAAGGATGATGTATGTAATGCTACAATGTATATTCGATTTTCTGAAATGAAAATGAGGAATTGGGTTTTTTAGATATCATGATATTTATGTTTTAATTATGATTCTATGAGAAGTGAATGTCACTATTCTAGTGCACTGCTTCCGCTGGGCATATGCTCGAATGTCTGATGGACGTACGAGCACAAATGTCTGATGGGGGTGGGGTGCTACATGTGTAGAGGCTCACGAACTGCATGTTTTGAGGGATTTTTGGACCTTTCAGACCCGAAAAAACTCTAGGGTTGTACAAAACACAAAAGAGTATAAAAAGAATAATAAGAGGCAGAGAAAAAGGGAGCTTTTGGTAGCCATTATTGAAACCCTAAAGTGAGAATACCGAGAGAGAGAAGGAAGAAGAATGAAGAGGAAGAAGAGGAAGATGAAGTTGACTCAATGTGCTTCCTAAATTAGGAGTTTTTCAACGTTGCTACCTTCCATCATCTATTCCAAGTTGTATTTCCTTTCAGTTTCTATTTTATTTATGTATAGAATTGAGATGGATGGTATGATGATAGGATTTGAAATATTGACGATGTTTTAAACTCTCATTTGGGAATTTATTTTGATTTAATGATAATCTAGCCAATTGTGTAATTAGATGAATGTCGTGATTTAATTACGTTCTTGCATAATTAGATAATAAGCTGAGAGGGTGAACTGAATGAAATACAATTAAATCAGATTAATGAGAGTTAGGTGATTTAATAAAAACCATGATAAATTATATTAGTAATTGTGCAGAGAGAGATCCCATCTAATGCTCCAATTGTTTATTAGAGTACTTCAAATCTAATTAGGTTTTGGATAATATGAGAATTGAGGGATTGCAACCCTAATCTGATTAGGGTTTATAATTTAGGGTTTAATGGTTATAACTCGAGAGAGAGTAATCAGCCCTAGTATAGTTTAGAACTGAGACTCCATTGACACATAATCCTCTAGGTTAGCATTAATGATAAGTAAAATCCCCTTTTTAATAACTTGGTAAACTCTTAGGTTGATTTCCATTATGTGTGCAAATTGCTCAATTCTTAATTCCTTCACGTTTAATTTCTGATTTAATTCGTTGAATTTAATTCTCATGATTACTTTCCGTGGCATTGTTTATTTTCAGTTTCATATAATGTTAGCCTTAAATTTTAGGATTAGATTAGTTTCCCTCCCAGTGGGATCGACACCTCTTATATTACAATCACGACCTATGCGCTTATGGTATTTGAGGGATTATAAATTTTAAAGTTTAAACGACACAATCACTCACCAATCTGTTAGTTAAGGATGTGTCTTTCAATTTTTATGAATCTTATTTATCTTCATTTAACTGATTGAAGGAGGCATTAATTTCATCATTGATCTTAACGTCACTGAATTGATTATTACCTTTTGAAGTCATGTGCAATGCTAGCAACCAATTTGTGGGTTATTTGTTAGGCCAATAGAAGGACAAAAGGCTATATGCAGTTTATTCTGCAAGTAAGACATTAACATAACGCCAACTAAATTACACCACTACTAAAAAGGAGTTATTAGTAGTAATATTCGCATATGATAAGTTTCGGTATGAGATAAGAATTAATACGATCTTTATAAGGTTCCTCCTTTGAAGGAAATTCAATAAGATCCAAAGATATCATGTTGTCATCCATTGAATTGACCCCTTCAAGTGCAATGATTGAATAAAAATAACTTATTATAATTGAGCAATAATGGAGAGCTTTGTTGATTTATCTCTCCATCGATTCAAATAAGCCAAAGAGGTATGTTCATGGGCCCATGCTAAAGTTTCAATCAATTCCTACTAATATCAAAGCCACGAAATTAATAACATAAATCTATTAGCCTAAATAAGATGTCCAAATAAGAACATACATGCCCAGATCGATAAACAAATGTGGCTAACTCCCCCTGAGGTAACTATTTTATCTCTTGGGACCTAAGTTGATCATTTTTTCCAATCACGTTTCACTTAATATCTATTATCCAATGGGTGTTGCTCTTACAAGAATTTGATATTGATATAAGAGACAAGAAGGGAGTGAAGAATATGGTCGTTGACAACTTATCACGCCTTGACTAAGAGGAATTAGAGTAAAGTGAAGACATTAATGAATAATTCCCCAATGAAACCTTGATGTTATTGAACCACTTGGTGGTACCCTAATACATTGATATAACAAACTATATTGCAGGCGGTATCCTTCTGTTAGAGTTGTCTTACCAATAAAGGAAGAGATTATTGTATGAATGTACCTATTATGTGATGACCTTCTCTGCTATAGGATATATGTTGACGGACACTATGGGAAGTGTGTTGTGAATGAAGAAATGTTAGACACACTGACGAAGTGTTATGAAACTATCTATATTAGGCATTATGAATCAAATAAGACGGTGGATCGAGTTTTAGAATATAGTTTTTATTGGCTAAACTTATTCAAGGATTCTCAAGAGTTTATGGCATAATACGATAGATTCCAAACAGTTGGGGACATCTTGAAATGAGATGAAATTCCACTATCTAACATTCTAAAAGTAGAAATGTTCAATACATGGGGACTGAACTTCACACTACCATTCTAATCCTCTATAGGGAACACCTATATCTTAGACTATGTGTCACGATAGGCTGAAGTCATTGCAAATATAACAAAGGATGTAAAAGTGGTGAAAAAGTTTAACAGATTCGGAGTGCCACGAGCCATAATAAGTAATGGAGAAGCACATTTTTATAGCAAATCTTTTGATGCTCTTCTGAATAGATATTGAGTCTACCATCATGTTACCACTCTATACCATCCGTAGACAAGTGGACAAGTGGAGGTTGTGAATGGTGAGCTTAAACTAATAGTGGAGAAGATTGTAAGTAGTTCAAGGAAAGATTGGGCACTAAAGCTAGATGATGCCCTATTGGCCTATCGATCTACCTTCAAAACTCCAATCAGCATGACCCTATTTAGACCTATTTATTGTAAGCCTTATCACCTACTCGTAGAACTAGAGCATAGAGCATATTAAGCTATAAAAGCTTTAAATTTTGATTGGAAGCAAGCGGGTGAAAGAAGGATTCTATAATTGAACGAACTCAATGAGCTTTAGTTGAATAAGTATGAGAATGCCCAGTTATATAATGCCCAGTTATATAAGGAAAAAGTGAAGATATGATATGATTTTTATATTAAAAAGAAAGAGTTCAAAGCGGGAGATCTCATGTTACTTTATAATTCAAGATTGAAGTTGTTTCCTAGAAAGCTCAAGTCATGGTAGAGTGGGCCTTTCAAAGTGACACATATATTTGCGCATAGAGCATTGAAATTAGAAAATTAAAATAAGGAAATCTTCAAAGTGAATAAACAAAGGTGTAAACTGTATCTCAAAGGAGTCGTTTCACAAGAAAGGGAAGTGATTTCTTTCCTTTCAATACATTCAAGAAAATTTGAATGATGGAAGGTCAAGTTAATGATCATAACTTACAACTTTTGGTAGTTAGTTTTTTTCTTAAATTGTTATTTTTCTTGTTTTTTAATTTATTACAAGTTAGGAAACAAGTTTTGGGGCTTACATGAGGAAAAAGAAACAAAACAAGACAAGGTGTGCCACTTTTAGTTATGGAAGACACACTCACTTAAACCCTATTATATCCCTTCTTTTTCAACCCTAGTTATTTAAATATGTCTTTTCTGTTCTTGTACATCTTACATCTCTCTCTAAACCTAGCAACCAACTTCCAAACTCTCAAACTCTTTTAATTTTCTCTTCATTCTTACTTAGGTCTTTCACTACGTTCTTTAATCTTTCACTAAGCAAAACATTTCTCTTACACAAATCTACTCATTTCCATATAAAAATCACATATTTAGGGTGGTTCTTACAAGATTTCTTTAAACGTTTCTCTCTCACATTTTTTGGGTGTTCTCATGTATTTTTGTTATGTACTTAGGTTTTTCACTACTTTCTTTAATCTTTCACCTAGTGAAACATTTCTCTAACACAAATCCAGTCATTTCCATATAAAAATCACATCTTTAGGGTGATTCTTACAAGATTTCTTTAAACTTTTCTCTCTTACATTTTTGGGTGCTCTTATGTATTTTTGTTCGGTTCTTGGTTGATTTAGCTGGATATATACTCATTTATGGTGCCAAGAATTAAACTGGTTGCCAAACGTTCACAACCGAAGGGGAAAGCTCAAGTGTTGGGGAAGGGTGCACATGATAAGGCTACAGATTTTGAACACCTTTTTTAATCTATAAGAAGAAAAAGGTATTCGATTCTAAACTCCTCGCTCTGGAATTATTATAGCACCTAGATATTTTGATTTTAAAATCTTGGAAATTTGGGGTTGAAAGAAAAGATTAGACTTTGAGTGTGTAAGTTGAATGGGAAAATTTTATTAATTTTAATTATGATGTGTATAAGGATATAACGCTCAAATTTTATACTACTATAACTTTGGACTACAAAAATTAAATAATTTTTGGTTTTGATTGAAGGGCCACCATTATAATTTGTATTGTGATATTATGGAAGAAATTGGTGGATTTCTTAGATCGACTATTATTGAAAAACATGATAACGTTCATGATAAGCAATATTGGAAAAAAATAACTAGGTTGGATGACTTTATTGTCCACATAATAATGTTATTCTTGGTCCTGAGGATCTGTTATTGCATAAATTTATATGTCATACTGTGTTTGAAAAATCTGAAAGTAACAATTATTCTTATAAGGAATTATTCATACTTTGGTGCGTAGACTGATAGTAGTGTTTTGTATGATGTTTTAAGGTTTAATTTGTTATACATTTTGTGTTAAATTAAGTGTTGAGTATGCATTTAGGGTTTAATTAGGTTAATTTTGTGTTTAAGTGTTTTTATGAGTTAGTTTGAATCTTTGAGCTTAATTTGTATATTTTTTAGGTAATTTGATGTGTATGCTAGTATTGCAGGGTAAACAGGGAAGAACGTGAAGATTTAAAGAGTTTTGAGCTAAAAGACATAGGCCATGATCGTCCACATTAGTCACGATCGTGACAAAAAAGGAAGAGCCAGCAATAGCTAAGCCACGATTATGCACCAAGGGCCACGATCGTGACAGAGAACGTCAAGTCAGGCCACGATTATGCACTCTGGTCTATGACTGTGACAAAAAGGTTAAAGTGCTGGCCACGATCGTGGCAGCTAGAGCCATAATCGTGTCTTGCGTCAGGCTGATAGAAAACTCAATTTTTGGGTAATTTTTTGGACCATTTCGACCACAAGTTTGACCTAGGGCTGCTACAGAATAAATAGAACAATACCTAACAGCCACCAACTGCCATTAGAGAGTGAACAGAGTCATACTAAAAGAGAAAATTTTTGTTAAATTTGAGAGAGACCTAGAGAGAGATCAAGAGATTGAGAAAGGAGACAAAGGAAGAGAAACACAGAGACATGCTAGATGTGAAGTACTTCCTGAAATAGGTAGTTTCCTACTATCGCCGCTTTGAGATTCCGTTTCTGATAGTATTTCCATTTATTTCAGTTTTATTTATGTATAGAATTGAAATAGGTGTTGAGATTCATTGTGTAAATGTTGAGTTTACGTTTATACTTACTTTCAAATTTTGACTCTTGAGATTAATAAAATTAATTCGATTGTGTTTTCTAATTGAGTTGATTGTGATTTCAATTATGTTCTTAATAATTTAGCAACAAACTGAAAGGGTGAGCTAGGTAAAAATCATCGATTTGGGCTAATAAGAGTTAGGTGAATTGATAGGTAGAGAATTCAGTTAAACTGGTAGAGTTATGTAACGAGAGATCGAGCATAGATTCTCGGTAGGTTAATAGGCAATTTTAGAACTAATTTATGTTTTGAACCAATTGGATATTGAGAGATTGCAATTCCCATAATTTGAATTAGGGATTACTAATTAAGGTTAAGAATTATAAATCAAGAGAGAGTAATTCAACCTAGGACCACCTAGACCTATTAATTCAATAATTGCATAATTGGTTAGGTTTTCTTATTTTCGAATTAAAATCCCCTTTCTCTCCCTTGGTAATTTCTAGGTCGATTTTCGATTGGGGCTATCATTTTGCTATTTTGTTTACTCTCTCGCACTTTAATTTCTCATATTGATTATTGATTGATTTAATTTCTGCATTAGTTGATTAACTAGGTTAATTGCCAACTTAGGTACCTTTAGATTTTAGGATTAGTTCCCTTCCTCGTGGGATCGACACCTTAGGTACTACGCGAACGACCTATACGCTTGCGGTAATTACCAAGGTTATAATTAGTAAAACTTAGCACGTGTAACTTTGAGCGAACATAGACCATAAGGTCAAAGTTCGTACTTTAACTCATAATTTTCATACAATAGTTACTTCTCTTAAGAAGAATAGTCATCTTGGCATGGTTTTCTTGTTACTGCATTTTCTATATATCATAGTGTATCTGTTGAGCAACTAACTACTATTTTTCCTAAATTTCTTAACTATACTCATTTAAGGCGAGCTAAGATCTTAAAGGTCCATGATATGGAACTTTAGAATATTAGTTTAAAATCTTATATGAAATGTAAGACTGGATAGACTAACTTTAGTTTTGCACCAACACAATGCCAAACTGAAGTCTCATCAAGTGAAGAAACTGAGGACAATGATGAGGAAGGATGGGAGAAATTATTTAATTTAGTATCAGAAAGCAACAAGCTTATGGCAGAGTGCTTAAACACTATAGAGACATAAATGAAGGAGCTTGCACGACATCAACTTAAACAATGACATGGCACAAAAAAGATTTAAACTATGTCACTATTCAAAGTGTTTAGATTCCTTCACCCACACCATCGTGGCCTCCATCTCCATAAGTGTTTATTGCTTTAAACTTTTTGTTAATGTTATTTGTTATTTATTTTTATATGAGTTGTTTGGTTTCTTACATTAAGGACAATGTGTTGTCTAAGTGTGGGGATGTTTATGCATTGGCATATCATATGTGTGAAAATTTTGCATATCATATTGTGTTGGTTTTGATTAGGTTGACATTATGTGAACATTTTGTTGCATAATGTGTGTTTTGTGTCAATGAAAAGAACTTGATGGAATTAGTTTAGCTTTAAACATGGTCATTTAAATTATAAAGGCATAGTAACTTGTGAATTTTATGTTTTGAGTATCTTTGGATGAACATGTATGTTAATTAGGATGATACATATTCTTTCACTGTAGGAAATTTGTTCTATACATTTATTAAGTCAATTGAAGTGGTTCACATTATTAATACGCTTTCATGATAATAATTGACCAAAAAGAAATGAGGTAGGCTAAAAGTTAAATGAAAAACATTTACTAAATAAAATTCCTAACCCACTCTTCCTTTTTGGAAAAAATGGATTGAAAATAGAGTTGGTAGCCAGTTGAGAGTGTGATATAGTTGACTTCATAGGGACATTAACGACAAAATATTTATCTTTGTGTCAAAAGGCTAGAATAACACTCCAACCAAGCTAAATAAAAATGTGACCTGGTTGAATAACCGAGGTAAATTCATAAAAAGGTGTTTCCTTCGCATCAAAAGACTAGGTTAACGTTAAAGAAAATTTAAAAATGGTGTTACAAATAATAAGCCTACTGATCTTTTAGAAATAGTAAGAAATTTTCGTGAAATGATACTTAGTGATCATTGCCTTTTTTATTAATCATTAGTCATAACGTATGATGACAAATGCCATAAGTGTACAAATAGGTCGTTAATATTTTAATTTATATGTATATTCAATTCAAAGTACCTAAACATGAAAGAAATAAGTTAATATGTTGGCACATTTTGCATGATTGAGACTTGCGGTTAAGTTGATTCCATAAGATTTAATGCCATATAATTATTACTGCATATTGCATGAATCAGTGATTATGTGATTTTGTGCTTTGTTTGTTTGTGTTTTTATTTTTCTTGAGGACAAATATATAAAATTTTAAGTGTGGAGATGTTGATAGGTATAGATTATATTATGTTTTTCTAGTAATTTTAGTATGTTTTGGAGTTTTTCTTAGATGATTATCATATATATAGGCTTAGACTTATGATATTATTATTATTTTTAATGTTTTAGACATTTGTTTAGTTTGGAGTATGAATTCAATCTTAATTTTATGTCTCAAAAGGTGTTTGATGTTTATGAATATTGGAATTCAAGAAATTGAAGAATTAAGAAGATGATGGAAGCTCCAAGAAAGGCACGATCGTGACATGAAGCATGATTATGACAGGCATTACATGGGAGCTGCATGGCTCTCTATTACGATCGTGACATTGAGCACGATTGTGATAGAGAGGGTTGAATCACGATTATGATATAAGGTTTTCCAGGGACAACTTTTTTACGTTTTTATAGTTTGGGGCTATTTTTGAAACCGAACAAAGTGGGGAAACTCTAGAACCCTAATGCACTATATAAAAACAAGAAAAAGACCAAAAAGAGGCAACATCCATACATCAAAGTGGATCCAAGTGGAGAGTCCAAAAAAGAGCTTTAGGAAATTCCAACATTCCACATCTAGAAGTCAAATAGTTTTATTCTTTTCCTTTTATTTTTCTTAATATGTAATTGGATTTCTATGATGTATAATATGTCTATGGATTTCTAAATCCATATTAGGAATTATTATGGAATTATCTAGTGAACTTTAATTATTGTTGATTTCAATATTTCTTTGGATGTTTGTGCTAATTGTCGTGCATATACTTAATAATAAATCGAGAGAGTAGGTCAAAGTAATTAGTATTAAGACTGCAATGAGAGTTGGCAACTTAATGGACGTATAATTATCAAATTAACAATCAATCAAAGAGAGATCTTGGTTGTGAAATTAATTATCTAAAAGATTGCTTCAGATCTAATTAGTTAAGTTGGCAGTAGTTTGTAAATCTTATAATAGCATATTGATATAAACTCCTACCATTGATGAAATTTTTTGTTAAAAAATTAAAAACCTATACACAATTATAGATGAACTTAGTCAATTTTCTCGCTTCTTATATAATTTTGTCAATGATAAGAGAGTATTTAACATCTCTTTTATTTTTTAACATCAAGTTAATGCAATATGCATCGTAAGGGGTCCAATATAAGGAATTATACCTTCTTTGTAACCTTTTCCCAACTGCTTTATTGGCATCATCATTTTTAGTGATGAACTATACAATATTGTCATGACCAACTTCATTCACTACTTTATCAAATCTTTCAAATAAAGTATCAATCTTTCTTATAATGCCAAATGCATTAATAGACTTCAAAACATTGTCCCTTTGGAAGAATACACTAAAAAATTGATAATAGGCTAATATCTTATATTTCTTCAACTTATACACATGATTAGATGCTCATAAGTTACCTAAGTCATCATTCTTTTATTTAAATAACTTTTTATTTCATAAATAGACATCTTAAAAGATTACCTCTATAGTCATCAATTGAAGGAGTTTTATATGCTAGACTATACCAGGCAATAGTATACACCATAAACTAGTAATAATAAGACTGAAAAATATTGAATGATACACCTACATCATACCATCATCTAACCATTTTCATGTCCATATTACTAGCTATTTCTTTATATTATAAGGCACTACGAATTGAAGGATGAGCTCTAGGAGTTGTTTATGGATTAAAAAAGTTAGACACTTGTCTTCTTCTCTTCATCACATCAGTTATCACAATCCTATCTTGTTGGATAGGAATACCATCTTCAACATTGCTAATATCATCTTGCTTAATGTAAAAATAAATTTCATTACTAATTTTATAATTCATTCTTACCTTCTATCTTTCTCATTATAGTATTCTTTAAGCAAAGTTTCAATTTGTCATTTCACATTATTGTTAACTTTCTTACAATGCTCCACATTACCTTTCATCCTAACTAAATGTTTCTTTAATTTGGTGATTCTCACACTTTTCAAATGGTTGATATAATATAAATAAATAGTATGATTTTTGATACCAAGAATTAGTCCAGCACAAGTCCAAACTAGATCATTAAATCTAACTAAAGAGGTTGAATTATTCGGAGTACTTAATCCATTTATCTGTAAAATTAAATAAAGAAATATACCAAAATTAAATTTATAACCTCATATATAAAATATAGTGTGAACTTCCAACTTAGTTTCATTACCAAATAGTATTAAAAAAGGTATTTTTTAATTTAAAACAAAACAGAATCATACTCTAGATTATAAGAGCATACACATAACTTAAACTTTAAAAGAATTCCATAACATGCCAATGACAAATTTACGCATATACTTGTATATTCATAGTCAAGATTACCAATTGTTAGTTAGTGACATAGAAAAGGTGAAGTTAGTTATATGTAAAATAAAGGAAGAAATAAAGCAACTTCTTAACAATTATATGGTATAGATATACAAGTGAATTTCATTAACTTATATAAATGATTCCAATGAAAGAAATAGAGGCTTAAGAATATTCTATCCAATAAATTCAAATTTTATTAGTGTGATATTTTCCAATAGGAATTTAGCAAACATTTCTATGTATAATTACCATATATTGTAGGTGTAAATATTATTATATTACATCTAAATAAGTCAATTGAAGATGCATATGAGCTTTATGAATAATTATTATAAAATTTAACCCCTGAATCATGATAGGGGTGCATATCATGTAAACAAATTTCTTTTGCTTAACCTATATTACTTAAATGATTTGATTAAACAAACTATAGTGACATAATGTACTTAAATGAAATTTCGACAATATGGAAGATCTCACTTTACATTAAAGTGTTATTTCTATCTCTCATCTTATCTTGTTCTTACCAAAAAAGATATGAAAGCTTTTTTAAATACTTCCTCGCTTTTTTAAATACTATCTCACGTATTTAACCTATACATACACCATTATACCATTCTCGAACTAAATCCAACCAAAGACCCCATTCAATCACAAACAATTACATTAAGCATACACTTCCCCCTATTATTATTCATTCTTATCAATTTATGAGGCCTCAATTCGAGTGCCCCTATAACTCTTACTTTATTTATGACCACTAAGCCTACCATTGAAATTACATAACAAACCATAATACCAGATGTTATCACAGTATCACCATCATTTGGGAGTTTATGACCAATAACCTTAACTAATTGATTGAGATCTAAAGATTTATGTTAAATGAGGTGACGATTGATGACAAGATCTTTTGGAGGGAAAAAAGAAGAAAACTTTGGAAGAGATTTTTTGTAACACCCCCTTACCGTAGGGTATGTACCGGAATGACCTGCGGGCGTCCCGGTGCGTACCCTATGGTAAGGAAAACATTAATTGTAAATCACAATATTTTTAAAATCAAACTCTTCCTCTTTTCATTGATCAAAATCAAAAGTTTATACATCCATCGCATCCTGTACTGTCTGTACATATATACAAAAACCTAGTACAAGATACTACATGAAAGAGGAAGAATACATCAACTCTAACT
>JANZXP010000008.1:14990295-15000523 GCA_027576715.1 Erythroxylum flavicans | reverse complement strand
CTTTGTCACCCCGCCATTAACAATGGCGGGGTGACACGTATTGCACCCCGCCAAATGCAACGGCGGGATGTTTGCCACGTACCCAACCCCGCCATCAGCTTTGGTGGGTTGTCCTATTTCTACCAACCACCATTTTTTCTATCACATATCAAGGATTGAAATTAGTTTTTGTAATAAACCGAGAATTTGGCTGCTTTTTAAGAGCTTCTTAATTCAATTTTGATAGCATCACACTTGCTCTTTTTAATAAGTCAATCAAGGGTTTCATTTTATTTAAGTATTTCGTATCGAATCAATGATGGTAGTTCACTAAACCAAGAAAACTCTAAAGTTTCCATACTATTATAGGAATTTGTAAATCAACATTGGCTTGTACATTCATTGGATCCATTTATATATGGCCTTTGCTTACCAAGTGTCCCAAAAATATTATTTATTTTAAAAACAACCCATATTTTTTACCTACATAAAGAGCTAAAAACTATTTACACTTATCTCAAATATTATACATTTTTTAATCATATTAGTATTGTATATCATGATATCATCAGAAGTGATGCATCATATCATTCATCAAGTTGTAAAAAGTAGTCAGAGCATCAATCAAACTGAATAGTATATATAAGAACTCATAAACCACACCGAGTTTCACATATTTTTTTTAATACTCATCTCCCTTAACAATATGCACTTCCTAATACTTACTTCTCAAGTATGGCTTGTAAACATCGTAAAACTTGATAATATGGCCATAAAATCCTGAATTAAAGGCACGTGATATTTATTTTTGATATTTACCTTGTTTAATACCCCATCAAACTAAATATTATGATTAGGAATTCATAAGAACCATATCAAGTCACACGTTTTTTTATGTTCATTTGTCTCAACAATACACACTTTCCAATACTTGCTCCGCAAGTCTGACTTTGTAAACACTGTAAGCATTAATAATATGCCCATTAAGTCTTGAAATAAAGGCATATGATATTTATTCCTAATAGTTACCTTGTTTAGGGATTAATATTTTGTACACAAATACATTCCTCTATCTTACTTCTTTTGGGGGAAAAATAGGAACGTCATAAAGATTTAGATGATCGAATGTACTCACTTCTAGTAGTTTACTAAGTTTCTTTCTCCACTCCACTATCTTTAATGGAGACATTTGATATAGTATATAAGGAGTAGTTGCACCTAAAGTAAGTTTGATCTTGTGATTAATTTTTTAATGAGAAGGAAGAGTTTTTGGTAGCTCTTTAGGATTCACAACATTGAATTCCCTTAATACTTTTGCTATACCATTCAAAACTTCAACCATAAAGTTTTTAGCTATCTCCCATTTATCGAATGTAAGTTTTTGTTATTTTCTTAAAGCCTTTTAAAATATTCCTAGATGAAACATGTGTAGCTTTTGTTGTTGTCCTTCAATCCTTGAGACCAATAATAATTGACAAAGTAATAATTTTGTTCATGCATTATCATCATACCTTCTAGATATAGGTATAACATCACTTTCACTACTTTGAGAGAGTTGATACTAAGAACAAGACTAAAATTGTTAAGAGTATCACTATCATATTGAATTTCTCATGCTAACTTCTCATACTCGTGAGAACATTGTAGGTAGCTCCTATCATTACTTGAGTTTCTTTTCATCTTGATTTTCTTTTCATCTTTGCTCGCACTTTGCTCAACTTTAACTCCAACTTTTACACCATTCATTTTGTGAAGAAGGAAAGAGTGGCGCTAGTATTAAGGATGAGTTCCTTCATATTGACTTATAACCCTACATATATAATCAATCAAAAGGACTAGTTTGTGTGTATTCACCATGTTAAATAATGAGATTAAATGAAGGTAGACTTTTAAAGGATCATTCTCACCTTCACCTTCCACTATCACCTTCTCCTTCTTTGGAAAATCTTGAAAAGATGGAGCCCGTTGAACATAAAGCATCATTGGCTTTTCTTTGAAACTTTATCAACCTTGCTTAGGCTATCCATGTTACTTAGACTTCCTTTTGTAATCCTGCTGCTTTTGAATAAATGTGTATTCTTTCTTCTTCTTCCATAAGTTTTTTCTTAATAATTATTGCCTTTCAATTTTTGAGAAAGGGAAAAGACTTTGGTCTCTTTAGGTACTCATAATCCTACCAGAGCATCAACTATCATAATTCTTTGACACCATTATTGACATTTTTATCGCTGTAACTCCATTTGCACTCATGATTATAACCTAGACATGTTTAAGAGTTTATCTTTCTCAAACTTGTTCCCAATATCCAATGTCAACGAAATAAATTGCTTTACATGTTTCCTCATTAACTTGTATTTCATCCGCTTTAAGGGACCTTTAACAAGCTAAGAAGTATTGTTTGGAAGGAATTGATCATTTAACCCCTTCTTCATGTAGCTAAACACTGATCTCGATAGAGGTTCTCATTTTCCACCAGAGTTTAGGATCACTATCTAGTTACATTATATTGATGTTAACTTTCTCTACTTGACGTACCTTGACCGTAAAAAAAAGTATTGCATCATATCCCACAAAAATTGCTCCATCTCTATAGCGTTCAAATTCTCTCTAAAATTTTTAGTTCTTTTACGTTAAGAAAAGTGTTTTCATCTTACCTAATATCTGGATTTATAACAATCCATTTGAGGAATATAATCTCAAAGTTGACATCCTCTTAGTTTTTAATCAAGTTCACCACTTGATTTTTTTAAGGCTTGGATTTGCCTCTCCAAAATTTTAAATTGAGATGGGTAAGAATTTCCTATTCACTCGTAGGCATATGTTTGATGAGCGTTTCCACGTAAGTAATACGTTCATTTAGGTTATTGCCTCTTGTCACCAGAATACCAACAATGACTCTAATACTAGTTGTCATGTAAATTTTGCAGCAAGCTGCAGTCAAGTCTGCACATGACGATTGAGTTCATACAACTTAACTTGTAGTTACAGAATCCCTTGAGTTTATAAGTGTTTCTTGTAAAAAGATTAAGGAAATAAGTATGTTTATTTTTAAAATAAACTATGAAACAAAATAGAAAGAATTTACCTAAGATATAATAAAATTATCAATCTTTACTAACTCTGACAATAGTTACAAATAATGACTCTAGCTCTCTATGTTAAAAGTATCGTGAAATGAGATGTCTATAAGTATTCGGAGGCTTTATAGTCAAGAATACAAGAAAGTGGGCAAAATCACTAAATATAATAATTTAGTTGGTGGTTGATATTCTTAAATACTTAAGCACTGCTTTAATTGGTGGCTCATCCAACCACTAACTCTATTACTAAGTAAGGAAATAGCATAAAAATGGAGATTTGACACATTACACTTCTTTTATGTTCTTTTTCATGTCCTCTTACATTTTATTTGTATCAAACCACTATCTTTATCACATCATCATGATCTTCAAAAAAAAAAATGGTTAGTCAAATCTTGAACTAGTTTGTACATGTTCTAACTTCTGCATGACAAAATTTAATTCAACACTTGGTCTACTCTTTAAGTATATTTAGTGTTTGGTCTATCCAAACATACTCCTAATTAGTCTATCTATACAAAATTAAATTGATCCACACATCAATAATCATAATTAACTAAGATTTTAATCTCACATGATGTACTTACCCTAATTCATTTAATAAACGTTTTATGTTATAATCGTACTAATCCTTAACTAATGCTTTCAATGACTAACAAAATAGTCTTGTACTTGTAAAGGAGCTTGTAAGAGCCTACTTCCTTTTGATTAGAGCACCATTGACGATTAATTCAGTAGTCACATCATTATTAATTTATAATGATCCCGCTGATATAATTGAAAAATTATAATTTATAACTTTGTTAAACTACTTATAATATCACTCATTATAGGTCCCATGGATGCTCACAGAGTTACAGTGCTATTATGCCATACCGTTTAGTGTTCTATGTTCACAAATAGCAAAAGAGCTACATTAATTGATTAATAGATTTGAAATTTCCCAGCAGTGCCTATGAAATCTTTATTCTGTTATAATGATTATGATAAAAGGGAAAAGCAAAGAAAAATAGTCGACAACTTGTTTACGGGAAGGAGGTTATAAGAGTGTTTTTTAAGGACATCCCGTAGCCTAGGAACTCAAGGACATAATCCATGCCATTGTCAGAACACAGACACCCAGTGATGAGTCTTATTACCAACTGAACAAACTAATATCCCAACTCTCAGCCTTCCTCAAAATAAAATCGACGTGTTCAACTTATGTCATGACTCGAGGAACCTTGGCTAGTGATGCTTGTACTTTTTGCTCTTCAAATGACAAGTCAATCATCTTCCCATGCAAGAAATTCTCATAAGATGCTAGATCAAAATGACCATGTCCACACATTGCCATGAGAATGACCTTTTCTTCTCCTATCTCTCTACAATGCAGGGCTTCCCGGATGGTAGCAGCAATTGCATGAGTTGGCTCTGGTGCAGGAATTAATCCTTCCGATCTAGCAAATTGTATTGCACCTGCAATACCATAATATCGTTAATCTTTACCGCCACTCATAATACTATTTGTGCATGGTGTATTTACTAATCTGCACTTGATTGTGGCTGCAGATTCCCTCTTCAAAAGTGACTTTGCAAACCATACTAAAATCAAAATCATGTTAAGTTTAGAGAAGGAGATTGTTACCTTGAAAACATTCGGTCTGTGGGATTGCAATTGCTTCCATGAAACCCAGCTCATAAACATGTGAAATCAATGGTGCCATACCATGGTATCGCAGTCCTCCTAAGTAAACAAAAATATATTGTTGAAGAAGAAAAAACTGAAATGACCGAATCTAAAAGCTAAATGCAATAACACCTCACCAGCATGAATAGGATCAGGAATGAAGTCATGCCCAAGTGTGTGCATCTTCATCAATGGAGTCATCCCTGCTGTATCACCATAATCATATGCATACACTCCTTTTGTTAGAGAAGGACATGCTGCAGGTTCAACAGCTCTTATGACAGGGCTAATCTTCCCATTGAGCTTCTCTCTAATGAATGGGAAACTTAGTCCTGCAAAATTTGATCCACCACCGGTACATCCTATGATAACATCAGGGGTTTCACCAATAGCTTCCATTTGTCTCAGACACTCCTCGCCTATAACTGTCTGGTGCATCAAAACATGATTGAGTACACTCCCTAAGCAATACTTGGTATCAGAATTTGCAGCTGCAATCTCCACAGCTTCTGAAATAGCTATTCCTAAACTTCCCGGACTAGATGGATTGATTTGAAGAATCTTACTGCCAGCCTCAGTAATGTTTGATGGGGATGGGTGCACCTTAGCACCCCATGTTTCCATCATTAACCTACGATATGGTTTCTGGTCATATGAAGCACGAACCTGCCATACCTGTATAGTTAGAAAAAGAGAAGTTTAGGATCAGCCCTTCAAAACAGTGAACCAAATGCAGGAAGCTAGTAACAAGGTACCAGAAAACAACTGAAACTAAACAATCAGCAGGAGCTATGTGAAACTAATTGAATTTGATGCCTATGTTGTAGAAGTCAAACGACACGATTGTGAAGACATTTTACTTTTGTAGCACCCTTAAGAAAAACATTCATCTTAATTAGAACATGTTTGCAATATATACAAATAATAAGAGACTATTATCACCGATTGAAGACGAATAGGATTTTATCCTACCAGAGAAACAGATGTATTCAGATTTCAGATCACTTAGAAAAAGATTACCAATTTGTGATATTGCCTACTATGAAGCAAGTAAATCAACAACCAAATTAAACAACTCCCAAGCCCAATTCAATTGCTAGGCTAATGACGAACTTAAAAGTTCCCTACCTCACAGCCAAGATCAAATAAGCTGCAAGCAAAGGCGAGTGAACTTCCCCATTGACCAGCACCAGTTTCTGTCACAACATTCTTGACTCCTTCCTGAGCATTATAAAAAACTTGTGGAACTGCAGTGTTGGGTTTGTGTGATCCAGCTGGGCTGACGCCTTCATTCTTGTAGTAAATTCTGGCGGGTGTATTAAGAAGCTTCTCCAATCTTTTGGCTCTGAGTTATAGAACAGGTATGAGAAACTTTTAGGAAGAGAAGCAAAATCCTCGATCACAATTATTTTTTTCTTTTCATTATCAGAACAAACCTGATCAAAGGAGTAGGGCGCCAGAGGCTGTAGATGTCAAGTACCTCTGGTGGAATATCAATGAACTTGTCGTTGGTGGCTTCCTGCTTGATCAATTCATAAGGAAAAAGAGGAGATAAATCTTCAGGTTTCACTGGTTCAAAAGTTTTGGGATGCAGCGGGGGAGGAGGTTTCGCTGAAAGATCTGCAATAAGATTGTACCATTGACGTGGAATTTCAATTTCATTCAAACCTGCTCTTGCTCTAAATCCATTTGAAAGCCTTAAATGCGCTGGCTTTGCTTTCAATGCAAACCATCCAACACGTTCTGCAGTTGACAAGAACTCAACAAAACATGAGTATAGAGATCAATCAAAATGGTATTAGGAAAAACAAAAACCATAAAATGACTGCAGATTACACACATTTTCACTAGGATATGTTGAATATGATTCTAGCAAATAGACCTAGAGTATACTAATATGATCAGCGGATTAATACCAGAATGCCATCCCCACAGAATTCACCTGCTAGCAGTTCTTTTGACTTAAAATTGAAAGAACACAAGAGGGTTATTGGAGAAAACAAGCCTAACAACCATGAAGTGGAATGAGATGTCGAGTTGGCAAGTAATTGAATCAAAAGTAGAAATTTATAAATAGCTGTTCTTGCCGCGTCAATGAAGTGCAAGCGGTTATCAGAATAAGCTGGGGATTTCCCTCTTTAGTTAAGCTGGTTACTAGCTTAAAGTATCTTGTGTTTTTGCTTCTTCTTCAAAATAGTCGCAGGAAGACCAAGAAGGTCATTGATGTATCGGAAACACTTAGCAGGACATAATTCATATGTCAGATTACTTGATCTGATTTCTCCTAAAGACCTCTTAATATATCATTTATGCTTAATATATGCAGTAAATCCCATTTTACATGATAAGCACGAGCAAACAAATTTACTATAATGGAAAATCAGATCATACCAGGGATTCATCGCTACTAAGATAAACGAAAACGAAAACATTTGCGCAGGGGGCAAGCTTGAGCTCGAGGGAAATCCTATAAATTATTCTTTACCAAGTTATTTTGATAGTGTAGATGAGTCGACCCTCCTGAAACTTATATCCTCAATATTCGATCCTAAAGTTCAAGCTTGTTACGAACACGTTCATTTTACTGTCAGACATTTTATTTTTGAAAACAAGTCTATGACACTTAGCACATCGTCTGACTTTACCGTGTCCCTCAAGGATGCCATAACAGCGGCAACTCTACAAGGCAAAGATAAACCACACCACTGCTCGCCCATACCTAAGACAGATAAAGCCCAATCAACAAATGAAAGGAACAGTAAGGATCTCTACCTCTGATGTGGATGCTTGAAGGAGTGGAAACATGAACTGGCTTTGCCGGGAAAGAACACTTAGCTGCCATTTTTTTTCTGGATTCTTTGAACTTGCATGTAGTGGAGGGTTCGATCCTTTCTAGTTTATACTGCGAAAGGACACTTTGCTTTTGTTTTCCATAATCAGGGAAGATGGTAATGAGGCATGAAATTTATTGTCTTAGCAGGACAATGGTGGGTTATTTAATCATGGATACAGTTTGAGAGCGGAGCAGAGTGAGAGAGCTTAGAAGTTGGTCTTGGAGGTTGGGAAGTCAACTTTGGTGACTCAGAAAGGTTTTGATATTCTTTTCACTTTGCTGTAGAGTGTCCACGTCATTTGATTAAGGGAAACAGAAGGCGATACTTCCAAAGGCCTTCAAGGCTGAAGCTGGCTTTACACATGCGATACATAAGCATGATTTATTTAGTTATATACTATTCTTTGCTTTGGAAAATATATTTACGTTTACCGTGATTAAATGATATTAAAAATTAAAAGATAAAATGCTGATCGACAACCATTTATAGAGTACCTTAAAAGCCTTTTCCTCCATATGTACTTGCTAATTATTAAACAAACAATATTTATAAAATTTAATATCTTCCTTTGATTAATTATTTTTAAGAATTGAAGTAAGTTGTGATTTTATGATTTTTTAATTAAATTTTTTAAAAAAATTCCTTAACGTCGGCATTGTGACGTATATCTTTTAGAACAAACACTTGCTCTCATAGACCTATTCCAATCTTATTCATTCACATAAATATGTGACCATATCTTTCTCTGCGTGTAATGTTAAATTAGGAGGTACAGAGACAGCTCTGCAAGACCACAAAGACGAGTCCAAATCCTCTATCCAACTTAACTCTGTCCTATTCTATATAAGATAAAAATGACGTCGTTATTCTTTAAATTTTAAAGACGCACTTATCACTCTTCTGCTTCACTCAAACTACGCTATCCTATTAGTTAAGCCACGAACCCGCCGACCTCGGCTATTCTGAGTCGCACAACTGTGCATGCTTTGTTTCTTTTATTATGAAAGGAGAACAATTGTTATTGACAATTCTTTGTATATTAGAATTTTTATTCCCCTTTCTTGACTTGCCATATGAAATAGTTGAAAATGACAGATTGAAACTTTACCACAATTTAGTCCGCTCTTTACACCAAAAAAAAAAAAGGAGGGTTGGCTTTATAAAGTTGGAAGTTCCAACAAATTATTTGCGGTTAATAGAGGCCTTTCCTGCTCTAATCCGAATTAAATACATAGAATGTTAGAAAAAGCATAGAAAAGGTCAAAACATAGAATGCTAGAAAAAGCACAGAGAGGTATTCTTCTTGTAGTTGCACGATTGTGCTCTGACAGCGTTCTGCACTTGTTAGCCATAACTTCAGTCTCTAGACCTCCAATTGACTTAAAATTTGAACTGTAACCTCCTCACACATTGTCCTTCCTCTTCACCAGATTTCATTGTCATATGAATTTGCTCAGTCTACCCAGTGGTGCCATTAAATCACGTGTACCACATCGACAACTGCAAATTTGATACCTATATAATTCATCAACAAGGTGCATCAATCCATCCTAAAAAAAAAGCTCCAAAACTACCCTCAAACACTAGATAATGTAAAGAAACAACTAAATACTTCAAAGATCAAGAAAAGATGCTAAAGATCAAATAAACTGGAACTAAAACATACAAAGAAGCACTTAAAACATATGAAACACACTAGAAACATAACCTAAAAACATAATTATCAACTGCCCCATACTTAAATCTTTGGTTCTCCTCGAGAAAACTTAAACACAACCAATCCACTCTATCAAATCATCATCACAAGGATTAAGAGCATGCAATCTTTCAAACTTCTGTCACTTGAATGTCCAATTACTACATACATCATAACTAATTTTCATCGGCATACATAAACAAACTCAAGTTATGACACTATCAATCATAGGTAAGCATAGACTCAAAATGGATCTTCCTCACAGAATTCACTCATTTCACTCAAGTATTTAACGTTAGTGTTTCGCTCAAGACTTCTTATACAAAAGTACACCACCATAGGCTTGCAAATACACGAATTCTTCTCCACAGTGATTACATGCACAAATAGATCAAAAGGACTTTGCTGAGGCTTGTAATTGATAGTTGTCAATTGCATGATGTTTTAGGGTTTAATTTGTTATGTATTTAGTGGGAATTTGAGTGTTGAGTATGCATTTAGGGTTTAACTATGTTAGTTTAAGTATTTTAGTGTTTTTATGAGATAGATTAAGTATTTGAGCTTAAATGTTATATTTTTGAGGTACTATGATGCATTTGTTAGTGTTTCAGGATAAACGATGAAGAACGAAGAAGATTTGGAGAGTTTCAGGTCAAAAATATAGGCCACGTTCGTGGCACAATAGACCATGATTGTGACAGAGAAGGACGAGCCAGGGCAGCCAGGCCACGATCGTGAATTTTCGTAGTGTTTAGTTAGTGTCTCTAAAGGTGGAGACAGATGACAAGGATACAAAAGTCCTATCCCCCAACCTGTTTGGTTACTGTCTCCACCCAATTTTGTCCCGACTCCGGAGACATGGACATTAAATTCTTGTGCTTTCTGTGACTGTGTGTAACACCCCACTCCCGCTGGATCCGAACCCGATATCGATGGTGATACCCGAGTCCGTGCCCCGCGAGAATGGTGT
>JANZXP010000008.1:14949223-14990195 GCA_027576715.1 Erythroxylum flavicans | reverse complement strand
GCATGACCCCACACTTTAGTCTATGTCCATGTCTGTGTGCTTGCATATGTTGTGCATGCTTGGAAGTGTGCCTGGGTGCTTGCTTACATAATT
Source organism: Erythroxylum flavicans (assembly GCA_027576715.1). Classification (NCBI taxonomy): domain Eukaryota; kingdom Viridiplantae; phylum Streptophyta; class Magnoliopsida; order Malpighiales; family Erythroxylaceae; genus Erythroxylum; species Erythroxylum flavicans. The sequence continues at coordinate 14,990,102 of JANZXP010000008.1, read as the reverse complement.
GCACTTCATTACTTATCAATTCTTTTCCTGTTTTCTGTTTCAAGCAGGATCCATATTTCAGAATGACACGATATGTCCTAGGATAGGATACCAAAAGCCTGCACCGATTGAGTCATCATTCCTTTATGTTAGATATATGTACTTATATTGATATATTATACACTTATGATGTACTTTTTCTATTAATTTGTGTATTATGACATGTTTGTGAATTACAATTAAATAATAAATTGTTTGCATGTATAAAATTCTTGTGATTTATGAATAATTATTAAAATTAATGATATACTAAAAAATTGAAAAATAAAATAAATAAAATTCATAAATAATATTGAATAGTTATTAAACAAATAAGATTTTAAAAAATTTTATTTAAAAAATAATTATTAAAATTGAAAAATTATTAAATTAAAATTATTTTTGGAAAAATGAAAAAATAATAATTAAAAGAAAATAATTCTATTTGCCATGTTTTTGTAAATTAAAATTATTTTTGGAAAAACGTTGCGGAGTGCTTTTCGCGACGTTTTGAAAACGTCGCGAAATGTGACTTTCTACGACATTTTTGACATTTTAAGAACGTTGCGAAAGGATTAATTTTTCAGTGACGTTTTTCGAAACGTCGCGAATTGTCAGTATTTTCTGTAACATTTTTCGAAAAACGTCGCAGAAATCTTTTACCTACACCACATTCCGCGACATTTTTTAAAACATCACAAATTATATTATGTGACATTTTTTAAGATTCTATGAAATTTTTTAAACGTCACAAATTTTATTATTTTCTTGTAGTGAGAGGATCTGAATTCTACAAAGCCGTACAATTGACACGCCTAGGAAAGGACTTTTCGGACAAATAGATCAAACGTAGCTTTACTGATTTTGCAATTTTCAATTAAAATTGAAAAAAACTACAGGTCAAAATAAAACTTACGTGATTCTAGAGTTTTCGAATTGGTGATCCAAGTACAGTACAGGACATATGAACAACCACCGTGCATAGTGCAGTTTCTTATAAACTAATATGGTTTCCTCGAAAAGAAAAGATAAATACGCAATTTGTTTATACTTTACTAGAAAGTCGTTGGCAATTCGGAAATCTATAATGATTGCATGAGCTTGACTTTTCACCAAAGAGAAGGGCAAAATATGATGAAGAAGAAGATATTACGACCATAGAAACAATCAAATCACATTTTAGCACCAAACATTCATCCAATCTTCTTACTGTCTCATTCACACTTGCACTTGATTCTGTGGGTATGCCTAAAATCACATTTTAGCACCAAACATCCATCCATTCTTCTTAGTACAAAGCTCTCCACCAACATATAACAAGCAAACCTTCTCCATCCATTTTCACTTCTGATTTCCACTACTTTTTCAACTCCTGCAGTCCTTTCTTCTCCATCAACCCAGCCTCCTTCCTCTTGCACCAATTTCATCTTTTCTACAATGCAAAAACACAGTCCCACACTACACCTTCTCCTACCATTTGTAATATTTCTAACATTATACCAGATAAACCCACAATGGCTAGTTCTGTCTTCCTTCAAAGCTTCTGCGCCGCAGACTAAGTCTACTTCTCTCTGCACATTCACATTCACATTAAGAACCACCGTGTTCCCCTCACTGTTTACACTTTCGCATGAATAAATCTCTTCCCAGTGCTGTTCAAGAGTCATTTTGTACAACATGGATCCTTTCATCTGTTCCTTGAGGTTGGTTTCCTCCCTTATAAAAACAAACGGGCAATACCATGTCCCAACAACAACAGAAGATGAAGTCTTGCTAGATATAGGAAAGTCGAAACTTGGAAGATGGGTCCTGAGAGAGGAATCAAGGCCTAGAGCATCACTTAGTTGAGGGTTGTGTAACTTCGAACTTCTAACTTCCCATCCCTTTCTTCTCAGAAAGTTTGGAGCAAAACCATCAGGAGCAACAGACTTGGCGAAAAAGCTGCTTCTGAAATAGCGATGAATCTTGAATTGCTGGTATATGTTTCTGAGATCAAAAGCTCTGGGCTTTACATCGTTTATGACACTCCTCATGCAACATAAGCGCATGTCCGTCTCTCTCGAACATGTGCAAGCCAGCCTGCAAGTTTACGGCAGTACCAAAAACGAGTAATTGATTTCTCAGAGATTGGTGTATTTTACGTGCTTAATTATATCAATACGAAAGTGGAGAGCTTACCCTTTGTGCTTGCCTTTAGCTTTAATAACGTAGTAGCAATTGTATGACAATGGCCGGTCAAGAACTGGGATGAACCAGACTTTCTTAACTAAGGTCTCTTCACGCTCTAATGAATGAACTACTGTCAGTACCTTGTCCTGTGGAAACGGAAGCTTTTTTATTCTCCTGGTCTTACATAACCCCCAGCAACATGTCTCTTGTGCTTCAGCTAGCTCGTCTGAAACCACTAAAACTCCAGTGTACGGACCCTCTGGTGGCTCTGCTGAAAGAGCACTGGGGGACTTCCTGTACAAGGATAGAGGCCTTGTCACATACATTTTTGTTACTATGTCAGTCACTTGAGGGTAGTGGGTAGCGGGTAGCGGGAGCTATTTAGTCGATTACCTGCCTTGTGGGTTAAGGCAGGAAAGTAGCTTCAGTTAGAAAGTTGCATAATTCGGATCAATCAATTGGCTCCAGACGGGATGGGCTAAAGTGAAATCAACTCAAAGATAAAGAAAAATAAAGCAGAGATAATGCTCTCTCTTTATTGTCCACCTTGTTATCACAAACTTTTTTTAAAAAAATAAATATGAATTTTTTATAGATAAAACTATTACAACATTACACTAAATTATATATAGTCACTATACAAACAAGAGAGAGTTAGATATTAATTAAATGATATTATCTGCAAACTAATATGAATCCTCTTCAAGGTTGGAAAAATACCTTGAATTTCGTTCTTTCCAAAGAAAGTAGATGGTAGTAATGAATGTAGCTTTATAAAGAATCGCATTAGGCCTCCCTTTTGCAGAAGTATTAATAGCCCAAGCCAAAGTAAGCTCCCAAGTATAATTGTAATCAATACCTGGTAAAATGTGTAAGATCATGCTCTAGATTACTTTCGAGAAGCTACATAGGAAAAAAAGACGGTCTTTATCTTCGATTAATATTTTGCATAACAAACAAGTTGAGTCCATATGTCTGTGCCATTGACTCTTAGTCTTGAGTCTATTTTAATTCACAAACTATGAGATAAATGAGGCTTTTGGATGAATAGAATTAGACCATAAAAGAGAGGACCAAGGTACTTCATATAACCCTCTTGCAAGGATCCTACGACATGAGTAATTAGATAATTTTCCACTTGGATCAGCAGTCCAGATGATGAAATCCTCCATGTCTGCATTGTTTAAGTAAGGGAGATGATGAGCCAAAGTGTCAAATCCCTACTATTCTCTCGCCATTAACAATTAAATATCAGAGAAGAGACCTTATCATTAAGCAAAAGTTTGTTTCTTAAATGTTAATGTAGCCTCGGATTGAGAATAATAGGACTCAAATCTAGCCAATTATCATACCAGAATAAAGTGTTTTCCCCATTTCCAATCTTGTGTTTAATAAAAGGATAAATAAAAGCTCACAACTTCATCAGCAAAATAAAAATTCAAGATAACTCCCTGAGTACAAGAAGCTTGCCAAAAATTAACACCTTTAATGCAATATTCATGAATCCATTAGTGTACAGCCTCCATAATCTTCTGCACATTAGCACCCTTTTCATAGTAGAAGTAGAAAAGATCCTAAGGTCTCTATGCTTTTTTTGGATTCACCACCTCACTCTACTTAACTTTAGCATTCCAAGAAATGCTTTAATAATTCGATCCACCTCTTTAAGTTCTTTTTTTGGTAGTGCAATATGTGTTGACTAGTATAAATGTAAGCTGCTCAATACCGAGATGATAAGAGTTATCCTAGTAGCATTGGATGGGAATCTATTATGCCAAGCATTCACTCTTGCCTTGATCCATTCTACAAGGGTAAGCAATCATGTTATCACAAAATTTCTTTAACAAAAAAACCTAACACGCAAGTACAAGTGTTAACTGAACTTTGATATGTACCTTCTTTTCCCTTGTTGAAAAGAACATACCCTGAGACTCATTAGCTAAGATTTTCAAATGCGAAACCATTCGCATGTCTAAAAACTCCGGCTTTAGTTGCGAAAGTGAAATTATATCAACTCTACCAACCGCCATTGGCCGGGTCACTAGCTTTTTATTATCGTTAATAACGTAGCGTATGAATGAATGAAAATAGCAGCCAATTCGAAATTTGAACACTTCTTTTTCCTTTATCTCGAATTACAAAGTTAAAGTTCAGTTTGTAATCATTCAAGCAAAGCAGTTTTTAGGCAGAGGACTTCCAACTTCGTTGAAACTAGTTAAGCAATGCAGAATAACAGCACGCCAGGACCTGCCCTTGTTGCACAGCATCTTGTCCGTTAAAAGCCTTGTCTAGCGGATCAAACTACGTTTTTTAAACTCAAATTAACTATGTTGTCCGTCGTCAATTTCATTTTGATATATATAAATAGAAGATTTCTACAGCAGCTACAAAGAGAAGCATCTCAATCATATAATCACAATTTGACCTGGGAGCAAAAAATGAAAATACAGCAAACAGCACCCGTCGAAGAAAGGGATGAAGGTAAAAATTATGTGGGAGGGCTTACAGGAATTATGAATGGCATAAAAGTGACGAAAACAAAATAAAATAGCAGACTCATCGTGATTAATATTCTTAGCACATTCCGTGGGCCACAGACAAGCCTGAATCATTAGGTACTTGTTCCCAAGTACAAGGAATCCTGCAGACTATTTGAGCCTTCTTATTTAAATGTCTAAACAATTCGCAAGATCTCAGCTCTTCTTTCAACTAAATTGTTTGGGAAATGACGAACCTTATCTCCATCCTTTTCTATCAAGTTGTTACAAAGCCAATTCAAGAATTTTGTTTCAGAAACTTCTTTATAATGCCCATCATGTTCTACCCCTAACAATTCCTTGCTATTGCTCTCATTAAATTCACGAACTGAATCACCACTGAAGGCTTTAAGTTGTTTACTACATCTATCACTACAACAAACACCACATTTAGTGACAAAAATAAACGTCGCTAAACAATACCATATCGTCGCAAATACTAATTTGTGGCGAAACAAAATCGTCGCCAAATTCCGATAGCAAAATAACATCCATGACGTTTTACTAAAATTGTTGTCAAAACCTTTTTTTGACCCAAAAAATTTGTCGATAAAAAATTTAACCGATGAGAACAAAGGATGTCGTACATAGTATTTTGCGATGTTTTTATTTCGTAGCTAAAATTTTTTTCTACTAAACTGTAGTTGTAGGTAATTATTTTTAGTGACGATTTCATTTTGGAAGGAAAATAATTTTACCTACTAATTGTTTGTTGTATGGAAATGTTTTTAGAGGCATTCCTGTAATTGTAAGTAAAAACTTTTTGTGACGATTTAGTTTTAGTAACTTATAGTTTTTTATTGACGATTGTGTTTTTGTAGCATAATCGTTTTAGCTACTAATTTGGTTGTAGCAAAATGTTTTTAGTGACGTTCTTGTAAACATATGTAATAACTTTTTGTGATGATTTCATTTTGGTACCTAATATTTTTTAGTGACAAATTTTAATTTTGAATTTAAATATTATTATAATTGTTAAAAACAAATTTATTTTAATTTATTACAATTTTTTAAGACAGTTTAAAATATAAAAATGATTCATTTTATAATTAATGTTAGTGACATTTTTTAAATAATAATAAATTGAAATAAAATAAACATATAAAATGGAATGCATTATGTACAGAAAAAAATTTACACATCATTTACAAACTAAGAATCTTCATCTGAGTCACTAACACTAACATATGTAGAACCTAGTAATTGTTTAACCATTTTTTTAAGCTTGTTTACTTCTTTAATATTACGATCTAACTTAGTCTTTAGTTGTTGGTTCTCCTCTTGAAGCGCCGTTACAGCTGGCCGTGATGAAGATGCACCAAAAGGCTTAGGGCCATACCTAAGACCTTTGATATAGCTCGGTCTTATACTAAGGACGTTGTTGCAAATGTCGTCGACATTAGGCTCATTCCCCCTAAACAATGACGTTTACAACAACTCCTGCATCTTGTCCTACAATTTAAAGTACAAAATCAAGTTAAATAAAAAATTATTACTTAATATTACATAGAAAATAAATTGTAATATTAATTTGTTTGTACTTACATAATTACTTTGTGCCTCTGCAGACGTCCAGCCTTGACCTTCCTTGTGTGTGTTAGCTTGTATAGTGTGATCCTATCACACTCTTGTCCTTAGAGTCGTGTTTGGCTCTATAATATGAATTTAAAAAATTATAACCAATTAGAATTTATTGTATTAAGAAATGGAATAATAAATTGAAAACATTACATTTACAAATTCATTTGTTTGTAAGATAAGATGAGCTTGGAATTCATCTAGTTGAACTATGTTAGGCTCGACATCTCTCCTATGGAATGATGATATATCTGCATCTTCTACTGGAATGCCTTTCGTTATTGAACTCCAATCCAATATCTTGATAGACTTTATCTGCATCCTCATCCAATTCACCAATATCTCTTTCATAAAAATCAAAGAAATTCCTTTGTTGAAACTTTGAACAACCTTCCAACTGCTACCCAATACAGTATCATTGACGTAGAAAACTTGTTTGGCTTGACTTGCAAGGAGAAAAGGGTCATTATCATACCATGTTTTACTAACATTTATGTTAGTAATATGTCCGTTCACTCTCATGTCAGTTAGATCAAACCATTTGCATTTAAGTTGAACAACCTTTTTATTTTTGATGTAGTGCAACTCTATTATTTCAGAGATGATACCATAGAGTAAATGATTTCGTCATCATGACATCCTTCAACGACAACCCCATTATTTTGACTTCTAACTCGACTATCTCGATCTTGTATGTGAAATCTCACCCCATTAACAATGCAAACTATATATTTCCTCTCACAAATATGAGGCCCATATGCTAAACTATATAATGATGTTTTCCCTTCTTGCACGTTACGATTATGTAACCGTATCATTTGTACGACAAATTAAAAATAAATATGAGGATGAGACATATTCTCATATTTTCATAATATATAATAAATATAAAACTTACTCAATTTTTAAACTATGATACAAACTTCTGCCTATGTCTTTCTTCAACATTAATGATCCCTTTGCTGTAAATTGTGTCTTTGTGCTCTCTATTTAAAAAAAAGATAGTAAGATCTCAGAGTTAATGAAAAAAATTGTAATTCGAATGAAAAGGAATATACGTACTCCATGTATGTATCGACGTTCTCACAATTGTTCAAAATATACCAATAGGCAATTTTGAATTTGTCTTTAGTTAACTCGACATATTTATCCACACCAAGTGGCCTAACCTTTTAGGAGAATATAGACAACCCACCATTGTCATTAAAATCAAAGTTATATTTTGGTTTATTAAATCTTGTCTCTACATCAGTTAAGTACATTGAACAAAAAGTTAAGCATTTAATTGCTATATAAGCCTCTACAATAGACCACTCTAGTCGAGCTCTATTATGTACATAATGCTTAAGAGAGCATAAAAACCTGAACATAAATAGTTATAAACTTAGGAATTTTTACAAACAAATAACAGAAAACCTATTGAATTTAATATGAATTACCTTTTAATAGGAAACATCCATCTAAATTAAACCGGTCCATAAAGTTTTACTTCATATGGTAAGTGAATTACCAAATGAACCATAACATCAAAAAACGAGGGGGGGGGGGGGTAATAGTTCAAGCTTACATAGAATCAAGGCTATATCTTTTTCCAATTTATCAAGTTATTCAACTTTAATTGTCTTGCAACATAATTGCTTAAAAAACTCTCCCACTTAACCTAAAGTAACAGAAACATCTTTCGACAAGCACCGATGTATTCCAACAGGAAATAGTCTTTGCAAAAGTACATGACAATCATGATTTTTCAACCCTGACACTTTTACCTCTTTAACATTCACACAAAGACCTATATTAGATGCATACCTATCAGGAAATTTGACTAATTGGAAGAACTGATAGAATGATTGTTTCTCACTTTTTGACATGTTATAACAAGCAGGGGGAATAAAGTATGATCCATCATCTCTTCTTTTCAAATGCAAATCCTTTCTAATATTTATGTCTTCCAAATCTATTCTAGCCTTAATAGTGTCTTTGGATTTCCTATCAATTCCCAAGACAGTACCTAAAATAGACTCACAAATGTTTTTCTCAATAAGCATGACATTAAGATTGAGCCTCAATAGTAATTCCTTCCAATATAGCAAGTTGAAAATATGCTTTTTTTGTCCAACTTAGTTCAATATTATTTCTCTTATTCTTTCTATTACTTGGGTGTTTACCGGGTGTAATGTCACCCAAATGTGATAGCTGGTAAATAATATCATCACTGAAAAATTGCATCGGAGCTTTACCCAACTCTACTGTGCCATTAAACTATTTACTTCTTTGCCGTCTATGTCAATGTTCTAAATAATGACGATAACCCGTATAACATATTTTACTTCGTATCCTTTTTGAATATGTTTGATGGTTACACACAGGATAAGCCATATATCCTTTAGTATTATACCCAGATAAATCCCCACAAGCTGGGAAATCATTTATAGTCCACAAAATAGCAATATGCATTGTACATGTGTTGCCTTCAATAACATCAAAAGTTTGTAATCCAAATTCTCATAGATCATTTAAGTCATCAATTAATGGTTGTATGTATACATTGATGTCCTTACCAGGAGCAATAGGTCCTGGAATAAGCAAAGACAACAACATAAAAGACTCCTTCATACACTTTCATAGAGGTAAATTATATGGGACTAGAATCACCGGCCATATGCTATATGAATTACTCATATTACTGAAAGGATTAAATCCATCTAAGGCCAATCCAAGTCAAACATTACGACAATCTTGTCCAAACCATGGAAACTTTCTATCATGCTCTTTCTATGCCATTGAGTCAGCTGGATGACGGATAATGCTATCATCAATGCGTTTCTCTTTATGCCACCTCATATTTATGGCTGTTTTTGTTGACATAAAAAGTCTTTGTAATCGTGGTTTAATAGGAAAGTATCGAAGGATTTTATTTAGCAACTTTTTCCCTCTCCCACCATCCACCCGACACCTTGATGTACCACAAATAGGGCACTCCTAAAGATCTTTTGTTTCTTTCCAAAAAAGAACACAGTCATACTTACAAGCATGAATTGTAATATATCCTAATCTAAGATCCCTTCACAGTTTCTTGGCATCATAGTAAGATTTTGGCAACTTGTGTTCGATAGGTAATGTATTTAGTAAGTCAATTAACATGTCAAAGGACTTGTTACTCCATTTATTTTAAACGTTCAAATGCAACAACTTCACAAAAAATGATAGTTGAGAAAAATTAGAGCACCCCAGATATAATTATTCTTGAGCAACTTTCAATAACTTCCCAAAATTGGCTTCTGTAATACTACCAATTATGTTAGGCATTCCTGTTTCATTCATAGTCTCCATATAATTCCGACAATCATCTGAGATCTCATCTATCCCATCATCTCCAACATCAACATCATTATTGTAACTATCATCATAAGATGTACTGACACTTCTACTACAACTTGCTTCCTTATATTCACCATAATAAAGCCATGGAGTATAGAATTTGTCTATGCCTCGGATCAGCAAGTGATTATATACCATATCTTGACTTTGGAAGTCGACATTTATGTAATGGATGTATGGACAATGAATACTACATTCATCACCCATTTGATCTTTTACATTGCATGAAACTCTTAACTCCTTTTACGTATTCAGTAGACCATTTTCGATGAAATATCCAACGCTTATCCATTTAGCTATACAATAAAAGAAGAAAACTAAATTATTACATGCATTTTTCGTTTACTATTACGTTTAAAAAACCTATGTAATTAAGGTACATGGTGTTGTTTACTATCAACTCAAAAATCGATATATAAAATAATTAATTATGTATATATTGGGCAAGGAAAATGTACCTGAAGATGCCACACCAATTATGCGGTTTTTGGCTCCAAGGAAAAAGAGGAGCACAGAATCTGCAAAAGGGACATTGATGGTGCATTTTTCATAGGCTTTCTTCAATCATATTGGATGGTGAATCTTTCAAATCAGCAGTTAAGTATGATGATTTTAGAAGAAGTCCAAGATAGCATTTATGAATAAATTTTGATTAAGTGCTAGGATTTCTAAAAGAAGTAGGCAATCAGACCATCAAAGTCTAGGGCTTTGTTTTGGTTACTATCAAATATAGTTTTCTCCACTTATGAAGCAACAAAAGGTATTGATCATTAATAGGTCTCCTATCAAGATTTTTCATTATGAGCCAACTACCACTTTAGTTATTAGGCCATGTGTAAAAGTTCAAGGATATAAACTTTATCAATTTTGATATTATACTATAGTTATTTGTTAGGTATGTTTATTTATATAGAAAACTATATTTTCAGCTTTTATGTTGTTTGCAATTATGTTTATATTAAGTTGTCAGTAAGTAAAATCATATAAGAATACATATGAAGTAATTATGTTTTTTCATAAAGAATATGAATTTAATTGAGCATTAGTTAGATAAAAAGATAACGATTCTAAAAATTGACGGGGATACAAGTACTTATGTGTTCAATTCATCATCATCATATTGACCATGAAACTTTTTCATATTCAAGCTTGAAATACACCATCACCTTCCCTAAGATATGTACTTATAGCCCACTTCAATATTTTATTATGTTAGGTATAATGCCATTGGATTTATACTATCACTCAGTATACACATCATACTACAATACATCAATGTTGAAGATAGGTTCTTCCTAACACCATAATTGGATTCAAATATTATAATCTTTGTTAATTCGTCAATAAATGAAGTAACACCACCAATGCTTATTTTAAAGGGAATATAAAAATATTCAACACGAAATCATTATCTAAATCATTAATTCATGCATCAATGCTAATAAAAACATTAAATACACTTATTAAGCTAGTCATGCATGCACTAATACCAATTTCCAAATTCTTGCCAATATTTCTTATATACTTGTAAAAAATAAACTAGAAATTAATCTATGACAAAAAATACCTATCCAAGCTATTGGATTTAATCAGTATGGACTTTGGTATCTAGTAGTTGCATAGTGACCTGTATTATTCACAGTGGAGCATAAAAATGTCCAACATATATACAAAGAAACTCCTTACACCTTAAACATTCCTCGTACATGTTGAGAACAAATTAAAAATAGAAAACATAGAAAGGAGAAGGAAGGAACCAAATCATACCTCTAGAAAGAAAGTGATTATAGAAAGTTCTTCAAAATTTTCTTCTAAAAAAGACAAAAAAACAATAGATAACTCCAAGTGATGATAGAGAATATTAAAGAATTGTGTATATATACAAAGATAGAAGAAGGTTGGAGATGGGAAGTAGGAGCTACTGGTCTCTCAACACCCTTTCAAATTGTATAAAACAAGTTGGATCAAAATAGAACAATTATAACCCCCCACAGGACTTTCATCGAACACCTTATAACTATAACATAACACCCATAAAACTTTAACCATTCATTGTGTTTGTTCCCTTTCTTCACCATCATTAACGCATTCAAACACCCACTTAACAATTATTAATCTCAATCCATTCAAACAACTCAACAACTTATCCTACGTTTGATATGAAGAATATAGCATTTAACAAACACGAAACACAAACCCACAACAAATAGAAGAAAGACTTACTAGGTTAAGTTCAACTCCAGGGAGACGCTAGATGACAACCAAAGATAAGAAGAGAAAGTTACACAAACAAGGGACAAAAATAGCAGAAAATAAATGGGAAAGAGGAGGAAAAAAATGTACAGGCAGGCTAGGGAGAAGGGGCTTCGGGTTAAATTTTTTGTAAGGTAGGACGACATTGTTTGTGTTGAAACAAATGACGACATCCGACCTAACATTTTTTTTACTGTTACAACATTTGGTGACAAAACCACGATTCGTCATGAAATGCCTAACATTTACCTACCATATTCGATAACCATCGTTATTACATTTGGAAAATGCAGAAAACAACATAGTTATATTATTTTGATCCTTTACATTTCACGACGAATCTATATTTCGTCGCAAAATGTTATACTTTTGCTATGAAAACTAGATAGCGTCACAAAATGTACAACATTTTGCTACCAAACTAATGAATCGTTGCGCCAACTCAACCTTTAACCTTTTCTAACGGTTGCAAATTTCGTCGCCTATCACTCAAATTTCGCTACCAATTATATAAAACGTCGCAAAAACCTAACCATTTTCCTTACAATCTTAATTTTCTTAATTAATTAACATATATGAGTTTGTCCTATTACCAATAACAAAATGAAAAATTAATCTTCTCACTTATATATGCAATTGTTCTTCATTTGCTTATTTTTTTGGGAATGACTAATCTTTAAATATAATTTGTTAGAAATTGTTTTATAAGTATATTACAATGTCTTGTAAAATTATTATTATTTATTTTTCTAAATTAAAATAATTAAAATGTTTAATTTTTTCAAATATTTTTTTGAAATTATAATAATGAAAATGTATAATTTTCTAAAAATTGTAAGTCAATTTTAATTTATTTGAACGATTAACAAATTAATTTACAAATAGTTTTCAATTGAATAATTTAATTTTTAATTCAAATTATGTTTTATTTGGAATTGGAAAATAAATTTATTACAAATTATTTATGAATCGGCGGGCTTTAGCGACGAACCATGTATTAATCACTACATCTGACGTTTGTCGACTAAATATAATAGATCGTAGCAAATTAATTAATACTACTTCCAAACAATTGCAACAAGCAATAAACAACATCATTTACCTAAACTAGAAAAACAACGTCGTTTTGTATTAGGTTTTGAAAGAAAAAAACATAAAAGCCTACTCCATTCTCTTTCAAGCCATCAACACTAATCCAAAATCCTCTCTTCTCTATGGGTTCTGTCTTGTGCTCATCACCGTCGAAGAACGATTATTCACTGAACCGGTATTATTCTTTGGTTATATTTTTATCAATAAAGTTGTGCTAAGTTTAACTTATACATTTAGGTGTTTATTATGAGTTCTTAATTATGTATTTTATGTATGAGTTGTGTTTATGGTTGTGTTTTGAAGATGATTTGCTGTCCATCTTTGTTATTTCTTTATGTCTGTCTTCCCAACGACCTTTAACGCTTAATCTGATCAAAGCTTTGTTTCTGCATTAATGAAATCATTTCAAGAGTATTTTGCTTTTATTCATTTCCATTAATAGTAATATAGAGAAATATAGATAATACTATATTTCTGTACATCAAGAACATAGTCATGTTTATTCTACTTTAAATTTTAAATTTTGCATATGATACAAAGTACACAATAGATTTTTGAAATTTTAGTAAGGTAACTTTTATATCATTAGGCACATCGAAGATGTATAAGTGCTAAACTGGACTAGTTTCACTTATCATCAAAATTGAAGTTAAACATATCATTTTATTCTAAATCGACATTTGCAGAATGTACCTCTTAACATTATTAATCAGGAATGTCAACATGGAGACTAGTTTTGGATGGCCCTAATTCATTTTGTTGGGAGGAACATGGCAAAATTGCCCCTACTGAAAAAATCAACAATGTAGAAAAAATCATCCCTTCATACACTAATCATCGTTTGCCTTCCATGGTTAATCTTCTGTTTCAAGGTGTTTAGTATCGTCCGAACAACGTTACTTTCCTTATCGTGTACATCTCATTTCCTTTTATGAAGCTATTATATAAATTCACATTTGATGGTTTATACTACATGTTATTTGAAGCTTCCTTAAGTCTCGAAGATGACATGTATGCCTATGGAGGTGGGAGCGATGTCACAACATTCCGTAAAGGATTAGAGAAATCGGTTGTTTTGAAAAATTCGTCAATTCCACATACTTCGTCTGCTTATTCATGTATGCATGTCACTCTAATTTTAGTTCATTTAACGGTTTACTAATCTAACAATATCTAAGTTCTATAAGTTCTATATTGATTATGTTTTAGGTACTAAGTCTAGCGACTCATTTACTATATCCTCTACAAGTTTAGCTACAGTGGAAAAGCTGTTGTAAAAGGGTATGAAAAACCCTACAACTGAGGGGAGAACTATTACTATTTGAATTGGTGCATTCGAACGTGTAAAGACCCTTCCCGAGATTCCAGACATTGGGGACTCATTTACTTTTACCGAATCTCATGTCACTTGGAATCATTGTCATTTATCGAGTCAATCAACTGAACTCAGCTTTAAAGTTGATTTATTGTTGTATTTGTAAGAATTTGTCAAACAACCTCTCTGCAAGTTAGGGGTCAAGCTGCGTACTATTAAATGTGGACTGTTATTGTTCTGACTCTATGACTGTATGAATTGTTAAACTTCTAATTCAAAGTTTGTACTACTCCATATATCATATTATTATATAGATAAAATTATTTAAATTTTTATAACTAATTTTTACAATATTAGTAAATATTAATGATTAATTAATACTGCTGTTTAACACTTAAAATTATGATGTGTATTTTTTCAATAATATGTTGTAAACATTCAAAAAAATCTATAATAAAACATATCTTAATTATGATCAATTATAAAAATTTTAGTTTAACAATTTTGAAAAATGTCAACCATTTGGTGACGATTTCTGGAAATCGTCACTGAATGTGTAACCTTTGGTGACGATTCATATAGTTCGTCACCAAATATTGACCTTTTCGTCACGCTTCACAATATCGTCACCAAACATAGACACTTTGTTGACGATATCTTGAATTAGTCACCAAATGTTTGACAACCTATGGTGACCTTTTTCGAAAGCATCACCATAAGCTTATTTAGCAACGAACATCTGAAATTGTCACCCATTGTGCATCATTTTAAGGTGATTTTTTTAATAGTCACTAAATATTCAACATTTGGTAACGATTTCTGTCATGCGTCGGAAAATGTTTTCCCTTTTGTCACACTTTTATGTTTGGTCGGTAAATACTTAGTTTTAATGACGACTTGTTTAAATCGTTGCAATATGTTCACTTTTTGTGATGATTTTCTTTTCATCGCAAAAGAAAACGTCGCTATATCATCCGTTTGTTGTAGTGTATGTTTTCTTAGCTTTTCTTCTTATAAATCTTCACTAGCCTTAACAGATGGCACAAGGAAGGACTCGAGGGAAGTTTCCATGATGATTGAGTCACTACCTACTGCACTAACAAAGTCTCTCAACCGACGTCCCCTTATTCCACTAGAGTAGAGTGAACTCCAGAGACATAAAGTACAAACTGGAATTATCCTGTACCTGTCAAAAGGAATTTGACCAATTGACCTATAGCTCTATCCATATCCTCCAAACCTTTTACCTTGAAAATGCCCGCCTTATCATGACCTGCATCATCTACTGCTTGAAATTCCAGAACATAGATAACTTTGTTGAAAATGCATATGAGAATACTACAAATTTGCAATAATGCAATCAGAAAAATGGTGTACGTACTTTTTTGAAAGATAAAATATAATTATATTAGTTTACCAAAAGCTATGTACAACTATTACAATGAATCGTATATTTGCGACAAATAAAACTCACTACCCAAAATACAACGTATCATCAAAATATAACATTATAATGACCAATCTAGTTTCAAATCATGACTAACGAAGCATTGTTGATCATTGGCAATGATGGAAACTTTAATCCAATTGACTATATGTTCCACAAGCTACTGTTGGCTCTCTTCATCACCCTTGTATATCCTCCGATTCCTTTCCCTCCAAATTGAATAGATAATAGTATGATAAGCAATCTTGATAATCATGCCATTTTCTTTACTGTGTGTAGTATAGTGGATAAGAAAAATCAAGGTTTCCGTCCACTCAAAGGTAAATTGGGTAATTATAACATGACCGTAATTCTGCTCCAAATAGCTTTGGTATAATTACAATCAAAAAATAAATGATTTCTACTTTTATTCAACAGTTTATAGAGAACACATATAGGGTCAAAGGCATAAAACCATTTGTCCTTAGTTCGAAGCTTATTTTTGATCACTAGCCAAGTGAACACAGCCGCTTTGCAGTTTAAATTTTGCTTCCAGATAACCTCAAGAACCATATCAAGATGATTAGTTTGTACCTGGTGACAAGATTTATTTTTGAAAGTACCACTGGAATGTAGGTTCTAGACTATACTAGCCTTCCTCATTCCTGCAGGAATGTTAGGCAAATAATTTCACAGTAAGTGAAAGCCTCTAAAATTGCCAACCCAGTCTCCATTTTGGATGAGTATCAATACTCTAGCATTAAGAGGGATTCTATTTTTGAGGCTAGAAAAACCAGTTCTATGAATAAGAGGACTATAATTAGTCCAGTTATCAAAGTATAACCATATATCCTCTCCATCCCCAAACCTATGTTTGATATACGGGTAAAACATACTTCTCAAACTGAGTAAATGATTGAAAAACCATGAGAATTCTCTAGAATTGTCTAGCTGTCATAAATTCATATTCAAAGATAATACTTATCAATCCATTCAATTCACATTGCTTTTTTTATCAATGCATAGTCTCCATAACTGTTTACTAAGCATTACTTTCTGCATTTGATGAATTGGGATGACCCCAAGCCCTCTTTTCCTCTTAGATATAATGATGTCACTCTATTTCACCTTAGCTTGTTTCCTATTCTCAATTTTTCTAAACCATATGAAAGCTTTTAGTATTCTATCTCTTTGAACCAAATGAGATGACCAATATAGATGCATACTATTCATAACATAAGTGATGAGAAGAAATCGACCAGCAAGAGAGATATTTTTTTTGCCAAGCACTAATTTCGAGCTTTAAGCTTATCAATCAAAGGAATAAAATCAGAGAATTTAGGCTTACTATGAGTGATTAGGACTCCCAGATATTTAAAAGGAGGAGAAGACAAATTAAACCTAACAATACATTAAATCTGCTCCTAGTCCCTGACATTCGAGGACAAATACAAGCCACTTTTCCTGACATTGACTTTCATTCCAGACCATTTAAAGAATGTATGCAACATATTCAACATCATTTAAATAGAGTGAGAATCAACCTTGCATAGGAGGATCAAGTCATCTACATAAATCATATGAGATAGTGAAATAGCACCACACATGGAATGAAATTGAAAACGGCTATTACATTCCACCAATTTAGAAATAAGTCTAGATAAGCCTTCCATGGATAGAGTGAATAGGTAAAGAGATAGTGGATCCCCTTGCCTAATACCCTTAGAAATGTTAAAAGGAATTGATGGACTACCATTCACTAGTATTCTTGGAGAGGTAAATGGAATGCATTGCATAATCCAGTTGATGAATTTATCTGGCACCCCTATAGCTTCCAAATATGCTTGTAAGAAAGACCAACTAATGGTATCATAAGCCTTTAAAAAATAAATCTCCCTCAAACAACTGGTAATAGTTTTGTCAGATTTATAATCCCCCATTAACATTTGAAGAAGTAATATGTGATCGCCTATACTTCTCCCAGGTAAAAAAGCCCCTTGTGCCAAGTTAATGATCTTTGATTAAAAAATTTTAAGTTTGGAAGCCAAGAGTTTAGCAATAGTTTTTGTACATTGTGGTGCAACAAGAAATGGGTTTGAAAATTGAAATAGAAGAATGATGCTTCTTCTTAGTTATGAGGAATATAAAGGTATGGTTCACTTCCCTTAGCATTCGATTAAAGGAAAATATTTCCAATATTGCCTCAGTAAAATGTTAGTTAGTAATGTTCCAAGTCCTTTAGAAAAATCTGCATTTAAACTATCAAGTCCTGGAGATATTGAAGGAGTAAGACTAAAAAGTGTTTCCTTGACATCTTAAGGAGAGAAGGGAGTTGTAATCATGTCTAACTATGCCTGATCGAGGTTGGAATGAAGTACATCTTTCACATTAAAACCTTACTATTGACTACCCAAGGTCCTCATTAACTGTAAAAACTATCCCCTGATAAAGCTGGTCAATTCATGTTGTTCAGCTATCACATTCCTACTATTATCCTGCAGCTCAGAGATTGTATTAACGTTTCTCCTTACCAGAAGAGAAGCATGAAAAAACTTAGTATTGGATTCCCCTTCTTTGATCTATTGTAGCCTCACTTTCTGCTTTAAAACAGAATTTTGATACATCAATTCCTCTTGATATTCTTACAATCTCAAGGTCTCAGTATGCCTTAAATCAGAATTGAAAGGATCCTATACCAAGCCTCCTAAGCTTCGACCATTTTCTACTTCATTTGATGAAGGTTATAATTCTTCACCTTCGCAAACTGTTTAAGAGCATGTTTGATTATTTTAAGCTTTTGCATCAACTAGAAAGACTTGAATCCCTGTACCTCTTGCCCCCAACAACTGCTGATTAAATCCATGAAACCCTCCCTTTGACTTAGACAATTGAAGAAACAAAAAGGAGCTCTAACTCTTACCTGATCTGTCAACTTCTAAATACGTGTAGATGCATCATCAGAAAATATATTTTCCCCAAAATGTGCAAAAGAAGAAGGAAATTTACTAGGACATAAGTGGTTCACCAAGGTTCTATCCAACTTCTTATGAATCAATAATTGTCCTTATTTTTTATTTGTCCAAGTGAATAATCTCCCCGTGCCCCTTAGTTTAGTCAAATTTACTTGTTGAAATAGCTATGAAATTTCTCTACCCGTCCCTATTGAGTAGCTAGCTCCACCTTCAATTTCACTAGAATTCAAAGCACAGTTAAAATCACCAATGGTTAACCACAAATTCTGTATAACTATTGTAGATCTATTCATAATTTTGCTCATTGGACTGCAAAATTGGAAACATAAATTATGGTAACTTCAAAAGCTAGAGAAGTGCCCTTCAACTGGTAATGCAAATGTAGGAACTAATCACTAAGACTACTGCATGTAACCTCTATATAATCAAAAGTAAAAAGACAAATAATATGACCATTGTAATTTTGAGAATGGTTTATGATAGTTTTCCATTGTGAACCTAAAAAATTCAGCACCAACTGGACATACTTGGCCTTTATTTTAGTCTCCAGAAGCCTACCAACATTGGTTTCTTCTCACAAATCAAGTCCTTCACCATGAGTTGTTTTAAAGGGTTGTTTAACCCTTTTGTGTTCCAAACTAGAATAGTCATCTAGGGGGAAACCCCCTTGAGCTTAACTTTCATCCATGCTGGTCTCCTCCGAGAAATATTGGGATCTATTTAACTGTTAACCTCGATATCTGCTTGAACACCCCCTATGAATCAATCAGGTTATGACATTACTCTAACAACATATTGTTCTCCTCTATATCCTTTGTATAGAATGAGAAGATTCAACAAAAAATTACGAATGAACCTCAGCATCTGCCCTAATTGCCTCTTATGATCCCAACAAGTGATTATATTTCTCCTGCACCATACTAGCATCCACCCTTATGTATACTGAAGGAGAAGATCTTACCAACTTATAAGAATCCTCCAGCTTATACTGATCTGAGCATCCCTTCCCCTCATGTGTAGCTTCCAAATGATCACTAACTAGTCGAAAATTCATAATATCAGCTAGTATATTAGTAGGCTGGTTAATCACCATCTTATCCTCATGCTTATCCATGTTTTGGGTTGTCGGTGGAGGGACAGATCTAAACTTCCCTTCATCTCCTTCAATTGGAATTGCAGTGGATAGATTATGATTTTCAGTCTCTATTACCAACAGACCTTCCTCCTTATTGGCAGTACAAATTGTAGAAAATTTGACCCCCAGTAACTCATCCTGCCAACCATTATTGAACTTCCTGCCTATAGATACCTATTGTTTCATTGTATTATGGGGTTTCCATAGATAAGATAGATTAAATTTTGAAGGTTCCCACTCCCCTATAGCAACAAGTTTCATAATAGGCAATGTCTTTGGCAATCTAACATCCCTATTGACCTTAACACAAATCTTTGCATACCTTATACGCTCCATATTAGAAGGTTGGAAATCCATGCATAAAGGCTTACCCAAGGAGCTGGAGAGAAAGCTTAGTCCTTCCATCGCCCATAACTCTAGAGGCAAATTATAAAGTAAATCTATAGAGGAAATACTTATATATAATCTTATTAAATTTAACCCCAAGTGACCACTTCTGCACAAACATCGATTGGCCTCTGATATGCTATGGCCCTAATTCCAAAATCTTAGAAAAGTTACTATCCATAGCAAATTTAAACATGATTGTACCGTGATCAATCAGTAAGATTTTATACAATCCTTTTTTCCCCACCAATCATAAGCCTAGGCATTAATGATCAGAAATGCAGGGTGTTTACTCTAAAAGAATCCCACCAAAGCTGAAGACCAAGCCCTCATGCCTGCTTGCAAAGGTTCAATAGGGGGACACACTCGCCCATCTTTCATAACCTTTTGGAAATGCTTCATCGAAATCTTAGACTGGTGCAAATTGAAATTCTTATTCCATACTCCAGCCCTCCACAAAGGCGCCAAAGAACTGGTTAAGGGAGACCTACCAAAAGAACTCGCTCCCTTTCTAGATGCACTCGCCCATCTTTCTTAACCTTCTAGAAATGCGTCATTGAAATCTTAGGCTGGTGCAAATTGAACTTCTTATTCCATACTCCAGCCCTCTACGAAGGCGTCAAAGAACTGGTTAAGGGAGACCTACTAAAAGAACTCGCTCCCTTTTTAAATGCATGCTGATGTGCAGACTCCGGAGAAAGAGGTGAAAAATCCTCCAGGTGCTTGCTAGAAGTGTCGCAATCTATATAGGTGTCAAGGTTGGCATTTGAAAGGCCCTCCATAAGAGAAGAGGCCTTTGTTAGTTCAAATCATGAGGTGGATTCAGACAGAGAAGAGGAGAGTATGGACCAAAAAGGGGAGTTTTTGAGGGTGGAAGGGTAAAACCATAAGAGAAAAGTAGGACAAATTAGAAAGAGGTTATTATAGTGTACATACTTTAATATGGAAAAACCCAAAATAATAGCCATCTAATGGGCCAAGTCTATGTTCATTCTCCCCAGGTATAAATACATTTGGACAAGTTTGTAAAGGTGCTAAGAGTGCCTCAGCTATGATAGTTGCTTTGAAAGTTGAAAGTGTTCGATAATCTCCAGTTACTCTGAGGGCTTCCAGTTATCAATACCAAGTGACAGGTCTAAGCCAAGAATGATCTTTGTGGAAGCCACCATGTATGGCCGTAAATCATGTTTCTGTTCAAAAGATGGATGTTGTAATATGACGACCAAATTATACTTTAAAAAATCAGTTGGAATATTCAACAAGTCCACAATCATTTTTGCATGGTGCAACATGCCTCCTATATCAAGGTTTCTTCCTTCTTTATTAAATTATGTTTTCATCAGTCTTACTTTTTTTTGGGTTAATTATTAAAAAAGGCCCAAACTTTTCTCAAATTTTTAATTATAGCCTAAACTTTAAATAGTAATAAAATGCCCAAACTTTCAATTTGTTTCAATTCTAGCTCGATGTTAGTCACAATGTTATCTTTGCTAACATGGCACTACCACGTGTCAATAGACCCTTACTAATTAGACATATCAACGTCATTAGGAGAAGCTTGTTTGATTAGTGAAACGACATCGTTTCTTGATGATAGTAAAATGATCTCATTTTAATAAGACTTCCTTCTCGTCGTTTTCACTCAGCCTGTAACCTAAAATCCCTAACTTTTCTCTCACTTACATACAAAATCAGCTTACCCTGTCATTGTTAATCTGTAACCTATCCTAAGTTTGCTCTCACTCATAATCACCCCGTCCTCCTTAACACTTCTCCCATCACTAGAAGGTCATTTTGACCCCTCTCTCAGCCCTTATCGCATCGCATCATCGAAAGTGTGATTTTGCCCTTCTCGACAGTCAATCACGTGAAGGTTAGGTTTTTATTTCTTCGTTAAGATTTCATTATCTTCTTTTCTAATAATGTTTGATGTTCTACTAGAAGGTGTAAATGATGTAGCTATCTTTGTTATGATTATGTCTCCTGTTCTTCAATTCTTCATACAAGCTACTTTAATTCTTCATGCAAAGGTTGTTATCCAACCTCATCCTATGGGCATTACTCACATAATGGAGGTATTTATTGGATGCAAAACAAATGCATTAACACTGCATGTATTCTATGTATTTTTAGCAGTAATAAATTAACTTGAAAGAAGCAAATAAGCATAAGTCTTATAAGAATAGTTTAGAACATCCAAAAGAAATGGTTGTTACGAAGAAGAAGATTATTCAAGTAAAGAACTTATGTAGATTGCATTATTTAATTGAAAGAAAAATATAAAAGCTTAACCTCACTATTTATTTTTTATATAATTCTTAGTAGTTCTACTATGGAAGAGAAAGACCTGGCGTTGGGTTGCATATATGTGGTTCTCAAATTTATGCCTGTAACTCTTGACAAACAGATTTTATACTAAGTTGAAAAGTTGCATAATCTAATTTTGATGCAAGTTAAAGAATACATGTTATCATTGTTAACTAATCTGCTGTAATTTTTTTGTAAAATAAGAAATGAAGAATAATAGATTATGAATTCAAAGGTTTAGCTTCTTTTTTTATTTTATACATTGAAATTTCACATGTAAGAACACAAAGAATGTAGACAAATTATATAGAATTGAAGTACTTTGAGATTAAAATATATTGAGTAAAAATGGTGATGATAAGTATGATTTACTTGTCTGTAGGATTTTTAATTTTCCCAATTTGAGATTTGTTAGTTGCTACTTCTTTTTTTCTTTTTGGAATATTTATCATTTTGTATTTAGTCACACTTTACCTTTGTAGATGTTAGTAAATTTTGAATTTCATTATGGTGGAGTGTTGGAAAGGCAGGAAAATAAATATATTGGGGGTAAGATCAAAAGAAAAAAGAATATGGTTATTAATAAACTAAGTATGCTAGTTCTAAAAGGGATTTCCGAAGATAAAGAACATTAAGTAATCTCTATGTTTTATAAATTTCCACATGAGTCCATTAGAAGCTTGATGGAGTTAAGCTTAAACCATGATGGGGACATGTTGACTATGCTCCAAAAAAGGGAATAATTGAATTGTCAAAATGTTGAAATCTACTATGATCATGGTTATGAGAATCATACGACAAATGGTAAGGAGTCAAAATTTCATGATGAAGTAGAGGAAGATGAGGGGTTGTTCCAAGTTGAATTGGAGGAAGATGAGGACTTCACTATTATGCAAGATAGTGATTCTGGAGATGATTTAGTTGATGAAGAGTTCTTTGGAACTGATGACGAAGAATATGGTTTTTCAAAAAATTTGCAAAATGGGTTTGAATTTGACAATGTTGTTGATGGTGTTAGTGGTAGTGGAAATAATTTCAAGGAATTTGGTGATCATTTGAAACATACTGGAAGAGTAGAAGGAAATTCGCATTATGGAAATAGTGATTATGATGGTGATGATAAAATTCAATCACCAGTTCTTATTGATGATGATGCATCGATACAAAAGAAAAAATACATTATTTTAAATCCAAAATTTGGAATGATAGATTTTAAGTTTGAAATTCGAATGAAGTTTAAGGACGAGAAGCTGTTAAGGGAAGTTATAAGGAAGTATGCAATTACAAATGGGTATAATGTTTTAATAACGAGATTTGGTATGCGAATGGAAGCAATTTATGATGCACATTTTCATTTTTGGGTGTAAGCTAACTCGATTGTAAATGAGACAACATTTGTTAGGAAAAGAGTAAAAAACTCTCATAACTGTAGTAAAGTATAGAGGAATAAACAAGTTAGCCAAAATGGACTGCAAATGAATTCATACACAAGTTTAGGAGGAGCCCGAATTGGCCAATTAGTGAAATGATGGATGGTCTTCAATTAAAATATGCAATCAAGGTCACCAAAATTCAATGTTATAGGGCTAAGTGCGAAGCAATTACCATTCTTCGAGGATCAATAGCAGGTCATTATGTAAAATTATGGTCTTATGGACATTAGTTAAGACAAGTTGACAAAGATGGAAAGTTTATTATTGAAACTGATTTTAATGAACATGCCAGGAAACCAATGATTTAGTGTTTTGAAGTATGGTTTTCTTGGTGGTTGCAGGAAGATTATTGGGTTAGATGGATGTTTTTTGAAGACTTTCCGTAGTGGTGCATTATTATCTATTGTTGATTGTAACGGAAACAATAAGATGTTTCCTATATGTTGGGCTGTAGTTAAGGGAGAAAATTACCAATCATTGGATTGCTTTTTGAGCATTCTTGCTGAAGATCTCGACATAAGTGGAAATTCATAGACTTTTGTAAGCGATTAGAAGAAGGTAAACTTTAAATATTCATCTATTTGATGTTGATTTTTTTATGCGATCAACACTTTACTAATTTATGTAACCATTTTTTATAGGGTTTAGTGGAAGCATTAAAGAATTTGTGTTCCGGAAGCTGAATACAAAAAATGTGTTCATTATGTGTATGCAAACTGGTCTAGTGTTCATATAGGGCACACATATAAGAATTTATTTTAGAAAGCGGTGAATTGGACAACAAAAGTTGATTTCAATAAGGTAATGGAGGAGTTGAAGAGTTTGTCAGTGAAGGCTTATGAAGATTTTAAAATTAAGAATTCGAAACATTTATAAAGGCCTTTGTGAGCATAAGACCTAAGTTTGAAATAGCACATAACAATATTTCAGAGACATTTAATGGATTCATTTATGAAGCTCGTACTAAAAGTTTAATCAATATGTTAGAAGACATTTGAGTTTCTTTAATGACTCGGATATATGAAAAAAGGGATATGATGCTGAAGTGCATTGATGATATAAGTCCTAGAGTGAGGAAGAAAATAGAGGTAGCACAATGGGATGCAAGACATTGTATGCTCAGGACAAATGGGAATTTGAAATTTAAAGTCACTATTTTTGTGGACAAGTATATCGTTGACTTGCAAGCAAGAACTTGTCAATGTAGACTATAAGAGTTAATTGGGATTCCATATAAACATGTTGTGGCTTGTATATCTTATAAGAGGGAGGATATCGATTCTTATGTGAATCGATGTTATAAGCATGATGCTTATTTGAAAAGTTACCAGTATGCTATGGAACCCATTAGTGGTCCTAATTTTTGGCCAAAGACTGAAAATCTTTAGTCAATATTACCTCCACTAATCAAAAAGATGTCCGGAAGACCCAAAAAGACAAGAAAAAGGGATCACATTGAAGAACCTCAAAATCTCAACAAATTGAGCAAGTTTGGAGTAGCTATGAGATGCCATCATTGTTATGAAATTGGTCACAATATAAGAGGATTCAAAAATAAGAATCAACCTCCAAGGCAATTTAAAATTGTTAAGGTAGTTATTTTAGTTGTATAACAAATGTCTTTTTATTCATTCAGTATTATTAACTTTATGTTTATCTTCAATGTTTATAATGTAGCGAAAAAGAGGAAGGTTACAAAAAACTATTGCCTCTATCCAGTATTCCTAGTAATCAAGTACAAAGACTGCCACAATCAGTATGTACTGGACAAATACTGCATCTTCTATATTAAGAAGAGAGACGAGAATGGTTAGTTAATATTAAGAATAAAATGTAAGCTTTTTTCTTATAACATTATAATTCTTTTTGTTTTTATAGTCAAGTAAAGGATATGGAGTAACATTTGGGGAAGTTACTGGGAATACCACTTTACAGTAAGTCATTCAAATTCATATTTATACTACTTATATGTAAATATAAGGGAGATGATAATATTAACGTTATTGGTTGTTTATACTTTATAGATGGGTGGGAGTCAATGTCAAGTGTTACAACCTCCCAATACTAATGCAACAACAACTCAAGCATCCTAAAGTACAACTGCCAATACAACTTAACCTAGGAGGAGGAGCAAACTAATGACTAAAAGTTCTGCTACTAGGAATTTTTAACTTGTACAGTTGTTGTTATGATGCATAGTTGGTGAGTCTTACTGTGTTACCTAATTCAATGTTAGCTCTTTTACTCCCTATGTTTTTGTTTTTTAGGTATATAGCTCTCTTTCTCTTTACTTCTTTGGTTGAGTCAAAAGCTGAGCATACACATTCTCTTATTGAGGTAGATTTATGGTTTCTAATTGTTTATTGATTTGAATCATTTTTTAGTTCAGGAGCTTTTAATGTTTTAAGTAGTTGTGACTAAAGATTGATGTTTTGTAAGCTACAAATTTACTTTTGATGACCTCGAGTTGCTAAAAAATGGCCTACCAGGAGCCTTGGTGACTACACTCATTCTTTTGGTGCATGAAATCGAACACTTATTAGTAACTAAAGGCACTAGGGTCAACCACTTTCTTGATGGACATATAGGCTCTTTTGGTGCCATTACAAGGGTAGTTAGTATTGTGCCTAGGAGAGAGGATCTTCTGAAGATTACAACAGCTGGACTTGTTGTTTTAATCGTAGGATTCATCTTAATACCTAATGATGCTGTTTTTTTAGCATTATTGCTTACTCTCCACATTGATTGAGATGATTTTGACTTGAATATTCTTTTATTCAATGCCGATATGAGATGATATCATTGTTGATGATGCATTGTATGGAATACTAGATAGGGAGGTACATCAGATGATATTATTGTTGTTGATGAAGCATTGCTCTTGATTTCTCATAGAGTTTTGCTTCAGTCATGACTAGTTTAATGTATTTACTACTTTTTTAGCCCTCACTGGCTATTCAAGTAAGCTATTGAATGATTATGGTCTACTTTTTATATGATATTTGGATGAAAAGAGTCTAAGATTAGTTTTTCCTTTTACTTTTTTAAGATTTCTAACATCCCATGTATGATTTCCTCTATTTTTTATGCTCTTTTCATCTATATGATTTTACTGAAACAAGTGATAGTTGCTTTATGTTTGTGTGTGCATGATCTTGATCACATCTCTTTTAAGTTAATTCATACTTTTAAATTTCTTTTAAAGATTTGAGGAAAAGCTTTTGTCATTGACTATGTTTTGGTCTAAAATTTTCTCTTAAGGGATGCACGTCCACATGCTATCTAATTATAGAATTGGATTTTAATGCATATATAACTAGGTTCATGTTTTGGCTATTAGTTTGTAAACTAGCTATTATTTAAGTTATTAATTTTTTACATAGATATCTCCTGGCTGACAAACAAAAGTGATCAACACGCTTATGGCTGACCTACAAACAATGATACTTGGTGCAGCTCTTTCATGCGATTTCTATGGCTAATTTGATTATTTCTTCACAGACAAGCCTGAAGGCATTTTATAACCGTACTTTCTTATATAGACAATGTTTATCATTAGTTGCTATTGAATTATGTAAAGTTAAATAAATTGAGATCAGAAAAACAAAGCAAACACCAAATTCCTTTATAACTATTTGTGCACTTAACTTTTCCTTCATAACTTTTCCTTAACAACATGAAAAGCTTACAACTGAATAGTAAAGCGACAGGTGATTGAATAAAAGACAAAAGAGTCCTAATAAATATAATTGTTACATTTGCTCTTCTAACTATTAAAATGTCTCCATTTTTTTGTACTTACATCTGATGACCAAGCTATGAAATCGCATGGGACTTACAAAATAAAGATATAAACATAAACATTAGGACTTATGATGAATTTGCATTATGCACATAAAATTTTCCACATATTTACTTCTTGCGAACAACAATACATTTTCCAAACAAGACTCTTACCCCAAATCATAGAACTTGTTTGACATACTTTTTGACAAAAACAAACTTTCATTTCTTTCACAAATGTCAGGTAACTACAAGAGACCTTCAATTTGAATATTGATTAAAATTAATTTATAAGATTGGCATTGCTGCAAACAATAATTGAAATACTTATTTTTGTATTAACACATTCATAAAAATGTTGACCAATGCTAGAAATCCATAACTTCATCTTCTCATTACAATTAGGGCAGTTAATATTCAAAATCTGAATTATATATAGAAATATCAATATTAATTATATTGAATCCAATTAAATTATCACATATAACAAATAATATATTATAGTTATTTTACCATTGAACATAATGCTTTCTCTTCACAAAATTGAGAATATATCCTTCCAGCTTATGGTACACTATTAAAAGATCAATAAATAACGCCCTTGAATCCGTTAACAACACCTTGACACTCTTCCCATGTAAAATATATATAAGGTGCATACCCAACAAAAGCTACATATACTTTATTTCTACCTATATTTCTTTATCCTGTTACAAAATCATTATACAAATATTTAATTACTACCTTAAATACTTCACTACTGTGATTTCTTTTCATAAATTAACCCAACAAAGAATAAAATGTGAAAAATGGTGAAGATCTATTTCAAACATTAGGGACTTAATTACTAAAAGCATGAAGTGTTAGGGACTTACTTGATAGAGTAACAAGAAATGATTAAATCTAATTTTATGGTCTTCTTTGCAAACTAGACAAAAAATTTTAGGAAAAATAAACACTAAGAGCAACTAGCAAGTCTTGCTTTAGCACGCAATATAGCTTTAGGTTGTCAGAATAGATACCAAATTAGGATAAAACACTCAGATCAATTCAAAAACAAGAACAAACAAGCTCCTTTGTATAATTTAGCTCTAGTCATCAAAGGTCAAATTTCCATTTTAGGGTACAGTCAATGCATCAACCATTCACTCCTTCTATATCACTTTCCAAGAGAAGATACAGTGGTTTCAAGATATTCACAATCAACAACTAAAAGTTGCTTGAATCAAACATATATGTAGAGAAAAACAAAACACAGTGCCCTTGTCAACTATAAGAATGATAGCCATAGGCTCCATTAGAAGAGAAAATTCAGGAACCTATAACAGAAAAAATGTAAAGGACACTTGAAAAATGTTGTAGATTTAGAAATAGTTAGCGCTTTCTTGTGTATTTGAGGAGAACATTGAAATACTCTGGGATTTCTTATAGCTGTGAGGGAGGGACGAAACTTTTTCAAAAAACTTACAGATTTCTAGCGTTTGGGAGGGATTTTGGGTGTCTGCGAGAGAGGGCTAAAACAGTGTAAAAAAATTGAAGATTTTAGGTTACATACTAAGTGAGAACGACAAGGATGAAGTCTTGTTTTAGTTTTGTTAAAACGATGTCATCTTACTATCATCAAGAAACAACATCATTTCACTAATCAGATAAGCTTCTCTTAATGATGCTATCGTGTCTAATTAGTGAGGGTCCATTGACACATGGCAGTGCCACATTTGCAAAGATAACGATGTGACAATTGTCAAGTTAGAATTGAAACAAATTGAAAGTTTGGGTATTTTATTGCTATTTCTTAAAGTTCTGGCTATAATTGAAAATTTGAGAAAAGTTTGGGTTTTTTTTGGTAATTAACCCCTTTTCCTCATTTTTTATCTGCAATGCTTTATAGAAATCTTAACAGGGTTCCAATTTTGTTGCCATGTGATATAAAATGACAATATTAATCAGAATTAAGAAATTTTGTATATTAGTAGTAACACAAACTACAAACTGCCAACTTTTTTCTCTTAAACCTAGAGCGGCTAAGTGATAATCCTATTTCAAATACAGATAATGACATGTTTAAGAGGAAAAATCCAAAATTAAAAAAAGAGAAAACTATACCTAGGCATAATATAAAATTATAGACTTGGCCATTTCCTCATTTTCCCTCTGACACTCCCTAAACCTCAGTGTTTGAGTTTCACACATTAATAAGCTTAGAAGCAAAAACCCAAAATCACAGGAAGGAAGCACGAATTGTTGAAGGTGGCTGCAAAATCAATCTCTCTAGCTGTTTGTATAACCTAATAATGGGATAATAGCTTATAGGCTTAAGAGTGAAAGTCTTTGTGCTCTTAGTACGATCACTGGCTCCTGGAAGAGAGAAAAGGATAAACTGGAGAAGAAACAAACCTCAATTTGAATACCATATCCTTCGAGGACAACATTAGTCATGTTTTTTCACTCATCTAATCTTTCAGCATTTATTGAGTGGGTCAATAGAATTTCAGAGATCTCCCTTGATAGCTCAATAACAACTGCATCTTTATGCCTTTCCTCATTAGTATCATCTAAAGGTTCAACTTGCATCAATAAGCAGTTGTCCTCCAATGTATTTGTTCTAGAAATATGACCATTAAGTCTTGCTCCTTTCACAATCACTCCTTATTTGTGCTTTGTGGCATACCTGTAATACCGCATTTATTGTTACTATTCTTCCTCAGTCTTGAACTTACATATCTTAAACTTAATGAGATAAACATCGTGTCTTAGATATAAAATATAATTAACATGGATTTAATATGGATTTGAACCTTGGAATTCATAGCAAAAATATCACAGCTACAAAGTTGTTTCATTTGAGGAAAGAAGTATATGGTATCAAAATAAGGATGTGAGTTTCACAAGGGATAAGAGACACCTTAATTAAATATTGAAATCCTAGTTCAAAACTTAGTTAAAGTTAGTTCATTTGTACCTTATATTTTTGCAGTTATTTCAAAATCATGCATATTCTGATAAGCCTCCAATTAAGCTTTTCTACTTAAGAGGAAAGAAAAGGAGCTAAAATAATGAGAGGAAAAGCTCAACAATTCCTAAGGTTGATATTTGTTATTTATGTTTTATTACTTGTTTGTTTAAGCAAGACTTTAGAAGGTTGATATGAAATACTTGTTAGGGAAACGTGGTAGATCAGGAAATATTTAGCTGGCAAAGGGGAGTAGAAAGAGGCAAGAAAAATGTAATATGAATGGGAATGTCTGTGGAGAGAATGACACCTCTCAAATGTTGCTTGCAATTTCCTCCTCACTGATTTCCACCTGAATAAAGGATCTGTAATATTAACCATTTATCTTATATTTTCTAGTAACTTACCAAATTTGGTATCAGAGTTGGTTCCATGACCTAGGGAATGCCAGTGACAAGGATGGAAACAAAGTAGAAAATATGGAAGAGAAGTTGCTAATGATTGATACTTATCTATCTTATCTCGACTCCTTATTTTCTTCCTTAAACCAAAAGTTGAATGACGTCCTAAATGCCCTTTACAAGTGCACCATTTCTACTGGAAAAAGTATAGTAGAATCAAGTAGAGAAAGGACCCCTAACCTAGCCACGAGCCTAACGACAAAGGTAACTTGTGGAACAAAATGGTTTAGCACTCATGTTCCAGTCTGCAATAACATGTATGATCGTAAACTAGAAATGCCCATTTACAATGGTGAAAATGACCTAACCTTATGGATTTTTCAAGTAGAAAGATATTTCTTCATGAACAAACTGAGTGAAAAAGGAAAGTTGGTAGCAGCAGAGGGTGTGCCTTAGAGGCTCTACCTCAGTATGGTTACAATGGGAGGAGAATTGATGGCCTATATTAAAATGGGATAAGCTAAAGACCTAACTTCTAATAAGGTACTTGCCAATCGCAAATTAACTTATCAATATTGTCTCTTATCATTGCAGTAAACATCTTCTATGGTGTAGTAGCAGAAGGAGTTTTAGGCATTAACCATTCCACTAAAACACCTAAACGATGACACATTAATGGCAGTATTTCTTAATAGGCTTGATGAAGGTATCCTAGGGGAATTAATGAAGATGAATTGCTCTGGATTACTAAAGTTAATGAAGTCAGTCTAAAGCAAAGAAGAGGGCAACATAGTTTTTAACCTAGTCTAAGACAAAGATGTGGTGAAGAAGTTAGAAAAGACCTAAGTTAACCTGAGCTCTACTGCTTTCTATAACCCAAAATGATACACCATTTGGACCTAACCTACACAAACCCCACCTAATTTTAATCCAGCCAC
Source organism: Erythroxylum flavicans (assembly GCA_027576715.1). Taxonomy (NCBI): domain Eukaryota; kingdom Viridiplantae; phylum Streptophyta; class Magnoliopsida; order Malpighiales; family Erythroxylaceae; genus Erythroxylum; species Erythroxylum flavicans. The sequence goes on along the minus strand of JANZXP010000008.1, from coordinate 14,958,027 downwards.
CCACCTTATTACCAACACAATCAACCCACCCTAAAAATTCACAACTAGTACACCTAACAGCCTTGATTCACCTTTCAAAATAACGTATAAAGAAAGTGAGTTGGGATAGTCAAAGGGCAACTAGATATTGAAGCATTGTTCCAGGTGGGAGAAATCCAGTTAACACTAAATTCAATCATTGGATTAAGCTCTCCACAATCGATAAAACTACTAGAAACAATAAGATGCTAGGAGGTAGCAGTCCTCATCGATTATGGGGCTACTCATAAATTCATCTGTGAAAAGCTGGTGGCAAAATTAGGCATTCCAATCACAGAGACGACAAGCTATAAGGTGGTAGTGGGAACTGGAGAGCTTGTACTAGGCACAGTAATTTGCAAGGGAGTTGTACTTCAATTATAAGAAGTCACGATAGTAGAAGATTTCCTACCTTTCAATATTGGTTGGTCTAATGTGATCTTAGGGCTCAAGTGATTGTTTTCAATGCAACACATCGACTTTGATTGACACTCTTTAACAATGATGGTACCTATTGAGGAAAAGACAATAGTGTTGCATAGGGACCCCAACCTAAGCAAAACAGTTGTATCCCCAAAAACTATAGTCAATATTATTATCTAAAAAGGCCAAGGAATGATGATTGAGAAGTGTAGGCTATCCATTTCGGAGGAGGATCAAAGGGACCGGCTTTTAAAGGAGGACTGAGGGTTGATACATGAATTCTAAGAAGTTTTTTATTGGACAAGCGAGCTACCTCCATGGTAAGAAAAGAGTTGTGAAATCAATTTTAAAATTGTAACAACTTCCATAAATGTTCGACCTTATTGATACCCTTATAATTAGAAGGATGAGATACAAGGATTATCTAGCCTAGCATAAGTCCTTTTCAAGCCCAGTAGTACTAGTTAAGATGAAGGATAGCAGCTGGAGATTTTGTGTAGATTATTGAGCCTTGAATAAGGCTACAATCCCTGACATATTTCCCATTCCTACGATCAACAAGTTATTTGATGAGTTGTGAGAAGCTCGATTATTTTCTAAGCTGGATTTAAAGTCAAGATACCATCAGATATGAGTAAAAATCAAAGATGTCCAAAAAACTGCATTTTTCACTTATGAGGCTACTACGAGTTTTTGGTCATGCCCTTCGGCTTAACTAACTCACCAATAACATTTCACTCTATCATAAACACCATTTTTAAACCAATGTTACAAAAGAGGGTCTTAATTTTTTCATGACATATTGGTTTATAGCATCTCTAAGGAAGTTCATTTTCAACAATTAAGGGAAGTACTAACAATGGTTGATGTCTAAAATTTTGAAAGAATTATGAAGCTTCTTGGATTAACTAGTTACTATCAATAGTTTGTCAAAGACTATGTTAAGATAGTCCCACCATTAATAGACCTGTTAAAGAAGGATGCATTCAAGTAAAGTGAAGAAGAAACTGTAACAATACCACATTTTAAGAAAGCCATGGTGCAACTACTGACACTAGCCCTTCTTTATTTTAATGAACAGCTTGTTATCAAGATAGACACATCATCCTCGAGAATAGAGACAATACTGATGCAGCTAAGCTAACCCCTAGCTTTCTTCAGCCAAGATTTGAAAAGGCGTGCCTGCCTAAAGTTTTTTTATGAAATGGAACTCGTGGCTATAGTATTTTTAGTCCAAATATGGCAACATTATCTCTTAGGTCTAAATTTTTTTGTCAAAACTGACCAATGTAATTTAAAACACCTACTTGAGAAAAGACTTGTCACTGAGGGCATCAACGATGTTTAACCAAGTTATTGAGATATGATTTTAAGATTGAATATAAACTAAGAGGAAAACAAAAGAGGTAGATTCTCTCTCTTGCATGCCCAAACTTTTTCATATTATAGTGGCACAGTGCATTAATGTAGCAGTTCTTCAGGAAGAGGTCAACTGTGACCTTGATTTCGTCAAAGTAAAATAAACCTTATAGACATATTCAAATTGCAACCTAAATGGAGGTTGTTGAAGGCCAGTTTCCTTACAAGAACATATTGGTACTCTTTAAAACCTCAAAACTAATTCCTAAAATTTTGACTGAATTTCATGACAACTTAGTGGGAGGGCATTCGAGCTACTTGAAGACTTACAAGAAAATGATTACAGAGCTCTATTAGGAATGGATGAAGACTGATATAAAGAAACATGTGGATAATTGTGTAATTTTTCAACAAAGTAAACATTATCACTTTCTCTAGTAGTAGTACTGCAACCTCTTCCTATTCTAGAACAAGTATGGGATGATATCTCCATGGATTTTATGAAAGGACTAACTAAATCAACAGGGTTGAGTGCAATAATGGTGGTAGTAGACAAACTCAGTAAATATGCTCATTTTATCACTCTGAAACATCCTTACACTACCTTCGTCACTTATAAATTATTTGTCCATCACATTGTCAAAATTTGTGGGTTTTCAAGATCTATTGTGTCCGATAGAGATAAGGCTTTTATCAGTCATTTTTTTAGGGAACTATTTTGCCTACAACAAACTCAGCTATGACGTAATACCACCTACTATCCCCAAATTGACGGCAAAACTAAATGGTTAATCATTGTCTTGAAACATATCTATGTTGTTTTGTACAAAAAATAGCCCCACATTTGAAGTAAATGGTTACCATTGTGTGAATATTGGTATAACACTACTTTTCACGTAGCCACCAAGCTTATCCCTTTTAATTTTTTAATAGAAAATTTACCCTTTTAAAATTGTATATGGAAGGGAGCCACCACCCTTACTACACTACATAGATGGGCATACATATTATACCAATATAAAGGATCAGTTAAAAGAGTGAGATTTGATACTTAAGGAAATGAAGGACAAATTGAGTGTAACGTAGGAACGAATGAAAAAATAAGCAAATAATATTGAAGGGATATTCACTTTCAAATTGGTGATCTAGTTTACTTAAAAATTTGCCCTTGAAGTAGTAGTTTGCTAGTTAAGAGATCAAATGAGAAGTTATCACCTCACTATTTCAGCCCCTACTAAGTTATTCAAAAATTTTATATTGGTCAAATGGAAACATTTGCTAGATTTTGAGGCAAGGGAACCCTATAAAACCATCTAGCAACAATTTCCAACTTTTCACCTTGAGGATAAGTTAACACTCATCGCGAGGAGTGTTGATAAGCCTCTGATTAAGATTTTCTACTTAAGAAAAAAAGAAAAAGAGCTAAAACAATGAAGAAAAGCCCGATAATTCCTAAGAACAATATTTGAGGGCTATTATTTGTTATTTATTATTTTTGCTTTATTACTTGTTTATTTTTAGTAAGATTCTAGAAGGCTGAGTTGGCATGGTTGTTAGGGAAGGTGTCAGGTCAGGGAATATTTAGCTGGCATACGGGAGTAGAAAGAGGCAAGAAAAATGTAATATGAATGGGAATGTCTGTGGAGAGAATGACACCTCTCAAATGTTGCCTGTAATTTCCTCCTCACTGATTTCCACTCGAATAGTATCTACATTATTAACCATTTATCTTCTATTTTTTAGTAACCTACCATATTCATACACTTTGCTTAATCGAAAAGCACAATTTTTGCAACTAAAAGAGATGTGCCTAACTCTAACTTCTTACTTAAGAAATGATGGCAACTTCGTGCCATCCTGAGCTACATAACGAATTGGTCCTTCTTCTTTAAAGTGCCTTCAGAGATTTTAGTGGTTACTACTCTAGTTTTCTTGTCCAATGTAGCAAAATTTGACTATATATTAGGAAAACAGGGGTGAAATTAAATAGGAAGAGTAGCAATATTGAACAACAAACTTTATCCACCATTTAGACATTTAGAGCAAGTACTTAAATTAGACACCATAAAAAATACTATAAGCAAATTTATTCATATTCAAACAAGATATAACAGAAAGAATTGTTACACCAAAGTTGAAAGGAACAAGAAGAAAGAAATATAGGAATGAGAATCAAGCTAAATCTTAGGAGCTCAAGAATTATCAAATTATATTGAAAATTTCCTTATCTCCTATTTTTAGAAATTGGTTCAGGTAACCCATTAAGGGAATGCATGATCAAGAACGATTAGTAACCATAAGGCAAAGCTCAAACCATATAATTCCATGATCAGAAATATTTTCTTTCCACAAAAACACTTTTCCATAAAGGAATGATCTCATAAAATTTTAACTTCAAATGTGGAAGCTTAATCTTGACTTCATCTAAAAGTGATACATAGAATAAGATGTAGAGAATCCCATCACAGGCAAGTATAGAAGTATATTTTTCTCCAAGGGTGATCCAATTGGTTTATGGGGTTTTATTAAGTCCCTCAAAGCATGGAAAGCTTTGTATTCAGGTCCTCGTGGTGTTAAAAAGTCTTGATGATTACTTAAGTGGAACTGTTGCTTGGTTAATGTCTTAATATTCTCAAATATTATAGAATAACATTTAAAACATGTTCAAACATTTACTCATATTATTAGGAAAACATGCCCTAATAGTATCGAAAACAAAGTTGAATCTTTTGCAAAGAAAAATCATATTCCTAGGGTGACTAATTTGTATGACTAAAGATATATAAGAATGCTAAAATAAATCATTGATAATAAAGAATAAATAGTACAATTTACTTTGAAGCACTGGAATCCTACTCAAAAGTAATTATTAAACCATTAAAGAGAAAATTCTTTTTGTTGTTATATGAATTATTAAACTTCAAAGTTATTTGTTAAATCAAAATTTTTGTTTTACGAATTGATTGCAAATCTACAAAAGAGGTTCACTAAAAAAAAAGTTCAAAATATTGCATCAAAACAAAATTTGCCAAATGGCAAGCTATTTTAAACATTTTGATTTTGGTATTAAATTTATCAAGGGTTAAACAAATTTTGTTCTTGATTCCTTAACCTGAAAATTCTTACAATCTAGGTCATGATTTTGAGAAACAAAACATCCAAAACACCATAAAGGCTATCTCTAAAAATACAACGAAATCAATCTAAAGCCTAAATTCATACACCACTATGTACTCAGTCAGTAAAATCTTCAAAAGATGTCCTAAAATAATAATAATAGAAACTATCACATTTCTTATTGAAACCCAAGGTGAGGCTTCCTTATTATCATCCTCTAAAGTAGTGGCCCCATCATGTTTCAATAATGTAAGAGCTAGTAGCAACTCTTAAGGGTCTCCCTTTATAAAAGTCCTTGTAAATTGATTTCATCAAAATTGTTGCTAAAAAATGCAACCCGAAAAGTTATTTTACATAAACCAAAACCAGTTTTAAATAGTATTTTATACAGCTAGCAATTCTCTTTCCAAAGTTGTTACTTTGAAAAAGATTATTTTCAAACAATTTTAACAATTGAAAATGGTCTTTATAATTCCATAATAATGAAGTAATTAAAATTTTCTTTCTTGAAGAGGAACACCATAAGCTAGGAGATTTGTCAAAGCCTTAAAGTTATTATTTTCACATTTTAAAATTGGCAAATTCTTTCAAAATTAAACATCATTTTGTGAAACTTAATAAAACCACTCCTATTTATTCTACCTACAAAAATTAATAAAGTCATTAAACTTATGGAGTGCGGACAGGAACTATGGAAATTTAAATAATTTAAAGCTCAATCTCTCATATTTCCTCCTACAATTACTTTAATTACCAATAAGTCTAGTTCAATATCTTCTTAATAATGAACACCATAAACTACCACTCATAATTATTTTTATTTAGCACGGAACTACATTCAACTTCCCCTTTTGATTCATCAACTGGTGAAAATGGTATAGATCCATGTTTCTAAAATAAATAAACTAAGAATGTTCTATTTTAAATCCAAATACCAACATAAAGAATATAAAAAGTTATTTCCTCTACTTTTACTATTTGTGTCAAAGTTTTTATCTCCTAGATATTAACGTGAAGGTATGACTATAAGCAAGACCAATAGCTAAATATTCTAATATTAGTAAGGAGATTTAAAGACAAATAGTGGGATAAATTCATTCAAGGAGAAAAGGCCTCACTAAAGACTATGGAGGAGTGGTTGATCCAAAAATCTCATCCCATCAATTAGAAAGTCAAAGAGCCCATAATTTTCTTACAACAAAAGTCTAAAGCAAATGCTCTCTTAGTTAGAACCAAAATTAGGAGAGAATATTTTGAAATAATGAAACTAATAAAATTTTAATTAAATTATATATTAAAAGATAATAAGAAAGAAGTAGATTTAGGCCTAGACACTAAAAAACTCAGTTTGGTCTAACCCCAATCTAGATGTAACACCTACCTTTACAAGGCACATACCTGAGCATCTCGAGGACATTCAGGCACATGCCCTATGAAAGCGGTAGAGTAGTAACATTCACTTAATATGGCATCATACACATAAACACAATATTCAAAAGCTCAATTTCTCATTCCATTTATAAAACATTGTTATAATGTAGCATTACACTACATAATTCATATACATACAATATCAAAAATAGCTCATAGTTTGCTACTCTACAACATGTTCTACATGAAATGAGGAATTAACTATATACAATCTAGTTGACTCTTCAGATATCAGCTGATCGACCTTTGAACCATTTCGTTCCCAAAAACTCAGTACTAGGCTTCTTCTAGAATGCCTTAGAAGCTAAGTCTCCTCTCTGGTACCTGAAAATAACGTTGCAATTTTGATGAGTTTTGTAAACTTAATGAGCGAACCATCCTTGATGCACTCACCCATATCAAACCACAAAGATAGTTCACAATTCAATTTACAATTAAATCACATCACAAATATTGAATATCACGTCACAGTTCGTTTCAGAACAATAGATCAATTCACATTTTGTACCACAACACATATTCATTTATTTTTTTCTATATATCAAACAGTTCACTTATTCATTTCTATTCAATCATAAGAGACATGTAAGGATGTATATGTAAATGCACATGTGATTTTACTTTCATTGTTACTTTGTTATGAACGAGCGCCTTTTTAACTGTCCCGTATTTGTTGTAGATACTAGGCTCATTGATAACTGTCTCATATCTGTTGCGGATACTAGGATCATTTTAATACTGAGCCTGTGGCTCTTTATATATTTTTTAGCTTTAATCTCTTTTTCACTGGCCACTCCAGTCACAACTTCCTTTATCTAATCATGCATTTCAATGTAATGAGATGCATCATTTTACATTATATGGAATCAATCACTTTCATTCATAATACACATTAACTTTTCACATTTTCATCAGACCTAAGTCTGGCATTCAACATATTTGTTGAGTACACATATTTCTTTCAGATTCATATACAATCAAAACATTCCCAATTATCAAACACCTCAAACTATGAATGTCCGGAATTATCACATTCGTATCAATAACAGTTCAATAATTGAAATTTAAGCGAATACAATCATTCCTAGAAAGAAACATCTAAGTTACTCACAGTAAGCTCCAGATAGCTATTGCCTCGACAAACCGATAATATCTAGCATCTAAATCAAACAATAAACATATTGTACACAATACTAAATTGATCATTCACGTAAGTATTCAATGATACACATATGTAAATGTGTTATGTACAACGCATGTTCAATGACTTTTCCAGGTATGTGTCCTTAATCATAAGTCTTGATTATTCAAACCATTATAACTTGTGTATGTCTAGCTTGTACTTAAGCTTATACCTCAAAGAAACTTGATTATTCTAAGTTCATCAATCAATCATTAAACAATGTTATTCTAGCATTATATGATCATAATATTCAATTTCTCATTCATTCATACCTAATACACCTTACTCATTCTTTTAAATCACATTTACAATCATATGACCACCTTCATTCCTATAACACTTATAATTTTCAGATTTCATATACACTAATATCATCAATCTATTCTTAAGTTAAAACCTCAATTAACAACCTAACCTAACATATCATACACTTTATCAACTTATTCAAGAACAAACTACTTTCATTTCAAGTCTCAATCAAGTCTAAATACATCATAGGAAAGTATCTTATCATTAGTTGTTTCAAACTTCACAAATAAGAGAAGAATTTATGTTCAAGGCCTTTCCCAATTCATGTTCAAGGCCTTTCCAATGATCATTGCCACCATCCCATGATCGTAGGTTAAGCCATCTGAATATTTTTTTCTTCCTTTCCTTGCAATTCCGTTATCCAATAAATTCTAGCCATTCGCTTCCAATTTTCCAAATTTTTATCTCCTACATATTACCTCTAATACATCTTATATAGCCATTTGCTTCCAATTTTTCAATTTTTTATCTCTTACATATTACCTCTAACACATCTTATACATATTTCATCATTTCTACTTCATTTCCTCTTCATTCTCACCTCAATTCTATCCCAAAATCATTCGTACATCAATCCATAAACTATGGTTTATCATTTACACAAAGATAGAACATGATCTCTATGATTCACTATCATATATAAATTATAGTTCTTAAGAACATTGCACAAACACCTTTCTTAAGCATAAATGTCACCTTCATTATAACTTAAAATCCCAATCTATTTCATCCACATAACAACCTATAATCCATAGTTTTTATACATCCAAAAATGGAACATTTTTATATCAATTCATTCATCAATGTTCAGCACACATCATATGTAACATCCCGTTTCCAGATAACGGGTTGAATTATACAAAACAGGTACACGAGAGATTAATCGAAGAAATTAGGAAAACACATCTCATGCTCATGCATTTGTGAACAGTGATATGTGCACATGAAAAATGTCTGTACATGC
>JANZXP010000008.1:14926684-14937920 GCA_027576715.1 Erythroxylum flavicans | reverse complement strand
AAGTATCAAGAAAATCATGTAAAGTGATAATAACCCACCCATGAATGCGAATTATAAACAAAAGAGTTGACTTTGGCTCAAAGATGTCGACTTTAACCTTTTTGCCCTTTGTTTCATTCTGATCAGATCCAATTCCTAGGAGAAAGACAACAGGTTAGAAAATATTCAAGTGAATCAGGATTTACATAGACTATAAGATACATGCTTAAAAATCATAACATAACACTTCACCAACAATCCTGTCATGGTTTAAATTCAAAACATTAGCATTTATTCTGGATACATCCCGGGTATGCTCAAATTCACAAATCCAAGAACGTTTCATCCAACATTTCATAACACGACAGCTTCAGAACTTGCTATACAGTTCCATTCTCAATCATATAGCTTCCTATCCAATGGCAATAACACAAGTGAATCACACGTCCACAGGCCATGTTGAAGTAAAATATAACATGGCAATATTTAGATTTCTCACGTTCGAGATCCATAAACAGCATTCAAACGGGGCAAAAGAGTAACTATTAAAATTCCTTAGGAGTGAAACCATCAAGAGTAACGATTTAAAAGAAAGACTTTTTTTAAGTACCTGGTTCCTGTACTCCATTACAAACTCTTCAGACCTTTTGATATCCTCAACTTTCCTCTTCTTGCCTCTTCCATATTTACCCAACTCCCGTTGGGTTTTTCTTGTAAGCGCTATTGATTATTCCTTGTGCTTCCTTTTCTTTAATACCACCTCCCGTACATATGTCAAAGACTTGGCCAAGTCTTCTTCCATTACAATCTTCTCTACTATTATCTTTGATAAAAATTCCTCTATCCCGCCAAAAAATAAAAAAATTAAACAAGTGAAACTTGAACTTGCACTAAGTTCACGGTTTTGAGCATCTATTTAACACAAGTTCACATAAACAAGATGCAAATGGGCATTCCTAGAAAGGGATAATATGTGATTAAACAAGTAACTTTGGATGAAATTTCAGAATCACTACCATAAGTTTGATGCTTTAGTTCTAGTTATCAAACAAAGTTCCACAGCAAGAAAAACAGATCAAGAACCTTCAAAGACGCATATCTAAAGAAAAAGAAGTTGGAAGTATAAAATGGAAATTATCATGTAAAAGACGTTGAAGAATTCTCACAAAGACAAGACGAGGTCAGATAAATGTTAGGCAACTGATGGTAGAGCAGAGATGGTTTGGGGACGATACTAAAAACCTGTTAAGTTATGGTTGGCCAGGCCGACTAGTCTTCTTTTTATTTTTAGTTCCCGGTCTATTTTCACCAAATTCCCCCTAAAAAATAAGATGGGGAGGATTGTAAAAGCAATATTTATCTACTTCAAATAAATTTATCAATTTAAAAAGTTTTTAGAATAAAAAATAAATAACTAAAATCCTTCTTTATTCAAATAGAATTATGATTTTATCCGTAGTTCTTCTTCTTTTATATATTTTTAAAATAGAATAAAATTAAATCTTTAATAAATAGGAGAGTAATTAAACTAAAACTAAAACTTATAAATTTTTTATTTAAACCTAAAAATTAAAAATAATTATTTTATTGAATAATTATCTCCTTTAATTTATCAATAGAATTTGAACATTTAAATAATTAAACCACAAAATGAAAATATTTAATAATCTCACTTTGCCTATGTAATATAATTATAGTTTAACAATATAACATACTATGCATATAATAACCCTAGACTTTTGTTTGTTTTCCATTCATAGCATTAATCATAATTAAGCTAAAACTAGAGAGGATCATAGCAGTTGTATATATCATAAAATTAGTTCAAAACGTAATATCATTTATAATGTGATATATCTTAATGGGCCAATAATAATGTCCTTGTAAAAGATAATTCCTATTAAAATTAATATAATCATTCGTGTATATACTAACAATAATTAATAATATACCTAAATATAAAAAACAATATATACATAGACTCAAAATGCCAAATATATAAACAATAATTTTTTGTTCAAATATAGTTTTTAGTTTAAAATAAAGCCTAATTAATTTAAATAGTTACTATTACTACAGATTAATAATAAGTTAATTAACATCTTAATTTAAATCCATAACCCCAACCCAAATGTCACAATCATCGGAATTGACTAACTCTTTCTTATTGTCAAAATTAACACTATAAATGGAATCCATTCTCCACGATCCATCGACTGCAATCGTCGTAAAAATTTTGGTGGCTTTAGAGATGGCAAGACTGCTTCTTTTTCTAAGAAATTGAGTCGAGATCCAATATCTCACACAGTGAAATAATTATGAAACTTTTTCATATTTGATTTTTTTGAAAGCCACGATCATTAAAATTCTATAGAATGATAAACGAATAAATCATAATAGAACATGAATCTTAATTTATACCTTATTCTGAAGCTTGATCATTATCTTATCATATCTCTCAAACCGTTTCCAAAATCATTTCATCTTAACCACCATAGCCCCACAAGTATCCAACCTCTAACGATATCCACATAACAAGTTGAGAGACCTTTGCAACTATTGCAGAAATGGTTAAGCAAGGACTGCTAGCTCTATTAGAGCTTAAGCCTATTTATAATAGGTTTTGAAAATTTAGTAATTTAATTGAAATTAAATTCTAATTTCAATTAAACTTTAATTAAATTTACAAATAATTCTAATTAAATACCAATTATGCTCAAATAAGATCAAATATCTTATATTGATCCTTATTTATTAAATATCTCATATTTAATTATAATATTTCTCAAACTTTACAATCAAGTCCAACTTGATTAAAATATCTTTGCTCTCTTTACCCTGTTCTTTATGTGTGAACCATTAGGCTAATATATTAGCAATGGATATAAATTATAACCCTAAATCATATTTAGGATTAAATAAATTAAACTTCTTTAATTTATCTTTAATTCTTTAATTAATTAATTTATATCTATAGATAAAAAATAACGTCTATGATCATATCATGACTACCCAAATATTTAAGAATGTCAAAGTAATTTTGACTAGCCTTTTCTGTGCATGATTTTTTTGTATAATTTAATCATTTCATCATACAATATTCCAATTAGACATAGAGTATGAAATTAATATTTACTATATTTTAAGTCCAATCTTATAAATTCTCCACCATTAGCTATTGATTCAATTAATGAAATTTGTAAACTATTTATAAAACGTCGTTCCACTTTGGCTAGGAATTTTTTGAATCAAAAGTAATCGAGAATAATGAAGCATTCTCCTTAATTACTTTAGCGTGATGAATCTTACTTTGATCACTCAATTACCTCCATATAGTTCATGCTATATCCATTGACTACTAATTGAAATACCCATAATTAGAATATGTCATAAGTAATATAAAAACATAATAATCCCCATACAAGATAACTTTGAAGATCTCAAGTCAAAAGATCATTTATACAATCATCACAATGAGAATATCCATAGACATACAAGTATTGCTCCAAATGGATTTCTTATATGTTGTTAGTTCAGTGAACTTGTTCTCTAACAAGCACTCACACATTTGTTTAAATATCTCCATACTTTAGTCTATGAGATTGACCACTTCATAAGAAAAAACAAAACATGTGCTAATCTTTTTACGTTATATTAATGTTCAGTCTTAATAGAACAATTTAGGGATAACACATAAATGCAATATGAATCTCATTATTTGCAATGTCTAATTATCTCATGGACTTTATCATATATATCTAAATATGTATAAGATAAAGAATGCCTTTAAATTATTTTATCACTAAACTATAACCAATAGATTGGCTCTAAGGCATAAATCAACAATTTCCCACTAGCAATAACTCAATCGTTTAAATATCTTGTACCATATCACTATATGATGTTCATGCTACTACTGGGATAGTAATTTAATGAAGAATTTTACAAGATTCTCTATAGTGATATGGTTGTCTTAAATCTTATAACGTTGTCTTAATTATCATCATAATTAAGAAAATTGTCTAAATACATTCTTAAATCTTTGATGAGACCATAACTCCTTTTACATGCCTAATGACTCTAATGTTCCACAGTATATTACTGTCTTGAACAATGTTGGGAACTATATCAAGTTCATTAAAGAACTTATTGATCCAATCAATCATTTCTACTAAATGAAAATGTATTATGGATTAATTAGCAATCATTGCTACATTCAAACCTTTCCAATCTTAAAATGATATTATTCTAAGTAAAATAGACCTTAATTATGATTTACTTCCAAAGTTAATATCTATATAACCTTGAGCTCAAATATTAACTCATACATAGGATAATGGATATCTTTAATACTTCATAATTATCAGCAAATACTAAACATCTTTTGTACATTATCTATGTAGTTGGACTTAGAATAGGTAAACAACTTAGAATACGTAAACAACTTTCAATCTATCTCTATAGATCTAATTCTCATAATTATGTTACCTTTTTATATCCAACAAGAGTTGTTTTTAGACAATTATATTTTCAACAATTGAAAATTATAATTATTATTCTCTATGAGCAATATGTCTCCAAATACTCCTATTAAAGAGGACAATTATACACTTACTAACCTTCTTAAAGATATAGTAAATTCATAATCAACTTCAAATCACTCTTTGAATTTATCATAAAATTGAATATATCTCGTATACGTCAAATGTATCAACAAAGGCATTGTTCTAATTGGATATATTGTTATAGGATTTGAACTTTTTAAATTTTATCTTAACCCTATGACTTACCATGAGAATAATTCTCCTATAAGTATATATTGAAACAAACAAGTTATTTAATGAGTCTATACGATTATATTCAAACTTTTGGATATCTCATAACTTTTTATTACCCAATTTAGTTCTAAACTTAGTAGCTAATACATGCTTCAACTAAACATCACATCCTTGAATCATTAACTTTAAGTCTTTCAAGGACTTAGGATTTCATATCTGATATGAAATCTTGCTAATTTATTTAATTATCACTATTGAAAGTAAGTCATTATACTAGGCATGTTTATAGAAAAAATAATATTGCATCATACGATATCTCATATTCTATATTCCTCTTTATAAAAATCTATACCTTTATGGAATTTTGTTATGAAGGTATTCTTAATGCTTAAATATCTACTTAGATTTAAACAATTTGAACTATTTAAAATTTGAAATCAACATTTCATTTGATGCCTATGACTATATCATATAAAGTCACTAGTAATGTATTAAAATATATGTATCATTCTTTTATGAATTGTAATTCTATCTAAACATCACATGTATAAATTTAACAATTCAATAACATCATCATCCTTTTATCAAAGGTTAATTTGGTTAGTCTCCAAGTTAACAAGTTTTATAAATCATAAACAAAAGGAATTAAGAATAAAAAACTCACAATCATGATCCAATTTCAAAACCCGAGCTAGCCTTTCAAAAAATCTCTCCACCAACCATGAACCAGCTCAAAATAGGTGGGAGCAGGTTCCCTATCACCCTAGTCACTCCTTAGAATGATTCCTCGCTTCGACCTACCTATAAAGACAAAACCTCTTGGAAACTCTCTTCTTCACGTGAATGCTTGCTCATGTTTTCTCCTTCCCATAGCTGCTTTTTTATAATCTCATGAAATAACTCCAACAGCCACACATTGTTATTCTTTGATACATTTCCACTTATCCTTGAGATTTCTGCTTATCTTCTCTATTTCAAACATACTTGGGGTTGAAGATGTTGGGTTTATGTTGGTTCTTGAGATATAAATATTAGGTCAAAATTTTGCTTCTATTGAGTGTTCCTTTTGGTTGCTAAGTTTTATTTTATTATCTACTGTGCATTTTTGTTTCTACTTCTTTCTTTGTTGTTTTTCTTATATAATTTTTCTCTAGGCTAAAAGCCTAAATTGGGGCTTAATCTTTTTGAGTTTGATTATTTTGGGACATTAACTTCAAACCAGCTCATTTAAGGCCTATAATTTCACGAGTCTGGTCAATTAAAGACTTTTTGGACAAAAATTAGGGCGTGTTTACACGCGTCGTTACATACAGGTCATTTAGTATTTACATTCCACATTAATAGGCCTAATTTAGTATCGATGCCAGTTGGAATTTAAGAAAAAAATTAATTAATTTCTTTAAATTCCTATTAAACAACGAAAAATGCTTCCCTTTTTTTCTTGAACAGATGTTTGTCTTAAATAACCCTAAAATCGTTGATGAATAAATGTTTCACCCTCTTTGTCTTCCCTCAGTTGTGCCTTCACTCTAATCCCTGGATGTACCATCGCTTGTGCCTTCTTGGTAGTGTGGGTGTGAGATCTCTCTTTTGGCGTTGGAGGTGAATGGGCGGTAAGGTTGTTGGAGATCTGAAACATACATGTGTTGTGATTGAAGACCGAAATAGGTAATGAGAGTTATGGTCCCTTCTAATTTTTGTATATAAATTTATGATGTTTTAATATCCACTTTATTCCTTTGCCTTAACAATGTTACATTAATATAAATTATTTTATCTTCTTTAAAATGAGTTTGATTATTGGGTTTAATAGCATGATGATGATAATTGTTTTTCATGAAAATTTGTGTCATACATTTGGATATAGGATATGATCAGGTTTTCTCTTCCTCATGTAGTTGACAATGTACGTAGGATATGATTTATGTCACTTGGTTTAGCTTCATTGGTAGTTATCCATGTTTTGATATTGTTTAGGCATTGGGTTTAAGATAAAGTATGACATTCATAGAAGAGATGCAGATTATTAAGAGCAATCAAATTTAGTTCTGTAGACATCATTTAGCTGTCAGTGGGTGCACAATTAACATTACAACATTGTCCTATAATTCTTAAGAATGAGCTCAAGTAGTAGTTCTTCAAGGTAATGAGGTTAATTAGAGGATTCAATTTGGATGTGATTTTGTGTTGGGTGGGAAATTTTTAAATTTTCAACTTTGGCTGTAAAGTGACACATTTTAAGCTTGATATGAGGCCATACAAGCTGATTTTTTCAACTTACCCAATTGAATAAGACTATGATGGAGAGGCTAAATATTATTACTATAACTTGAAAGCATCTAGATGAACTTTATGGACTGATGAAAATCCAGGAAGAAGGTTTTATGGCTGTCGACTCTTTCCGATAATTTTGGTGCATTTTTATGTTGTTTTAGCTAAATATATTCATATATTTCATTAACGAAATGTTGTTTTTTGTTTGATGGTAGAGTGAAAATGTTTGAGGATTTCATGATTGGCATGATCAAAGATTTTGTTCAAGAACAAGATAGATTATTTTAGAGCTGAAAAACAGAGAGAAGATGCTATATCATCAAAATAATCTATTGAAGGTGGAAGTGACAGAGTTAAGAGAGAATGCAGTAGATGTTTTGCAAGCTGAAAGGATTGCATAAAAGTAAAAGTTGAAGAATGAGTTAGTTGCCACAAGGACTAGTTACGAAGCACAATCAGTAAAGTATTGGAAATGGTTTGCTTGTTTAAGCTTGTGTTTAGTATTGTTGCTTATGTTTGTTATTCTAAATAATGATTGCAAAAAAGGCAATAGTTGTACCTTTAAAGCCTTAACTAGAAATGGGTTGATGTACTAGAACAATGTGTAAATGTTCTTCACCTAACTTGATGTTGGAATGTGCAAAGTGTTAGATGTTTTAACATATGTTGTATTACTAATTTGATGTTCTTGCCTAAACAGGTTTGATGTCTTATGTACTAGCCTAACCATGTTTGATGTACTAGCCACAAGATGTTTGATGTTTTAACATTTGGTAAGGAAGATTAGTGACAAAATAGGATGTTTAATCAATGGAGATGGAGTATTCATTAGTTGTGAAATGGAGTTAAAAGATGCAACAATTTACTACTCTAAAAATTGTTATTTGTATTTATAAGTCATCAAATTATTTACGAGGAGACAAAGAAATGTATAAAGACTTTAACATATGTTATACCAGAAATCAGTTGTCAACGAAAATGATAAAACTTAAAAGAAATGCAATGCACACTGATTGGAAAGGAAAGGAAACCATCCTGACTTTAAGCTTTCCCTGAAAATACAAAATAATGCAGTATGCATTATATTTCATCCATGGACTTTAAGTTTTCCCTGAAAAATACAAAATATTTCAGACAATTTTAACAATTCCAACCAAGCTTCCATCACCCTCAGTAACCCATTCACGATGTTCAACTAAAAGGAAAAAAGTTACTAGAAATGAGATTGAAAGTGAAATTGAAATTGGAAGTCATTGCATTCATTGCTTAATAAAATTAATCCCAACAACAACCTTATAATCTACTGTTGTTCAGTTCACAAATATCATAACCCTTGCACAGTTCACTAACAATTAAATGTTAAGTTTATATTTTTTGCTTTCCTTTTGAAGATGCAGTTTGACTTTGTTGGCTTGGATTCACATGCGCAGTAATAGCTTCCTTCTCTATTGCTAATTTCTGCCCAAGGTTTAGTAATCTCTAACTTCTCCTTCCAGGCTATAGATAAAATGCAAATGTTTGTTAAGTTATATGAATTTATGTTAAGTAAGAATGCACAAATTTTACACTTACATTTAGTATCTGCAACCTTGTGGTTTCATTTGTGTATACCCCTATCCCTTCCATCCGTTTCTTGATCTTCTTATTTGCTTCTTGTTGAAGAGAAGAGTATGTGACAAGCCTTTTTCCTTTAATTTTCACTTGAGAATTTAGACTACATCTGCCAGCTGCCAACATCCTCAATCTGCTTCCATTATCTACAACACCATAACCAGGCCCTCTTCTCCCTTTGGTTTGGTTCTTAGTAGTGTCCTTTGAAGATGTATAGATATTTTTTATTGTTTGTGAAGCACCTCTAGGTGTTAGGAGAACAACTAAGGCTGTTACATTTGCACTCCCACTTACGTGAGCAGTACTTGAGGTGTTCCCTGTAACTGAAGCAGTTATGGCACCAACAAATACAGACACAGTAGTAGAGGCAGAGGCAGAGGCAGAAGCAGATGCTTTTGCTCTTCTTTTACCTTTCTTTCCCCTTTCAATGTTGGATGCAAATTTAGAGGCAGTTACTGGGTTGTCAATGTTGGTTTCAACTATGGATATGTTTTCGGGGGTTAACGGTGAGTTCATTGTGTATTGCTCCATATGAAAATCAGTTGATTGGTCTAGGTTCAAAATATCAAACTGGGCTGGAACCTGCCATTCATAACAGTGATAACATAATAACAAAACCTAGAAGATTATCACAATAAAACCTAGAAGATTACCACTACTACGGAAAAGAAAAGAATCTTAGCTGTACCATAAAAGATAAAACAACTTAGAAATTACCTCTCGACCCTTCCAAAGACAGCCTCTTTTATTGTGTCCTTCTATATGACAGTGGCTACATGTAATGACCATACCCCTCCTAGACACGTGGTTAACAATTTGTTTTTTTGTTTACTTTTGTATTCTTTTAAGGCTTATCAATGCCTTTTTTCTAGCTATTTTGGGCCTACCAGGCCCTTGTTTGAATTCTAGTAGCCTAATAGTTTCTTCATTGCTAATAGGCCAGTCCTTCATACTAGGTATCGGTTGAATTACCTTCCTATATGCTTTCACATATTCAATCTTCCATAATAACCAACTAGAAGTGTTCTCTTCAATATTAACCCTACTATCTCTAATAGCACATATGACATGTGCACAAGGAATGCCAGAGAGGGTATATCTCCTACATGAACATATTTTGTTATGAAGCCTCACCACATATCTGTTCTGTCTATAATCAATCTCATACCCTCCTTCTCCATTATGATGCATTGGACAATGTTGTGCAATCATGTCACTCTTCTTAATTGCTTCCCATATTCTTGGCCCTAAATTACCCCTTCTACTTGGCAACCTCTTTCCTTTTTCTCACATTTTTTTCATCAATTCTCTTCTAAGATGCTCAAATAACCCTAAAACTGACATTTTCCTTGCATCAACTAGATTCTTATTGAAGGCTTCACATAAGTTATTGTCAACCAACTTAATCATGGAATCTTCTCTCTGAAAAGGCCGGCACCATTACTGAACTAGTGCATAAATCTCAATATCTTCTATTGCCCTTTAGTTCTTGGCTTTGAGCTTATCCAAATTTTCTTCATATTCCCTTACTGTGAAAAATTTTGTAATTTTCCAAAAATGCTCCTTCTTCTCTTCCCCTTTATGTCCTTTTCCATGCCAATTGACATAAACATGTCTAGCACAAAACCTATGCTCAGCATCTAGACACAAATCGACAATGGCTCTATCAAGTCCCCATAATGAAAAACAAAACCATTTAAATAGGCATGTGGATGGCATCTATATATATCATAACAGTTACACTCTCAATGAAAGTAAAAACAAGATTGATGTGAAACTTTTACCTTTTATTGGTCAGTCATTATAGTCCAACCAATTCTGAAGCCCAAGTAAGGTAAATCTTCTTTCAGCCTTTCAATGAACCACTTCTATGTGACTGTCGAATCAACTTCAAACATTACCTAAGCAACAGGAAAGATTTGATTGTTTCCATCTCTTCCCACAGCACATAAAAGCTCACCCTTAGTTTTGGTTTTCAACCAACATCCATCTAGGCTAAGAAAATGCCTGCATTGATGCCTAAACCCATATTTAATAGCTTCTAAGCATATATACATTCTTTCAAATACAAGTGGAGATGTTGGAATTGGTGGAGATACTGTCAGTGTAATATTACTTCCTTAGTTGGGCTGCCTAATTACTTTAGCAGAAGACCAAAGCTTCCCAAACTCCTCTTCAATGTTGTGTTAGATCGAAAACAAAAGCATGCAAGATTTGGTTAAACGGTAGATTTCAAAAATTTTTTGAAATCAAAATGCAGCAAAAATAACATAACCAAATCAACATGTTTCAGCTATACATGATACGGTATAAAGAAGATAATTTACATAAGAACAAGGTGGTAGAAATATATTGACTCCTTGCTACAGCTTTGACTCCTTGCTTTTGTATCCTCTCCAAATTGTTGCTATAGCTTTGACTCTTTTGTATCCTTTCCTTTGTCAATGTATCCTCCCCTTGTTGTTGTATCCCTGACCAATCTGATCTACTACTTGTTCTTCTTAGCAACTTGGTTATCAAGATCCTTTAGTGGGAAAGGAGAAGAAGTATTTTGAGGAGATTTTTCTTAGAAGAAAGAAGCCAAAAATGAGACT
>JANZXP010000008.1:14910177-14924687 GCA_027576715.1 Erythroxylum flavicans | reverse complement strand
ACATTATGCATGAGCAAGAAAATGCATTTCCTTAATCTCTCTTTGAGCTTATATGTACTGAAATTTCGGGTCCTAACTCTTAATATGAGAACGGGATGTTACATATCACATCATAAGGGTGTAATTCACACCATCAAAACCAAACCTCAACTATAACATAACAAATCCAAATTTTCAACAAAACTAGTAAGCTCTAACTTATTTTCTTCTTCCTTTTCACTTGGATGGCTATGATATCTTGTTGGATGTTTGATTGGAGGTAGAAAAGCATGAAAAACTCTTTGGATCACTTCTCCATGGCATAACCGAAGCTCCCTCTTCTCCTTTTTCTTTCTTTTCTTTTTTCTCTCTCTTTTTTCCTTTTCTCCAAGAATGGTCGACCACACCTTCTTTAAGGAGATAACGTTTTGCTTATTTGCACTTTTTGCCCACCATTTTCATTAATAACTTCTCATATTCACACCTTTAAGCAAAACTTCTCGCATTTAAACTTTCACCCATACCATTTGTCACCTTTTGAATGGTTACTTTCCAAAGCCATTAATGCATGCTTTTCTCATGGAATATTCCCATGTAATGCACATATGGAATTTGGATGCATTTGTTTTGGCAAAAAGATCATTTTGCCCTTCAATGAATTTAATTCACCAACTAATCGAATTACGTTTCGAAAATATTCCATAATCATCTTATTGTCAAATTGACCATGAAATACTCTAATTAGGTCGATTATTATTGATTGGATGCTTTAAAATTTTTTTGAATGGGTTTAAAATCATTAATATCCATTATTTTCCAAAAGGGAAATTTTAGTCTTAAACCTTGGATTATCCGAATTCTATTCAATCAAACTTCGTTTTGATCCGTTTCAGTTCCTACAGACTCTAATCCTAATTTCGAAGATTTTCAATTTTTTGTTCGTTAACTTTTTTGGTCACTTAGAAGAACTTTTGGATTGAATTTGAAAATCACTAAATGTCATTAAAATCATCCAGATTTCATTCAAGAGTGTCACCAATCTCCAAAGCACATTTCGAATTAAATCTCATTCAGACTCATTTGGTAACTTTTTGAAGTTTTCGAAAAATAAAACTTTCTAGTTGAGTCCAGAACCATCTCCAATCTATCCATGATCTCTGTTATAACGTCATGAACACATTTAAATGCCTAAATTACTCTAGTATATCATAAATAGAGCATACTCTATAAAATGCATATACAACTCATTATACATCATAGCATATTACAACGAAAATAGTAATAATAAAACTTTTCATCGGGGTATTGTTAGAGTGAGAACTCTCAATAGAGAGATGCTGGAGCATTTAGCAAGGTGAGTTCTACTCGTGGCCATTTGGTAGATTCAAGTTTACACCTATAGGAGGTAATAGCAGTAGTAGACAGAGCTTTAAACATAGTATTTCAGACTCAGCATCCTCTATTTACCAATAGTATGGTAGGGCAAACTAAGGCCCGTGCTTCATGCCATTAGGAAGTTGTTACAGATGTGGCTAGAATGGACATTTGATTTGGGATTGTCTAATAGTGAGATAGCAGCAGACCTCTTCTAATGTGACATAGTCTCTATTTCAACAGCCACAAGGAGGACCATAGTTTGGTACCCAATAAGATTGAGGTTTTAAAGGGAGGCATTTAGGAGGTAGAATCAAAGGCTGCAATTAGGGATAGTCCCTTACTCTCTACATGCAAGTTGTGTTCAGTCTAGTGTGTTTGCCCTCACTTCTAAGGTGCAAAAGCTTTGAATGTGGTGGTTTATGGTATTCTTCCCATCTTTGGATTAGAAGCTAGAGTTTTGATAGATCCCAGAGTGAACCATTCTTCTATGTAACCCAACTTTTCTATAAGACTAAAAGTAGTACTAGATAGGATGGAAGAATCGTTGTCCATGTCCATACCTCTTAGTGATGCCATAGAGGTAGATTTATTGTATTACTCATGTCATGTAGAGATTGATGGTAGGATATTGACAACAAATCTTATGGTGCGATAGATTATATATTTTAACGTAATATTAGAGACGGTTTGATTTTTTAGTCATTACACCACATTGGGTTATAGAGAGAAGAAATTCGCGTTTCAAATTTTACATGAGGTAAAGTTTACTTTTAAGGGAGATCTGATCTAATATAATTTCAACATTAGTGGCTAATAAGATGCTTAAACATATGTGTTAAAGGTTCTTGTCCTTGATCAAAGATACCTCAATAGAAATTAATAGCCTCCAAAGTGTTCCAATAGTTTAGAAGTTTCTAGATGTATTTCTTGAAGAGTTACTAAGGCTATCTTTAGAGAGAGAAATCAAGTTTTGTATTCATCTAGTACCTGATACAACTTCAATTTTTATACCTTTATATAGAATGACACATGCAGAGTTAAAGGAGTTAAAAAACAACTACAGGATTTATTGGATAAGGGTTTTATTAGGTCTAGCACATCACCATGGGGTGTGCCGATACTGTTTGTAAAGAAAAAGGATGGTTCTCTCTGGTTATATATTGACTACATACAGTTGAATAATGTGACCATCTGCAACAGGTATCCATTACCTTAAATTGACGTTCTACTCGATCAACTTTAGGTTGCTAAGTAATTTTCTACAATCGACCTAAAGTTTAGATATCATTAGTTGAGGATCAAAGGAGATGATATACCTAAAAGTACATTAAGGACTCGATATAGCCATAATGAATTCCTAGTAATGCCATTTGGCCTTACCAATGCTCCTATAGCTTTTATGGATCTAATGAATAGAGTGTTCAAATCGTTCTTATACAAGTTCTTGATCGTCTTTATTGACATCCTTTTGGTGTATTCATGAGCATATAAGGAAGTTGAAAGATGTAACGAATTGCAACTAACCAAAAACAGTGATAGAAATGCGAAGTTTTTTGGGATTAGCAAGCTATTATCGAAGATTTGTAACATGCCCCTCCCCTAAAATGACAAGGTGGCCTACCCGGCACTCCACGGTGGCCCTCCAGTCGATATATGATCTAACTGGAAAGTTCCTATAGAGCTAAGCCTATTTCCCTTTTTATCAAAAAGCCTTAACTCAATATTCATAAATGTAAACAATAGAGTTTTTTTTTTTACTTTAATGTGAATCATTTTATTAAAAATTTCGGCAGCATAATGGCTGCATTTTGACATTTCTAAAATTTTCAAATTTCCTATAAAAGTTCAAAACACTTATATATTCACATCAAAATCTCCACTATAAATTTTGAACTTCAAGTCTACTCACGAGCAATCTCAACAATTAAATTGATTGATTTTAAAAAGCTAAAACATATTTATGCGTTTCATTTAAAAACCTTTATATATATACATTCTTTACACAAATGTACATTCCAAATCATGTTAAAAGATATGTAATAGTTCCCAAAAATATTTACAAGGCAAAAATGCCTACAAAGCAGCACATGACAAAGTTGACTACTCGCGAGGTGGAGTCCCTACTACTAAAGCCCCTAAGCATGCACCTAGGAGGTTTTATTTTAAAAGCAGAAAGTAAAGTGTGAGCTAAACAAGCTCAGTGAGTGTTAACTTTTCTATGGAAATCGTATTTAACAATTTAGACCTCCATAAAACAAATTCATTTCATTTCTTATGATACAATATCAATATAAAACATATATGCTTTTTGAAATCAAATTTCTCAAGTTACTTTGAAAGTAAATTGTGGCGGCATTATTATTATTATGAACTTTCTTACACGACATAGCCCACTAGTAACTTCTTTGCCATATGGTACCTTTAGGCATAAAGTCACAGAGCTAGTTCTGCATCGCTTACCCACAACCGATTAACCACTAGTTACAGAGCTGGTTTTACATCACTTACCTGCACTAGGTTAATCGCTATACACCAATAATTATACAGTTGGTTCTACATCGCCTACACACAATTGGTTAACTACTAATTGCGGAGCTAGTTCTATATCGCTTACTTGTACTAGGTTAATCGCTATACATCGATAATTATGGAGCTGGTTCTACATTGCTTACACACAACTGGTTAACCACTACTTACGGAGCTAGTTCTATATCGCTTATCCACACTAAGTTAACCACTATACACAGGTATAATAACATGTATAAAACCTAACGGTGTACCATAGGCTAAAAAAATTATCTTTCCTGTTTTATTAACTAATAACATAATTTCAATGTAACTTCAATTCATATAAATTCAACTTTCAACTTTAATTCATATATTGCCAAAACATAAACTTATACTACAATATTCACTTGTAATGTATCATTCACATAAAATTCATAATAATAAAATTTAAAATCATATGTCGTCTCTAATTGGTCCTCTTCTAATGACTCATCAATCCACTAACTTCTTGTAAAAAGACCAAATTGCACTTTAATGAATTTAATGCACCAACTAACCAAATTAAGTTCCAAAAATATTCTGTAACCTTCTTATTATCAAATTGATCATGAAATACTCTAATTAGGGTCAATACTTATTAATTGGATACTTTAAAAAAACTCAAATGAATTTAAAATCATCAATACTCATTATTTTCCAAAAAGGGCATTTTAGTCCTAAACTTTCGAAACTCCTGAAATCCATCTGATCGAGTTTATATGTTTCAACATCATTAAACTCTAACTTATTCTAGATTTTTTCAATATTTCGAGGTTGGGTCCCCCAAAAATCACTATTCACCCAAATTTACTATTCATCCAAAAATATTATTCACAGAAAATAAAATTTTATATTCAATGAAAGTAAGTTTTACAATTTGTCTAAGACATTTCTAAGATAGCAACCTTATTGACATGTTGACACAAAAGAACCCCTAGTTCATCTGGTCTAATGCCTGTGAGGAGAGCTTTTAGAAATTGAAAGAGTGTTTAAGTATAGCTCTAGTCCTGACATTACCAATTAAAGGTGGAGGATTTCAATTGTACTATGATGCTTTGAGAGTTATCTTAAGGTCTATGTTGACGTAAAATGGTAAGATGACTGCTTACAATTCCAGGTGATTGAAAAAGCATGAACAAAATTACCCTACTCATGATTTAGAGATGGCAACAATGATCTTTGCCTTAAGGATTTAAAGACATTATCTATATGGTGAGATATGTGAAATTTACACGAATCACAAAAGCCTATAATATATATTTTAGCATAAGGACTTAAATATGACGCAATGAAGGTTATGACTGCATGATTTAGTATCATCCTAGAAAGGCAAATGTTGTATCAGATGCATTATTGATCCTAAAAAAGCAAATGTTATAGCAGATGCACTAAGTAGGAAGTCCTTAGGTAGTTTGACACATATTGTAGTATAGAGGGGAGCTTTGACCAAGGAGTTATATGGTTTGATGGATCAAAGTACTCAGTTTTAAATTTTAGGTTTAAGAGTACTACTGGCAAGCCTAAAAGAATGGTCAGTATTATTAGATAAGATAAAGGTCACTCAAGACCAAGACATTAAGCTTCAAAAGCTTATGTATGAAGTATGACAAGGATGTCACACATATTTCGAGATTAATATGGGGAGGTATACTAAGGATGAATAGGGGATTGTGTGTTCCAAATGTAAAAAACTTGAAGGAGGAGATTTTAGAGGAAGCATATTATGTGGTATACAATAGACATATAGGTTCCACTAAGCTGTATTTTAATATTAAATATGTGTATTAGAGGCAGTATGAAAAAGGATATGGATGAATATGTCTCTAAGTGCTTGACTTACCTACAAGTAAAAGCTAAGCATTTGAGACCTTTGGGTAAGCTATAAAACAATAATAACAATACCCAGTAAAAGTCCCGCAAAACACAAAATCTAGAAAGGTCCAATAGTACATAGCCTTATCCCTATTTGGTATAGAGGCTATTTCAGATAAGCTACAACCATTGCCAATTCCTGAATGAAAATAGGAAAAGATCATAATGGATTTTGTTATTAGCCTACTTTATACAAGGACTCAATATGATTCAATTTGGGTGATAGTAGATAGATTAGCAAAGATAGCCTATTTATTACACGTGAAGACCATCTACTCAGCGTTCAAACTCATATAAGTGTATATTAATAGTATGTCTCCATAGGGTGCCTATATCAATTTCCTTTCATTGAAGATCACAATTCACATCTCAATTATATAGGAAATTATAGAAGGAATTAGGCACCACATTAGATTTTAGTGATCGCAAGGTTACTTGCGCTAAGTTTTACTATTTATAACCTTGGTAAATTCTGCAAACGCACAAGTCGTTCTTGTAGTACCTAAGGTATCGATCCTACGAGGAGGGCTAACTAGTCCTAAATCTAAGGTCGGAAGCACTACTAAACAATAATTAACAAACAATAACTTAAAACACAAAAATTATTCAGACCAAATAAACCCAATCAATCCATAAAAACAACGATTAACGATTAACACGGAATTAAAAAATCACAATGACAATAAACAAATTAAATATGAAATTGAATAGTATTGGAATTTAGTCAATTCACGAACAATGATCACACACTCAAGTTCCACCTAATGAGTTTACCGAAAGAGAGAAACAGAAAATTGCCTATCTTTAATGACAACCTAACCAATTACGATTTATCAAATTAACAGTTCTAGAAGATCCTAGGGTCAACTACTTTCTCTCAAGTTATAACTAAACCCTAAGGTATAAGCCCTAATCAAATTATGGAAGGTTGTAACCTTTCAATTACCAACCTATCCAAAACCTAATTAGTTCTTAAGTTCTCTAATAAATAATTGGAAACCCAATATGATCTCTCTACATAAGATTTACCAACTTGATTTAATTCCGAATCTATTAATCTCCCTAAATCTCGTAAGCCCAAATTAATCATTTTCTCTCGATTCACCCTCTCAGATTATTACAGAGATATTAAGCGTAGAATAATTCACAATTAATTCAATAATCACATAAAATGATCAGATTTCATTAAATCAAAAATAACAACCCAAAGGTGAGTATAGAACATCAACCACAACGCAGTCTTAATCTATATCAATTCTATAATTAAATAAAATTGAAATACATAAGAACCAAAACTACAACGGATGATGGGAGGCCGCGACTTTGGAAAGCTTCTTAATCTGGGAAGCACGTCGTGTCTGCGTCATCTTCCTCTTCTCTCTTCCTCCGTCTCTTTCTCAATCTCTTAAGGTCTTCGTTGGGTAGCTGCTCAAAGTTCTTCCAGAGCTCTCTCTCTCCTCAGACTGCGCATCTTACTTGTGATGTTTTATTTATACTTTTGAGGCTCTAGGTCAAAGTCGAGGTCAAAACGATCCAAACAAACTTGCGAAACTTGAGTTTTTCTGTCAGCCTGATGCAGGCCATGATCGTAGCCTTGCCCGTCACAATTGTGATCAGCTCTTTAATCTTTCTATCACAATCGTAGCCTGCTATGCACGATCGTGGCCTGGATGTACGCTTTTTATCACGATCATGCCCTCATGAGCACGATCGTGGCCTGGCTGCTCTGGCTCTTCCTTTCTGTCACAATCGTGGCCTATTGTGCCACGATCGTGACCTATTCTTTTAGCCCAAAAATTCCTCGAATCTTCTCCGTTCTTCACCATTTACCCTGAAACACTAACAAACCCATCAAGGTACCTCAAAAATATAACAATTAAGCTCAAAGAGTTATAATAACCAATAAAAAACACTAAAACATTCAAACTAACATAATTAGACCCTAGATGCATACTTAAATTCACACTAAATACATCACAAATTAAACCCTAAAACATCATGCAATTGATAACTATCAACATACATCCCCACATTTAAACGTTTGCTTATCCTCAAGCAACAAAACAACAACACATAATAAACACAAAACACGCAATGCAATAATGAGGCAATGGCTTTGATCTTCATGAAATGAATTTAATCTTGAATACAATCATTCAATTCTGTCTGATCATTAACATGCAAAATATTCATCTATGGGATTTGAACTAAACGTACAACTTAATCGAGACCTGAGTTTTAACTTATATACCCTGTTCAATTATACACACACATTAATAATTTTTCGGTCCCTCGGACTTTGTAACTATTCCTAAGTATATTTTCAGGAAAATTTAAGCTTATTACAAGTCCAGTAGGTTGACAAAATACTTTTTTATTTATTATTTATTATTTATACCCAAAATTAGTCTCTTACTTGGAGGCAAACATTTGTGATGAATGTCGATCCAGTTACTCAACTAAATCATTTTACTAAATGGCTTGGTTGAAACATTATTATAGCCTTTTTATACAAAGGCACACAATTGTGATGCGTGTCGATCCAGTTACTCAGCTATTATCATGTTTTCAACTGGCTACTAGCTCTATTCATAACTAGAAGGTAAGTGGAATAATAATTTATTAACCATTTTTTATTTTTTATTTTTTATTGACTACCTTGCTGCTTTTGGCTATTCATTTTCATGAAAAATACTAGTTCAACTACTTAAGTTAAAAAATCTCAAATTATGAATGAATGTGGCAATCTAGAGGGTGTTAAATTTACACTAAGTCCTAATTAGGTTGTATATTTATCCAAAGGCCCCCTAATTCACTAAATTCGCAGGCTAATGATCGTTCACAATCTAATAGACTATGTCCAAAATTAAATAAATTTCACTTAATCTAAGCCATTGACACATTCACACACTTCACACAATGTAACCTAATAACTATCATACAGTAAGTAAAATCACATTCAAAAATAAAACACACAATCCCTCCCCACACTTGAACAACATATTGTCCCTAATGTGAGAAGGAAGCACATGCAAACACATACACAAAAGGTAAAGACAAGAAAATAACATAACAAAGAATAGAAAAATGAACAATAAAAATAAAAATAAAAATAAAAATAGAAACGGAAACGGAAACGGAAACGGAAACAAAAACGGAAATGGAAACAGAAATAAAATAGAACTAAAGACTAATTTGGAAAAGAAAAAATTTTGGGTTAGACATTAATTCCTAAGGAGACAGAGGTGGTGATGGTGTCAAAGATGGCAGTTTACATGTCTCACTCACGTTTTATTGAAACTAAATCTAACTATCCCTAACTTTTTCAACAAAATCTAAATTTGTTGGTTTATGGTCCTTAGCTTGTCCTTTAGTCCAGGAAGGCATTTTCAATTATTCAGAGACAAGGAAATCGCTTCCTTATCTTTTAGAATTGGTCCTCCAAGATACAACTTGCATCGATGTCTATTGACCTTAAAAGTCTCCTTATTAGCATTTTCTAATTTGAGAGCTCTATGATCAAAAACTTGAATGATCGTAAATGGTCAACTCCATCTAGACTTCAACTTTCCTAGAAATAACGTCAACCAGGAATTATATAGTAGAACTGTGTCTCCTACTTTGAATTCCTTTTTCTTGAGACGAGCATCATGCCATTTCTTAACCTTTTCCTTGTAAAATTTGGCGTTCTCATAAGCATTAAAACGAAATTCTTCAAGCTCGTCCAGTTGTAGAAGTCTCTTTTCGCCGGCTTGCTTCCAGTCGAAATTTATGCTTTAATCACCCAATATGCTTTGTGTTCTAATTTGATCGGCAAATGGCAAGCTTTCCTATACACGAGTCTATAAGGAGTTGTTTCAATGGGTGTTTTAAAAGCCGTCCCATAGGCCCATAAAGCATCTTCTAACTTAGTCGCCCAATCATTCCGAGAATTGTTCACTGTCTTTTCCAAAATTCATTTAAGCTCTCAGTTAACAACTTCCATTTAGCCACTAGTCTACAGATGATAAGGTGTAGCAACTCAGTGGTGCACTTCATATCTTTTTAGGAGAGCATTAAAAGATTTGTTGCAAAAATGTGCACCTCCATCACTTATTATTATACGTGGCACTCCAAACTGGTTAAATAGACGTTTAACGAACTTTTGCACTACTTTCACATCATTGGTTGCAGATGCTATCACTTCAGCCCAACGTGAAAGATAATCGACTCCCACCAGAATGTACAAGTTCCCCATTGATGATGGGAATGGACCCATAAAATCAATGCCCCAAACATCGAAGTCTTCTACCTCTTAAATATTGGATAAAGGCATTTCATCTCTTTTAGAGACGTTACTTATCCTTTGACATCGATCGCATTATACCACGTAGGTCTGTGCATCCTTAAACAACTGTTTCCAGTAAAATCCACTCTCTAGTATTCGAGTTGCCATTTTATTGACCCCATAATGCCCAGTATACTTCCTTTCATGACATTGCTTAAGGATGCCTAACATTTCCTCGTATGGAACACAATGTTACATTAAACAATCTGCACAAACTCCATATAAGATCGACTCATCCTATATGTATCGATTGCAGTCATGCAAAAATTTCTTCCTTTGTTAGTACGAGAGATCTGATGGAAATTTGCCACTGCCAACATAATTAGCGATATCCGTAAACCATGGTGTAGTTAAGCTCTCGAGTAGCATCAGAGTTTCATCAGGGAAATTTTCATTAATGTCCTTACTTGGCTTGCATTCCCCTCCCTCAAACCTGGATAAGTGGTCTGCAACCACATTTTCTACTCCCATATTATCTCTCACTTCTAAATCAAATTCTTACAAAAGTAACACCCATCTAATGAGCCTTGGTTTTGCATCCTTCTTGTTGAAAAGGTATTTTAGTGTCGCGTGGTCAGTGAATACAATTACCTTTGAAACCAAAAGTTACTGTCAGAATTTATCACACGTGTACGCCAATGCGAGTATTTCCTTTTCGGTAGTGGTGCAGTTCAGTTGGAGTCTTGCAAGAGTTTTACTAGCATAGTAGATTGCATGCAATTTTTTATCTTTCCTTTGGCCCAACACGCAACCTATGGCTTGGTCACTCGCATAGCACATAACTTCGAACGAAAGTGTCCAGTCTGGTAGTGATAAAATTGGTGCTGATATTAATGCCTCTTTTAAAGTATTGAATGCAGATATACACTTATCATCAAACATGAAGGGCACATCCTTAACTAAGAGGTTAGTTAAAGGTCATGCAATTTGTGAAAATTCCTTAATAAATCGTCAGTAGAATCCTGCATAACCTAAAAATCCCCTTTAACATTGCTTGGGGGTGGATGTTTTTCTATTACCTCCGTTTTCGCTCTATCAACTTTAAATCCTTGATATGAGATCTTATGTCCAAGAACGATCCATTCTTGCACCATGAAGTGACATTTCTCCCAATTCAGCACTAAGTATGATTCTTCACACTTTGAAGAACTTTATCCAAATTAGACACGAATCAAAGCAATCTCCAAATACTAAAAAGTCATCCATGAACACCTCCATTATATCTTTTATCATGTCAGTGAAGATTGACATCATTTACCTCTGAAATGTTACTGGAGCGAAGTTCAAAAGACATCTGTCTGTATGCGAAGGTTTCATAGGGGCAAGTGAATATGTTTTTCTCCTAATCATCAGGGTAGATGAAAGTCTGATTATAGCCCGAGTATCCATCTAAGAAGCAATAAAATGAATGGCCAGCTACCCTTTCAATCATGTGGTCTATAAACGGAAGAGGGAAGTGATCTTTCTTAGTCACTGAGTTGAGTTTACGATAATCTATACATACTCTCCATACCGTGACTGTTTTGTTTGAAATTACTTCTTCACTTTCACTCTCTATCACTATCATTCCTCCCTTTTTGGGTACACATTGCACTGAGCTGACCCATTCATTATCAGAGATAAGATAAATTATCCCTACTTATAAGAGTTTTATGATCTCCTTCTTGACCATCTCCTTCATATTAGGGTTTAGTCTTCATTGACGCTCTCGCACCATTCTACATCCTTCCTCTAAGTATATTCGGTGTATGCAAACATTTGGGATTATTCCTCGAATGTTAGCAATCTGCCATCTGATAGCTTTCATCTGCTTCTTAACAAATTCCACTACCTTACTTTCTTATTTTTCACTCAATTAGTTGGAAATTATTATAAGTAGAGTTTTACCTTTACCAAGAAAGGTATAACTGAGGTGTGTAGGTAAAGGCCTGAGCTTTAATGTTAGAGGTTTCTTTGAAGATGGTAGCGTGGGTGCTTCCGTCCGAACTAATTTGTCTTGATGTACTGGAACATTTGCTTCATCCATCTCATCATCTTCTTTAGATTTAGGAATATGGTGTTCATTATCAGCTTCTGTTTCCAATGATTGCACTTCTGCTATGTAGCTCTCAACTTGTTCTTGTAAACTTTGATCCATGATTTCAACTGTCATACATGCGCTACTTGTTATCGGATTCTTTAATGTTTTATTTACATTGAATTCAATCTAATCTTCACCTATTCAAAGTGTCAATTTACCTTTATGAACATCGATTATAGCCTTTCTGGTGATCATAAATGGTCGACCTAAGATTAGTGGACAGATTTATCCTTTTCAAAATCCAGAACCATAAAATCCACTGGAATAATGAACTTATCTACTCGCATCAAAACATCCTCCACTATTCCCAATGGCATCTTAATGGATTAATCAGCAAATTGAATGAACTTTGATGTAGGCTTGACCTCTCCCTATCCCAACTTCCTGAATATCGACAAAGGCATAAGATTAATGCTAGCTCCCATATCACACAAACACTTCGTAAATTCCAATTCACCAACCACACAAGGTATTATGAAACTTCCTAGATCTTTCAATTTTGAAGGCATTTGACTGGTGACTATAGAGCTGCATGTACCAATTAAGGCTACCATCTAATTATCGTCCCAAGTACGCTTCTTCGATAATATGTCCTTTAAATATTTTACATATTTTGGCATATGTTCTAATGCCTCAACAAACTAGAGATTTATTCGTAATGTCCTTAGCTTCTCAACGAACTTTGTAAATTGTTCATCCAACTTATTCTTTTGTAGTCGTTGAAGGAAAGGAATCTTGGGTTGGTACGGTGGAGGTGCAACATAAGAAGGGTATTCGCTCATATCCACTTCTTTCTCCTTTTCTTGATTCTTCTTAACTGGCTTAACAGGTTCCTCTATTGTTCTTGTAGGTGGTTCAATTTCCTTCCTACTTCGAAGTGTGATAGCCTTTAATTGCTCCCTTGGTTTTGCTCCTGAAGTGCTAGGAACATTTCCAAGATTCTGCATAGAAAAGACATTTGTCATTTGACTCACTTGGGCTTCTAAACGAATGGACAAGGCATGATCTTTAGTGACTCGCTCAAATTTTTCTTCCAACTTCTTTTGTACATTATCTAAAGTTCCAAGCTTATCTAAAATTTTGTCCAACTTGGCTTCCATCAAGCTTACTTTATCTTGTTGAAGCTCAATTGCCTCTAAGGCCTCAACTGCCCTCCATTATTATTGTTCGACCAAGAAAAGTTAGGGTGACTCTTCCACCCTGGGTTGTAGGTGTTCGAGTAGAGACTGTTTCCCCTCCTCATCCATATTGCGCCCCTATGTAGTTTACTTGCTCCTGGTTTTCCTCTCTCATCAGGTAGTAGTCCACAGTATTATAATCCACTTGACCACATAACTCACACTTCAACTGTGTGGCCTTTACTTGAATTCAAGATGACACTTTCATATTGCAGAGTTGTCGCGTCAAATTATCGATCTTAGCTTACATCTCCATCATCTGATCGATTATAAAAAATGCCTTTTACTCTCCAAAGGTAGTAGGTTGCCTACTTCTCTCACTCGCCCATAAGCAGCTATTACTGGCCATCTTTTCGATCAACTCCTTCGCTTCATCAACCATCTTTCGTATCAAAGATCCTCCTGATGCTACATCAATCGTGCCTTTAGTAGGTGGGTTTACTCTGTTGTAGAACGTCTGTAGAAGCAACTCCTTCGGTAGGTTGTGGTGTGGGCATCTCCTCTAAAAGTCTTTATAACACTCCCACGCTTCATAAATTGACTCCCCATCACCTTATTGGAAATTAGTAATTTCCTTTATGATCTTTGTAGTCTTCGTCAATGGGAAGTACTTGTCCAGAAAAGCACGCACAAGCTACTCCCATGTCGTAATGTTAGCAGGGCTCAATGAATGATACCAAGTCTTCGTTCTATCTCTAAGCGTGAAAGAGAACAATCTAATCCTAACAGCATTCTCCGACATCTGGTGATACTGAAAAGTATCACAGATCTTGAGGAAACTGACGATGTGTGCGTTTAGATCTTCATTCGTCAGTCCATCAAATTGGACATTCTGCTGAAGCATATTCAGGAAGGCTGGCTTGATTTCGAATGAGACTACTTAAACAGGCGGTCTAGCCACTCCTTAGTTCGCTGGGTTAAACCGTGGCCTCATAAAGTCCATAAAGGTCCTCTGTTGTTGCCTTCCAGGATTAACTTCCTAATCCATATTTCTCCGAAATTCCTCGGCCATTGTTGACTTTTCTATCTCTTTTTCTTCCTCTCAAGGAGCTTTCCTAAGGGTTCGTTCTAATTGTGTAACATCCCCTCACCTAGTGTATAAGTGAATAGTGACATATGCATGCATTCACATATGCACATGCATAGTAGA
>JANZXP010000008.1:14869596-14896994 GCA_027576715.1 Erythroxylum flavicans | reverse complement strand
GGAATTAAATCTATAGAGATAGATTGGACGTTGTTAACTTATTCTAAATCCAAGTACATCGATAATGTACTAAAGATATTTAGTATTTGAGATATCAAATACTTATGAAGTTTTAAAGATATCCATTACTCTATGTGTAGGTAGATATTTGAGTTCAAGAAGATAAGGATATACTTTAAAAGTAAATATTAATTAAGGTTTATTTAATTAGAACACTATCATTTAGGATTGGAAAGGTTCCAATGTAGCAATTGGTTGCTAATTAAGCCATAATATATTTTTCATTTAGCGGAAATGATTATTGGGATCGACAAGTTCTTTTAGAACTTGATAAAGTTTCTTTACATTGTTCAAGACAGTAATGTATTGTAGAACATTAGAGTCATTGGGTATACATAAGGAGCTAATGTCTCATCAAAAATCCAAGAATGTGTTTCGGCAAATTTTCTTAATTATGTTGATAATTAAGATGGGAGTTGTAGGACTTAAGCAAGTACTCACTATAGAGAATTTTGTAGAATTCTCTCATTAAGCCAGTAGTAAAATAATTATCATATGGTGATATGGTATGAGATACTTAAATGATTGGCTTAGTGCAAGTAGGAGATTGTTGATTTATGCCCTACAGCCAATCGCTTTGGTTGTAGTTTAGTGACAAATTATTTAAAGGTATTCTTTATCTTCTACATATTTAGATGTATATGATAAAATCCATGGAATAATTATACATTGCAAATGAAATTATAATGAGATTATAATTATGCCATGAGATTCATATTGCATTTATGTATTATTCCTAAATGTTCTTAGTTATTGTTTTATTAAGATTGGACATTAATAGAACCTAAAAAGACTAGCATACGTTGTGTTTTTTCCTTATAAATGAAGTAGTCTATCTATAGGCTAAAGTATAGAGATACTTAAACAAACGTGTGGGTGTTTGTTAGAAAACAAGTTCACCGAATAGACCCGATATGAGAAATCCGTTTGGAACATTACTTGTATGTCTATGGAATTCTCATTGTGATAATTGTATAAGTGATCCTTTGTCTTGAGGTCAACAAAGTTATCTTATATGGGAATTGCTATGTTTTGATATTACTTATGATCTATTTAATCATGGGTCGTTTAATTGGTAGTCATTCGATGTAGCATGAACTATGTGGAGGTAGTTGAGTGATTAAAATAGGATTCGTCACCCTAAAGTAATTAAGGATAATGTTCTGTTGTTCTCGATTAATTTGATTCAGGAAATCCTTAGCCAAGGTGGAATGATATTTTGTAAATAGTTTACAAATATCATTAATTGAATCAATAGCTATCGACAGAGAACTAATATGATTGGACTCAAAATAGAGTAGACATTAATTCCATGCTCTATTTCTAATTGGAATATGGGTTGATGAAATGATTGAATTATACTGAAAAATCATGCAAGAAAAAAGGTTAGCAAAACTACTTTAACATTCCTAAATATTTGGGTGGTCATGAGGCGTTGCTAGACGTCAATATTGATCTATGATTATAAATTATTTAATTAGAGAATTAAAGATAAGTTAAAAGGGATTTTAATTTATCTAATTCTAATTATGAATTAGGATTAAAATTTATAATCATTGTCAACATATTTAAGAACCTAACGGGTCTCACATATAAAATGGATTGAAGAGAGCAAAGTTAATTTAATTAAGATGGACTTGATTGTAAAGTTTGAGAAACTTTATGATTAAATATGAGATATTTAATAAATAAGGATCAATATGAGATATTGAATCTTATATAGACATAATTGATATTTAATTAGAATTATTTGTAATTCTACTTAAAGTTTAATTGAAATTAGAATTTAATTTCAATTAAATTACAAAAAAGTCCAAAGCTTATTATAAATAAGCTTAAGCTCTATGGAGCTGACACTTCTTGCTTAATCCTCTCTGTATGAGTTACAGAATTCTCACAACTCATTCTGTGGATATCGTTAAAGGCCAGACATTTGTAGGACTATAGTGGTTGAAACAGATCGGTTTCGGGAAAGGTTTGAGGGATACGACAAGGTAAAGATCAAACTTTGGAATAAAGTACGAATTAAGTTTCCATTTTATTATGATTTGTGTTAATCATTTTATAAAATTAAAGATATCTTGGTTTTCGGGAAATCAAAGATTACAAAATAGTTTCGTAATTATTCCGCTGTGGTCAAAATTGGATTCCGACTCGATTTCCCGACAATAGTATTAGAGCCAATACTAACTACCTTAAGGTCCAATGAAGTCATAAAGTCAAGGATTCAATAGTTTAGTAGTTGTGCTATATTTGACTTATATCTACTAAGAAACATCAATGAATCAACAAAGTTACCACAAAATTAGGTTCATTGAAAAAGACTGGGACACTTCTGAAAATGCAAGTGGGTATATTGCTGGACTTCAGATTTTTCTACACCAATATGCATAATGCTCATCTTTAAGAATGTTACTGACAGGACCTCCACATTGTAAACAAATAAAGCTGCTCCCATCACAGAAGGCATCTAAAAACAATTTAGCACGGGGTTCCCATTATTATAGTAATCAAACGGCCATCTTTAGCCAAATGCAGATTTTGTGCAGCGAAGTTAACATAATCCCTACCTAGACAATGAAGACAGCAAGGAAGGAGCAGACAGTAACAAGGTGAAGCAAATCCTTACACAGGGAAATCCAAGATGGAGCAAGCAAGCTGAAGGAATGCTGGAGCTACATAAAAAAACTAGATGCATAAAGAGTTATTAGGGATTTTCTTTTTTCAAATTTATTAAATTGTAAAATAATTATGTGAAAAAATTGATTGTGGCAAAATCGTTAATTTGACATGAAATGTCATGTCAACGACATTAATGGAGAACTTAACGTTAGACTATTTTCACAATAAATTAAAAGTTTGAGTATTTTAGCATCATTTTTTAAAGTTTGAGTTAGTATTGTAAAATTAAGTAAAATTTGAGAATTAACTCTTAAATATATGATTATCCCTTTTAAATCATAAGCATCCCATTATCATAAGTAACTAATTTTTTAAAATTTAATAATTATGAAACTTTTTAATTTGGTCAATTTAATGACTAATAAATTACTAATTATATCAATATCAAACTAAATAAATTATACAATTATCATTTAGTATGATCTATTACTGATCAATTGCGAATTAAAATATTTGCATGATTAGAAAACTTAATTATTTATAACAATAGTGTTAATGTCTAAAAGAATGCAATTTATAATCCAAAACAACCGAATAAGATTTCACGATTTTTATACTTCAAATTCACATGTTTAATCCATGAAATTTAACTTGTAAAATAATCAATGCAAATAATGGCATACACAGAAGGACAAAGTTTCAATCATGGAAGTGGTACTTTTATGCCATTATAGGCTAAAACACTTGGCTTAGAAACAAACGAGACCACTTTCCTTTTTTTATTATTTTTAATATATAATGTCGAGCTCGAATTATAAGTACAACCTTTCGTTCATGCCAGGGCTATATCCGTATAGTCACCAACAAATCAAACGGTGATACATAATTTTTAAATCAGCATTTTCTTTATATCTTAGCATACATAATATAATCTAGAATTTTTTTAAAATATCCACATAAACTATGTAGCTACAACAATAATGCTCAACTGGCGATCATATGAGGTAACTTAAACATAGTACCATTAATTTTCTTTAATTAATTTTTAAAGCGAACAATTATTGAATACTATATGTAAAATTTTTAAAATTCTAATCAAAATAAAATTGTGTTTGTTATTTCTCTCTCTTCTATCATACGTTTTACGATTGAATATAACATAATCTTTATTAGGCAGAAAGAGAGAGGAGCAATTAAACTCATTTTAATTTTTTTACTTTATGTTCCATCAATGTTAAAAATTAAAAATAATTATTTTATTTAACAAACTAACCAGATTTAAACACTTAAATAAATCACAGATTATATAAATCACTTAATAAAAATATCTGCCAATCTCTCACTTTATTGATGTAACATAATCATGATTTAATAATATAACATAATAAGTATATAATAAATGTTGGAGATTTTTTAATTTTTATAATTAAACTAAAACTAAAGAGAATTATAATGGTTGTACATTTTTTAATGGGACATGCTCCTTTTTATGTATCATAAAATTAGTTCAAATTTTAATATATTTCTACAATGAGATAATTTTAATGGTCCTACAATAATATTTTTGTAAAAGATTAAAATTCACATAATCATTCGTGTACATATACTAACAAGAAATAACAATTAAGTCATTTGTTTAATGTAACATGAACTTTGTTTTTACTTATTTGGAGATCAAAACCGATGCTAATTTGTTTGATGCAGCCTTTTACGAACATATTATATATTCTGCTCCATTTAAATAAATTGCATGCGGAATAACTTTAGGAGAGTAAAATTATATTATGACCATCACCAATATTGGTCTTTTGAACTATGCATTGAGTGGGACAAGACAAAGGAAAAGGCTTTGAGACGTGATATCCCCGCAGCGAAAGGGAGCTTGTGAGGAGACAGACTAATACATAACAAACCTATACAAGATAATTGGATACTAGCGGATGCTTGCATTTGCATTTTCCTGTATCATATGAAATTATTGATTATGTCAAAGGTTGTAGTAATATTCGATGTCCAAGATAATATACCGTGAAATGTTTGGAATTCCACAAGAAAGTTGGCCCGCTACTTTATACCTGAATCAACAGGGACGAAGCCATATGAAGCATGGAAGAGAAAATCATATTTGCTTATTTACTGCATCTGAAATAACTCGGGGAAATTTTTCTTTGATCGAACAGAAAAAAAGGTGGGACATGAAGATTTATGCGAAGCTAGAACACAATATATGGAAGAATCTAAAACAAGATTGAGGAGAAATATGGTTTGTCTCTCTCATTTGTTGCCGCTCACTGCATTCTTGACTGCGTCAGCAGCACCTTGTGCCTTTTCCTGAAGTTGCTGACCAGCCTGCAAAATTTCCACAAAAACAACCGTTAATATGCTTTGATGTTTCCTGCTGTAGGAGTAAAGAACTTCCATGTACCTGTTGGGTTGACTCCATGGCAGAGTGAGCCATGTCCTTGGCCTTGTCCATCATTTGGCTGCCCTTTTCCTATTAAAGAAAAATGTTAAAAGGACATCAGTTCACGTCATATTCTGAGAACAATGTGAATTAAAAAAGCTCACCTCAGCTTGGCCCTTCGCCTGACCAGCCTGGAAACTAGTGTTTTGGGATTGGTTCATCTCGAATAATTGAGTCTGTTAGTAGTATTACAAATATAATTGATTGTTGAACTGTTGGCTATGCAATTACTGGCTTCTCAGGCCAAATTTATACATCACTGCTTCACAGGTATCATTCCTAAATTCCATGTGTGTTTGCCATGTGTCACCACCTCGGTCAACGCCAGACGTTTAGGCCCTGGGACCAGGACACCTGTTGACATGGTTTCATTTTTAAATATTTTCGTTACGATAATCAAGGCGCTACTGAAATGGAAACGTAAGTGCAGTGGATAATAAGGATCCTACTTATAAACCCCTTTTTGTTATTCAAAGTCATACTTACCTTGGTCTTTCGTCTACCACGCCTAATTTTAACTTGTAAACTTTGAATGATTAGTTTGATCGAAATATGCAGTTTAATAATTATTACAAAATGCTCTTCCATGCAACTGAAGAAGATGGTGAAGTGAAACATTGAACCAGTTTGAATTTCTCAGTATAGGTAATTCTCTTGTCATTCGCATTTTCATGTGAAAGTTTAAATTTGATACCTCTCATTCTTAATGTGAAAGTATTAAAACTTAATTACATCGACACAGGTTACGTTTTTTATATGTATCAAATTGTTTTCTTTATGGTTTCAATTAGTTTTTAATAATTTATATTCTTCCCTTTTTTCTTTTTTTTAGAAATTCCTGTCCAATCAATTCTACTAACATTTTGTTTAAACTTCAAAATTATATGATCATTTTGAATTTCTTTATATAGGATTAGAAAAAAGTTAAATTAAAAAAGTGATGTACATAAAAATAAGTTGAAGAATTCATGGTGAGCCTTGCAATTTCCTTTATAAATTACTATACGTAAATAAGGATTCAATTTAAGTAAGGCCAAAAGGGCTAATTAGCCCCTAATGTTTTTATGGATGTACAAAATAGCTCATAACGTTTCACAGTGTTCAAATTGAACCTTAACATTTATCAAATGTTCAAACTAAATCCTAACATTTGGAAAATATTCAAATTGAATCCTGACCACTGACGACATTAGGGCACCGTCAATTATCTACTAACATGGCCCGTTAAAATATGACGTCGATTCTTTTTTATTTTGTGGATGCCAGATGCTAACGTGGTTATATAAGTGGGTCCCACATTCATATGAATCGCAACGTCTCTGCATGAGGAGGAAATGTTGTGTTTCAAACCATCAAACGCAACATTTTTGGACAGATGAAACGCAGAGTCTATGTGTGAGAAGGAAACATTGTGTTTTGAACCAAAATCCTCCCTCACACGCTCCATTTTTGGACATATGAAACATAGTTTCTAACGTAACGTTTTTGGATGAACATCCTTCAATCCCTAATCCATAATCTGCCATCTTCTTCCTATACAATCCCTCATCTCGCATTTCTTCCCTCTTCTCCCCTATGTGTAATTATTTGCTATTGTTGTCTCATACACAAAGCAATTCAACTCACACACTCATCGGGTGTCTATATCTGGAGATCGACATTTCATCATGGTAGGTCGACTATTGTCTACCTTTTATGTTTTGTGTGGTCCCCTAAATTTGATTGTTCTTGTGCTTGATGTCTGTCTCAGCTTATGCTTTGTGTGTCTTCTTCTTCAACAAACAACAATCTATATATTGTTTCCAAATAAAATTGATTGGATATGGACCCTACCTTGATTAAGAGAGTATCAACGTATCTTCTAGAAATTTCTTCTTTGTTCATGATC
The DNA here is from genome assembly GCA_027576715.1 of Erythroxylum flavicans. NCBI lineage: Eukaryota > Viridiplantae > Streptophyta > Magnoliopsida > Malpighiales > Erythroxylaceae > Erythroxylum > Erythroxylum flavicans. The sequence goes on along the minus strand of JANZXP010000008.1, from coordinate 14,889,960 downwards.
TCTAGTTTGCCCCCATATATAGGAGATAAGGAAGCGTCTGCAATATTGACTTTATCTTTGCCTAAACATGGAGTATAAGTGAAAAAAATTATTGTCAGTGCCTGTCATATGATCTAATGCTATAGAATCTATAACCTATAGATTATTATGCAGGTTGGAAATCATGATAACAGTCTAATTCTTGTCGTAGACCACTTAATTTAGCAAAGTATTGTGTTATAGTTATCTCTACTTGTTTAGTCTCATGTAACTTATTTCCATAAACCACTTAATTTAGCAAAGTATTGTGTTATAGTTATCTCTACTTGTTTGGGCTCACGTAACTTATTTCCATCTTATTGGTGTGAGCATCATTACCTCCTTAAGAATAGATATGAACACTATGACCTGCATTATTCGATTTATTGTGTAGAGGTAAATTATGAAGATATTAAGAGATTTATTTATGTGTGCCTAATGTTTATACTATTAAACTAAAGTTTAAAGTCTCGGGCTAAGTGGGAGAATACAGGAATGTGGCCTAATTAATGACCAAATTCATAATATTATTAATATAATTAAAGAGTTATATTTGGCCTATATTTCTTATTTAATAGTAGAATAAATCTTAAACGTTTATTTTGGTCACTTGATGATTGTACCAAATTAAAAATCTTTCATAAATATATAAATTAGTCATCTCTTTACTAATTAGGATTACAGATTGTTTACCATCAAGCTTCTGTAGCTGAAAGAGTCAAGAAAGAGAAACTAATTTTAACTAAAAACGCGATAAAATTTATCAATTTCTTTTTTATAATAGCATCTTCCTCATCGGATACGCAACATTGCACTCTTATGATTTATAACAATTGCTTACTCAAGATTATAAAGTTATGAATGTCAATTATGATTTATTTCATAAAAATAATGTTTTTACATGATTTTTAGAAACTAGTTCTTGGTCATTATTATTTCTTTTTATGCTTAACAACTTTTATAAATAGTTTGTATGTCTATTTTTAATTGATATTTACATATTTAATTTTGCATGATGGTTTCATATTTTATAACCTTAGTTATCTAATTTTATTTAGAAATTAGCATTTATTTTAAAATTTTTAAAAATTGATTATTCAATTTTTCCTTAAATTGGGTATGTTAATCTCTAAAATTTTTATGTATTTTACTGTAACACCTTTTAATTGTATTTTTATTTTAAAATATCTTTTATCATTTTATATAAATCTTGGCAAATAGGTGATGTAAAATGTCATAACAAGAATTTATCAAAAAAATATTCGAAGAAGATTAATATATATTAAAAGCTAAACAGTTTTTAAAATTTGCAAGAGAATCTTTGACAGTATTAAAAAAAAGGAACATGATGACTAGTATTGGCTTGTTGGAGTTACTTTAGAGTCATCATTAGCTTGTTAGAGCGGCTCTAGTTAATAAGTTTGTACAAAAAATTTGTTATAGTATTGTAGTTTTTTTTGTGATAACATTCTAACGCATATGTTCATAAAAGATGCTTAATATATGAGAAATATTTTTTTTACAATTGAATGAATTTTCACAATTTGTGGTGCCTCCTTTATTTATATGACATTTCACAAAAGTAGGATATAGATTAATAGGGATAGAATTAGGATGGGTAATGATGCTAGTTCTTTTTTCAATGATGTAAGATCAATTGCTTCTAAACATAGGAATAATAACAACTCTGAGTATAGTAGGTTTGGTAGTACTCACTTTGACTACCATATAGTTTTAAGGCACCCGATATAGAAATCCTATTAATTTGAATTTTACATAAAAGAGCTTGAGTAATTAATCATATAACTCCCTTCTTAGGGATTATGATGATGACTATAAGGTAAAACTTAAACCTAATAAATCTAGAAAGAATAATTTCTAAAAGATGCATGAAAAATCTTTGAGAGTATAGGTATTAGTTATCCTAGTACAAATGAAAGGATATATAACATGGTGAGGTGAAATTTTATTATGATGCTTTTAAATTGTGGACTTTATCTTTCTACCATCATGTTAATCTTTATATTTTACACGTGTTATGCTTAAGCCTAGCCAATTTTAACCTTATCATTGGAGTTTACTTGTGTTTTATTTTATCTACACTTACCATATTAGGGAAGTTTTTCAAATCATGCGCTCTTTAACTTGATGCAAAGTGGGTTGTATAACTTGAGCATTAAGAGTGGATTATGGCTACAAACCATCCTTAAAAGGTATGTATGATTCGAAAGAAAAATGTGTCCTTCTAATAAATGAAGAAGTCTATAGAATTTAAGAATAATATGGATAGATCTAGATGATAGGTTCAACTAATGAGATAATGATAACAGAACCCTGAAACTAAAGACTAGTTACCCACCCACTTCTCCCTATGAGAAACACTCCTTTATGAGACCAATTTGATGAAAGTGGAGGTGTCTTGTAGATATGATTAGTTTCTATAAGTTTCTTCTTCTTATTTTAAAATTTTTTCTAAGTGTCAAACTTTTATCTAACCTTATGCTTTTAATTGCATCCATAAAATCAATAAGATGCTATCACCCACTAAGAAAATAAAGAAAAACAAATTAGTAACCTCATCATCCAAGAAGAAGAAAAAGAAAAAGATGGCTCATAGTAATTATGTCATTATTGTTAAGCATATTCTCTTATTACTTCCGTACTTGCTTCTACATCTTCTCCTATTCCTCCCATTTTAAAGAACAACGTCTCCCTCACTAAGCCTTTTATGATTATTGAGGAAGATGACAAGTTATATCCTTAATTTAATGAGAAGAAGTGCAACATCATTTTTTCCAAGGTTGGGATGGGTTCAAAGATGGTGCAAACTATGGTCAACCATAGTAGTTGAGCAAGCCTAGATAATATAAATATGACTTTATCAAAACATATCCTTAGAGGGACATAACCAAGGTAAGTTTTAATTTCTTTTATTTCTTTATTTCAATCATCTCTATAGGCTTCAACTTTTTATGTTTTATTATTCAAGTTATAGCTTCTTATAGTCATGGTTTAGAGAAGGTTTACAAGTAATTAAATAGGGTTGTGAAGAAGCAAAAAACAGGTAATAACAATTTCATTAAGGCCTAGCAAGATCATAATGCTTTCCAAATTTCTTATTTGTAAATATGGATCTCATAGAATGCTTCCATAGAGCTTTAGGTCACTCAAACTAAAGAGCTTGATGAATTTGGCAGAATTAATGATGAGACTAAGGTGTTTGGGTATGATGGTGAGGACCCTCCAATCTTACTAGTGTCAAACTTATTGTTATTTATGATGACCACCCTACTTTAATTTAGTCATAATTGCTCCTTTCTTTCTAAAACTCTTCCCTTAAAATGTAGGGGTGTATCTTGTAAGAGTGTGAGCATTTTATTCACTTATTAAACTTTGTATTATCTTTTACACCATATTTCTTGATGTTGTAGAGTTATGCTTTTCAAGTGGATAACATAATCTCTATTTTTATTAAATCAACTTAATAAGCATATCGAGCTTAAACTTAAATATGTAACTCATTCTTGTATTTTTACTAATTTTTATTTTCGCAAACATTGTTTAAATATATTTTGATAGTTTAGCTAAGTTTATTTGGAAGATTCAAATACGTCACTTTATTTTAAAGTTCCTCGTAAGCTTTTTCACTTGAGGTATTTTTCCTAGGTAGTTTTAGTTTGTGATCTTTCATTTTTTTCACAAATCTTAAAAAAACTTTTAAAAACCCTGTTACATTTTTTATATGGGATTTATTTTATTTTAACTAAAAATTGACTTCTTTTACTAGTTGAGGAGTTTTAGCCTCCAAGTTTTTACCTTGTTTGATGAAGTTAAAAGAATTATCTTATATTTAAGGATTTTGATTTGTAAGTTTTTATCTTATACTGGCGAGTTGAAAGTCTTTTCCTAAAAGGTTTTTTAGCTTGCAAATTTTTATTTCTTTTACTAGGGAATTGAGAGACTTCTTGTGGAATTGAGATATTTTGACTTACAAATGTATATTCTTTTGTTAAAGAGTTGAAAGACTTTTCTTAGACCTAAGATCCTTTAACTTGTAGGCTTTTTTTTTTTAGAAAGCTAGTAGACTTTTCTTAAACTTGAGATTTTTTTAGCCTAAAGGTTTTTACTTTTTGCTAAAATGTTGAGAGACCTCTTATACCTAAGGTATTTTGACTTTTAGGTTTTAATTTTTACCAAGGAGTTAAAAGACTTCCTTTAGATCTTTATTTTTTAACTTGTAAATTCTTATCTTGTCTAGAAAATTGAGAGACTTCCCCTAGACCTAAGAAATTTTTTACTTGTTTTTTTTTGTTAGGAAGGTAAGAGACCTGTTTTGGACCTAATATTTTTTACCTACAAACTTTTGTCTTATGTCAAGAAGTTAAGAGACTTCTCTTATAACTGAGGATTTCTCCAAGTTTATTTTTTTAAGTAAATAGTTTTTGAGACCTAACTATATGCTTTTATTTATTTTAAAAAATAGCACAAAGAAATAATATTCAAAGTACATTCTGAATGTATTTTCTAACAGAAATATTTCCTTAAATATGTTCCACTATGGAGATGTGGTACTTAGAGACCATTCGTCCTCTCAAGTTTGTAACTCTCTAGGCTTAATTGTTTGTCTATATGGTATGAACTTCATTAATTTGGTGCTAGCTTTCCTTGTGAGTTTTATCTTCTAAAGAACTCAAATTGTCACAAAACTAAGTCACCATTACTAAGGTTTTGATAATTTATCCTTTAAGAGTTTATTTCCTAAACTTTTGTTTATACATCTCATTTATTATGTTTATCAATTGCCTACATCTTTAATGATATCCTATTCCAAGTGTAGTTGCTTATATTTTTCAAGTGGATTATATGTTAAATTTTGGTAAATTTAACTTTATGGTATCAAGGTTTCTACTTTAAAGACAAGATTAAAGGATGTTTTCACTTGTGAGTGTTCTTAGAGTTGTTCTATACATCCATAATATATTGTATGGCTCATCAACCTAATTACCTTTGGCATCTTCAACTTTACCCTTCAGTTCTTCTATTTCTAACTTCTACTAAGTTATGTAGTCTATCTATAAGCCAATAAAACAAAACAGTTCTTTATTTCTTAATCATTATAAAATTCTATAAAAGTATTACTTTAAAATTGAGTTCCTTTATTAGTGATTATAGATAAACAAGTACCATATATACTCTGTTTGGGGTGGAAATTTTGTTTAAACCTAGTGGGGTGAAAGTATTGCTTGTGATATACATAGAGAAGGATTGATTATTATAAAATTGTAACTTGAAGGTCCATAGTCACATAAAATTGTGTCATATTTATGACCTACTTTAGATCCTAGGCATTGATGATTATAAAATTGTAAATAGAAGGTCTATGATCATATAAAATTATGTCATATTTATGACCTACTTTAGACCTATTCCTAATAATAGGCAAGCATTTTTCCTATAGTGTAAATATAATCTCCTTTAAAACCTAATAAGAGTATGGTTTTTAGTTTGTCTATAGAGATGTCATTTCCTTAAAGGTGTCATAAAATAGAATATCACTATTCTCTTATATCTATCAAGATTCTTTTAACTAAGAAGTTAACTATGGAAAATGTTACTACTATGATATCCTCGTGGGGGTGATTAAAGATCTATTACTAGTCTTCTGGAAAGAATTTTAGACACTCTTATCCTCTTCTCAAACTTGTCTACCTTAGTTTGTTCCTTATGACTTTCTTTCTTTAGGGCCTTCTTATTTGTCACTTAAAGCTCTTTACAATCTCCTCTCATGATAATATAGATTACCCTCTATGTAGCATATGTCTCATTATTTGCTCCCCAGTTATGGATAAGGTTATACATACAAAATTGTGATTGGGTTATTCTTGTTAGTGAGGAGGAAAAGGAAATTATGTCTGACACGCCATATAAGTTCATAAACTTTCTATATATGTTGTTATAATCAATAAAATCACGTATGTCATCATAAGTATCAAAAGTTAAAATTTTAAATTGATTTAATAGTTATTCCACTAGAATACTAAAGGTCAAAGGCCACCAATCATCAAATTAGCTCCCCTTATATAGTGTTCTAAATGTGTTAATGAGAGTTCTTCTAGTCAAAGATGTGGGGAGAGTGTTTATTATCTCCATTGCATTAGCAAATTGACTTATTGTTTTAATGTGACACATTGATCATTATGATGTGCGTCTATTGGCTAGTCACAAAAGTGGACAATTTTAGTGTGACCAATAAATAAAATGCTTATTTAGATATCAATTATTTCTTCTCCTAATATAAATGCTGAAAGATAGTGAAGATTTACTCAAGTAGTAATGATTGAAAATTATGTGTTTCCTAAAAATAACATCAAATAATATAGACTTAAATTAGAATGATTTTAATAGAGTATTTTTAAGTTAGTAGGTCGACCTAATTTCAAAAAAAATTTCTCAACTTATATACTCCAACGCTTAAGTTAATAAAGTATGTAAATATGTGAGAAATTTTTTTATGATTGAGTGAGTTTTCATATTTTGCTTTCTATATATATATATATATTTATGCTTCATAAAGATTTTTTTTGTAGTACAAGTTTATTATAAGATTGGGTCAGTTTAAATAAGATCTTATCTTTATATTTGAACTGGATTTTATCTACTCAGTGTCTTAAACCTCCTTATATACGAAGCAAACAAAATTGAATTCTTTGAACTTATGTTGCAGTAAGCCTGTATGAGCCACTCTTCAAATTTAAACCTTTATTTATTGTAGAAAAATTTAGAAATAATGAATATTATAAAATGTGTTAGTGTAAATAGCCCTAGTAAACTTTTAGATAAGTCTAATCCTATTATACTTCTTAATAACTTAGTAGTAGTTAGATGTGGAAGCATATAGAAGTAGTAATGACAAAATTAGCTTGATTTAGCCAAATCCAAAATTAGTATATTATATTCAAGTTAATCAGTTTTTAGATCACATTTGAAATCTGATTCAGTCTCGAGTTTGGGGACTAATCCAAAGTCCTGATCCAAACAATCATGACAGCTCTAATGTTAAAATTAAAAGGGTTAATTACTAAAAAATTATAAAATTTACTAAATTTTATAATTATAGCTTGAACTCTAAAATGTAGCATAAAATGTTCAAACTTTTAATTTTTGCAAAACGAGCTTGCCTTTAGACCCTCTACTAATGATACTGACATGGCTAATGCATTTTTCATTGAATGACACGTGGAATATAAATCTCACATAAGAATTATTAATTAAAAAATCAAAAAAATTAAAATAACCCCAACTCGTCATATTATTTATGCATTGCTCCACAAACACTCTCACATAAGTTGAAAAGGAATCAAAACCCATTAGAATGTCAAGAGGACTCATGTATCAAAAACTATAGTGGAGTTGAATCCACCAACTCAGTATAGGGGAGGGCCTTTTCTAACCCAGTAGTAGCACACACACCTTTAGCTTTTTCACTTGGTTAATCGCAATCGCTAGCTTTGGTTCTTGGATCACAAGTGCTTCCACTTCCACCTGAAGTATTTTGTCATATTACTTAAACAAAAGTCAAGAGAATTAAGGAACACATGAAGCACAAGGAGAAGATATGCTTTCCCTATCCAACATAGGAACCATTATACAAGGAAAATGTAAAAGTTCCTTTTGCTCACACTACCTCCACCACCTTCAACAGTGCAATAGTGATCGCCTGAGTTACTACTAACCCACCTCATTGATGTTGGTCGCCAACTCTCTCTAGCATTGAGATGCCTCAATGATGAACCAAAAGATCTTTTCATTGTCTCTCACTTAATATGTCTTTATAGACAAAAACAAAAACTAACAGTCCAACACTTCGAAATAAACATTTACGCCAAGCTATAACTCTATAGAGACAAAAGTAGAGGATATAAAGGGACAAGCAATGACAAAAGGGAAAGAAGCATTAGAGTAAAAAATATATTATTTTTACAAAATTTAAAATTTTAAATATTTTATTATCACTTTTTAAAGTTTCGGTAATAATTATAAAATTTAATAAACTTTAAATTTTTAATAGTTAATCCAAATTAAAGTGACGTAATTTTAATTTTTAAGTGTCCCACCCCTGTAAAAGTTGATTCTTGGAACAAGTTGGACTGAGAAGGACGAGATAGTTCCTTTCACCGTTTCTTTCCCTTTTTCTTAATTCCACTCCAGCCAGTCGGACTTCCATTTTATACCTCGTCGGGCCAAACGGAATATGACAACATCATGACCGTAAAAGAATAGAAAAACTTGATGTAGATGTGGGAAAGTGCTGGAAGTAACAAAATACATGCTAAGAAGTAATTCAATAGGGTGATATACTTGAATCCTAACGATAGGATCTATGTGACGAATGATATAAAGAATAAGAATCCTGATTTTTCACTAAAACTCACTTTAATCCTCTACCAATAATTATTGATTTTATTGCTGTCCAGTTAGTTCAACTAGCCTTTTCTTTTTGCAGGTGCGCCCACCTAGAAGCAAAATCCCTAACAAAAGCAGCGATCAGGTATGCACACTTTGGAACTACTTTTATATGATACCCTGAAACGCGACTGAAGATGATAATTGTATATTCTGAAGATAACAATTATTGATCACAAAGACAGAGAATAAGCGTACACCCAAATAATTGTTGCGACTCTGGAAATTCTGCAGGCCAAGGACCATAATCACTTCTCTTTTTTAACATCCAAAAAGGAAATAAAATTTTGAAAAAGATAAAAAGTTAATTCACCAATAATGCAAATTTTATCGCAAGTGTAAGATAACTTATGGTAAGTTATGCCAAGATCTCCAAGTGTTCTGCTAAAATAATTTTATACTGCAATTAAAAGTGAAAAGAATTAAAATTTTGATTTAATATGTTACAGTAAATATCAAATTACATTACTATGCATTGGTATTTATATTATTGGATTTAAGAACATCGTATGCGTTTTCACTTAATTAATCATATTGTTTGTTTGAGTGAAACTAAAGTTATCAAACAATGAGACTTATGCAATTAAATTTATAATACCAACCTTAAGAAACATCATGTGAGTCTTCATGTAATTAATCATATTGTATGAGTGAAAATCACACGTCAATACTAGTGCGACGTCTCGTATTATTGGTATCATCATAATCTAATGGTAGTGAGGATTTTGTGATTTATGATGAGATGCTTCTACTGCCATCTTGATGATTGACATACACATGAAGTTTAGGTAAAAGTTCCGGTTTAAATCACGAGTTTGGATCGTTTTTCTTTCTTTTAATTCAGGTGTGAAAGATGTGGTGGTTGGGTCTGTCGCTGTCCTGCGTTTACCACTTGACCTATTATATGGTCCTACTCCCCATATATAGCTAAATGTCACTTCTCATGAGTCATTCATATGTACTTATACAGTCATAGCCAACTAGACATCCACTCATGGTAGCCACTAATGGATGCGTTCTTTTAATTGAAGTTCTGTTGTTTCTTTCCTCAACTTTGGCATGCACAGCTCCTCTTCCAGTTTTATGGCATTGTCATTTTTGGCACTCTAATTGGTCAGCCGCTCTATCTTGTCTATTAGATGAATAAGTCGTTAATTACCGTATTTATATTAGGGACAATTTAAGTTTAAGGTAGAGATGCTGAACTAATTTATAAAAACTTCTAAATTATATTTCAAGATTTTTAATAATATTAAATCATGAAAAATAAAAAATACTCTTCATAAATTATTTTAATTTTCCTTTATATTGTGAGCTTCAAGCGTATTCGATTTTTAATTTTTATAGAAATTAACCTTCAAATTTTAACTGTTGTAAGCAAATACTCAAGCAAAGTCAGACTACAAGAAAGGGATTTTACCAAAATGGAAATTGACTCGTAAATTAATGATCAGAAACAAAATATTTTAAACTAGATTAAGTAAGGAAATGGTAATTTTACGAGCTAATTAATGCATACACTTTTACTGGATGCTGACGTGTGGAATCTAATAAAAAAAACAAAGAGACAAGAGATTCTACGAATCAATTGGAGATTCGCAAAGTCTAGAATCTCAGAATAATACTCAATTCACAACGCGTGCGAATCACTCCGCGGTGTTCCTAATTCTTATCACTTATCCCTCGACATCAACAGCACATAATGACCACGTGGAGCTGACGCGATTGAGTGTCAGGAGGGTATATTTTGAACTTTCTACGAAGGGACTTATCATTTTTAGACGGCCGGTTGCTTGTAACTTGTTTTGGTGCCTGGCTCCCAAAAGATGAGAATATCATTTTTATTGAGTGTGATATATTTTATTTATTGCCTTAAAGGTGACAGATAGCTAAGACTAAGCCCTGATTCAGCCTAAATTTTTTTAAGCCAATTGACTATTTTGACATCATCAAATACTACAGCAAATTACAGCCTGTAAAACTAAAGCCTATCACATTTTTTTTCCTATAAAATCCCACTTCATGCCATTGTGAGCCATCACCAAGACACCAACTTTAGCTTCAAACCAATTTCTTGTTTTACCACAAAGATTCCGAAACTCAGCCCTGTGCTGTGAATGGCCACCAAACGTCTTCCTCCAAAGCTACTTCAAAATCTCCGCTGCATCGTCCGGTCACTCAACTCCTCCTCCTCCACCTCCTCCTACTCCGCCGTCTCCCCTCTTACCTTAACCGACAAGCCCGAACCGACCACCGGGGAAACAGTTTCCACCATCACCAGACCTCCACCAATCCTAGACCTCAATGATCCCCAAAAGCTCTTTGCAACCCTACCCACCTCAAGACTTCTACATGCGTCGCTTAACCTTCACTTGGCTTCTATCGAGCCAATGGTTGATTTCGGCTTGTGGGTCATGAATTCCAGGCTTATGGAGGTTGGTGTCATGCGTGACGTTGTCTTGGCCATCATAAGGCGTACGTTTTATGAACACTTTTGTGGTGGGGAAGATATAAAGCAGGCAGGGAAGTGTGTCATGAGACTTAACAAGGCTGGCTTGAGAGGGATGTTGGATTTTGCTGTCGAGTTTTCAAGGGACAACGATGCTTGTGATAGGAATCTTGAAGGTTTTCTTGAGGCTGTCGAAGCTGCCGAGTCTCTTCCTCGATCATCTGTAAGATTGATTTCAACTTATGGACTCTTGTTGGCTGTTAGTTTGTTCGATCTAATTTTAATATTTCTTGTTCTTTTCTGCCTTACCTTTCAAACTTATTAAGATTTCTTGGTTTTGGTCTTCAATGTGATATTCATAGAATTCTAGCGTTCCAAAACTTTCCGTTTGTTTCTTTAGAATCCCAGTTTGTTTGAAGAACATAAAACAGAATAAGAAATTTTGGGACACTCCTTTCTTAATCTACCGTGATAAACATGAGCCGCAAACATTGCCAAGCCAAGAAAGCTATTTACTTAAAAAGTCAAGGGCCCACTGATTTCCTTTTGTACGGCTTCACTCCAAATATTTTAGCCATTTTCGTTTGATGTGAGCCTTGTCAGACATCCTTGCCTGAAATAAGGAAAAGTTGTCAAGTAGGATTTTACGAGTAAAGAATGAGGACAACACAAGTGATTGTATGTAGGACAACTTCCACCTAGATTCTTCTACACATGAACTTATCTGGGGCAATATTTGATCAGTGACGATAGAATTCTTTTATGCAAGTTGTGGGTTTTTTGCGGTGTAATATTCCTCGAAACTTTAAAAGTTTGTCTTTTGCGGTTTGAGGTATATACCCTTTTTTTTTTGTTTTTTGACAATAGGCATATTACACTTCTTTTATAAATGAATTACCTCTCCACGAGTACACCAAGTTGGCGATTTCACGGCTGTTTCCTGCTGAAATATGTATGAAAATTTTTCCATGTTTTGTGAGAAATATTTTCAGCCGCCATTAGAATTTTATGTTTGAATAATCAAAATAAAAAAGGAAAAACATAATGACTTGGTTGACGCCAACTTGTATTTTGAAAGAAAATTCTAAAGGAACATCTTCTACCTCAAGTACCTACCCTCTGCTTATGTGTCTTTTTTCTTTTTCACTTTCGTATTAGGTTATTTATGTAAAGCAGATTTCTAATAATATTGACTTTGTATCAGGTGAGTTTTGTGGCTGTAAAGGTCACTGCAATTTGCCCTCTCAATCTGCTGGAGCAACTTAGTAACTTGTTAAGGTGGCAACAAAAAGACCCTTCTTTCAATTTACCATGGAAACATGACACATTTCCAATTTTTGCAGATTCTAGTCCTTTATATCACACCCTAAAAGAGCCAGAACCATTAACCCCACAGGCAGAGCATGATTTACAATTAGGTATGCAGAGGCTATGGAAAATATGCCAAAGATGCCTGGAGGCCAACGTTCCTTTAGCCATCGATGCAGAGCACACGTCGATTCAACCCGCAATTGATTATTTCGCATACACGTCAGCAATCAAATACAACAAAGATGATAATCCAATTGTGTATGCAACTATCCAGGCCTACTTGAAAGATGCGAAAGATAGGTTATTGCTTGTAACCAAAGCTGCAGACAAGATGGGTGTACCTATGGGATTCAAGTTAGTCAGGGGAGCTTATATGTCAAGCGAAAGAAAACTGGCCTCTTCTTTAGGCTATGAATCTCCAATCCATAACGACATTCGACAGACACATGATTGCTACAATGATTGTGCTTCTTTCATGCTTGATAGGATCGCTAATGGCTCGGACGGAGCCGTTCTCGCAACTCATAATATTGAATCAGGTAAAGAAATGAAGGAGATGAATATATTATGGTCATAACTTGATAAATGATGATATTTCAATTTTCATATATCCTTCAGGGAGATTGGCTGCAACTAAAGCGCATGACTTGGGGATTGGAAAGATAAATCAAAAGCTCGAGTTTGCTCAGTTGTATGGTATGTCCGAAGCACTTTCTTTTGCGTTGACAAATGCGGGTCTCAACGTTAGCAAGTACTTGCCATATGGTCCAATCGACACAGTCTTGCCTTATCTTCTGAGGAGAGCTGAAGAGAATAGGGGTCTCTTGTCTGCTTCATCCCTTGACAAAGAACTCATTAGGTAAGCATGCATGGTTCCAATTGTTTGTTCACCGTAATATACCCATAAAGAGTTCTTCAATCAAGGCATGAGTAATTTTTGTTTTTCAATTTTTAATTGTTTATAGGAAGGAGTTGAAGAGAAGGTTAAAAGCTGCGTAGCTTGGCTCTGCCTTTGAGCAATGCACAGATGATGTATATTTGCCCAGATCTGACTCTGAATAAATCTGTCTGTATTGTATCAAGTTGCTTAGCAAAAGAAATGGTCAGTTCACGTGGGCATTTGGTGTACATAGTGTGTGTAATATGTCGTCTAGCCTTCAAGAGTAAACATGTGAGAAGCTAGATTTAACCATAAAAAAACAACGAAGCAAGTGGTTGTTGGGAATTTTAATAATCTAATTACCCTTAAAAAACAATGAAGCAAGTGATTGTTGGGAATTCTAATAATCTAATTACCCGTCTAAATACACGGTGCTTGATTTTCCTCCCTTTAATTGGACTTGATGCCCAGCGCCTGCTCTCATGTCATAAGAAAGAGACAGCGGATGTTTCAGAAATTATTTTGCGGTATCTACCATAATTATAGATAAGATAAGACGCTGTCCCCAGATTTATCTGGCATCAACATGTGCAATCCCATACGTTCTCCATTCCATTTTCTATATTATCAAATGGCGATAACAGCTGACGGCGGAAAGATTTGGAAGTCTAACCCTTTTGGTCAAAAGCCCAATTCTGTTGACTCACGTGTTCAAGATATCAAACTCGAGAATCAATGTTATATGTGTTTACTTACATTTGCAGAGTTATCATGCAGGTTTAGTTCCGTAATTAGATATTAATCTTTTTCACCTAAGATACCGAATCTACCAATGTGTCGAAGGTAGGCCCTTCCTTTCCAATAAAAATGTATTTAGATTTTTTTTATTTTCATGTTTTCTTCTTTTATTTTATACTGTTGTATTTCCATGACCACCATTTGAATATCTTTTCAAGTTACGTCATTTTAAAATCGTCCCATCAACTGCCATGATGGTTGAAATTGTTGTCTTTTCAACAATTATACAAATTAAATTTATTTACCATGTCAATGATTTATATGTTTTCACGTTCATTTAATTAAAATGATTATTACACTTTAGATTCATATTCATTTTAACTAGAGATATTAAAAACATATTCTTAACTAGAGACATTGTCTAAGAACTTCAAGATTCAGAAGGTACCTTTCTCTGGATCTTATGTAGGGTACTTCTTCCTCCGAGTTCATCTAGTAGTGAATTAGCCTGTGAAGCTGTAAGCCACCGTACTGATCCACAAAGTTCAGTTAGTTGAATACCGCGGTTGAATAATTGCAACACAAAGAAAGTATAGATTTCAGGACAAGAAAGCATATCAATTTATGTTAAGAGACTTAGTGCTACCAGTATCGTGGTACCAAGATTAAAGTTTCAATTTTTCATCTATCACATTCCTTTTAGTCATTTTTCTTTATAGTCCATTTTTTAATATCGTAGATAAATTCAAGTATCAGTCTTGAAACAATTAGTAAAATTACTCTTTTATAAGTGAAAGGTTACTAAAATTAGTCTTTTTATAAATATATAAAAAAAGACGATATACAATTAATGATCTTTGTGACGAGACTTGTTCATTAGATTTGGCCGTCTTAGATAACATAACATTATATAATGATTAACTTCTCCAAGGAAAGGGGAGTAAGAGACACCACAAAAATGCCTTTGAAGGAGGCCGAAAACATACCTGTCTCTCTATATGTACATAATACCTCGTGACTTATGATTTAGATAATGTCAGAAGGAGGCATTTGATGTTTGAAGTTCAATCCATACTATGGAGTTTGCAAATATAGGACTCTTAATTGTAATGCTGTGTGAGCCCCACAGGGAATCCAAGTACTCCAAATACCAAATGACGCCCAGAGGCACCCTTAAGTTATTCTTCTGACTCAATTATGGAATTTAGCAGTTAAGAGGAGATAAAAGTAATTAAAAAAAGGCCAATTCTTACTGAAAAAGTAGTGATTTGGGATTATCATTTCCATGATGTTAATCTCTCACCACCATTCACATGCTGGTGGGCGTCAAAATTCACAAGTGGAATCTAAGAAGGAAAATTGTTGCGAATGTCACAATCAAGTGTTATACCCTGAGGATAAATACTCCGCCACCACAATTTAATAGACTTTGATCATTTCTGACCATCAGCCTTGAATATTCTGATGACAATTAAAATGAGGACGTATAATCGTCGAAAAGAAAATCTGTAAGTGATATGCCAGAACGTTATTCACTGGCAAAAAAGGCGCGGTGATTGTCAAAAGGGTCTCCTATTCTAAAGGATTCCGAGTTTGTAGTGTCAGAAAAAAATGACGGTATATTTCTCATCTCCAAACCATAGACAAAAGTCTCGAGTGGTCATTGGAAGCAGAGATTCACATTAAGACTTATTCTTATCTTTATTGATTTTGTTGGTTGTAATTTGCTTAGGTTAAATTTCTGACTATTTAAATCTTCTAATATAAATAGGGTCGCAAACTATCATGCAGAGCATAAAAATTTACTACACATTTTAAAGTTTCCAAGTCCACTAAAGTTTATCTTTCATATATACTACCTTACCTTCGCGAACACAATTATATTACTAAATTACAATACCATAATGAAAACGGAAATTACAACCATTATAATTCTATCAATTATTAATATCACCGATTTCCATCACTACTTCCCTTGATTCTGTTTTCAATTCTTCCTCTCTTTTATTAGAATTATTGGCTTGAAAAAGGACAAACTTGTATAATATTGTACCACCACTACCCTTACCTCTGTTGTTGTGTTAATAGCTCTTGGTTATGATACCTCGTGTGACCTTTAGACCACACTTACAAGTCATTTTCTACAGCAAATACAACCTCATAATTTATTTGTCAAACCACCAAAAAAGGTGAGTCTTCCATCACCAATTATCTCACCTTTATAGTGTTCACTGTTGAAAACTTGACTATAATTAGCGACCCAGTTTCTTCTGAAGAGCTTATCAGTTTGCATCCCGATTATGAATTATTTGTTACTGCCATGGAAAATTGAGGAAACTTCTACTTCATATATAACACCATGTCTCTTCATTAATCTCCAATTTATCACCCCTAAACACTCAATTCCATGCAACAATTCCCAGCTTCAACCCACCTTGGAAGGATGACAAAACCTCTCATCCTTGCGTGATTGCTTGCTCGTCTTTCTTCTCCACTGCTCTTATCATTTTTATAGCCTTAAAAAGGATCCCCAAACACCGCACGTAACTAGATCTACAATAGGCTTCCCCTTAGCTCTTCCATCTTGAAGAGATTTGATGGAGATAATATTAGGTGGGTAAGCCTCCTTCTCCACCCCAACGTTTCTCTCTGCGTTGCGTTTTTCGCTGGGAATTTTCTGCTGCTGGCTTATTGCGTTTTACTCCTATTTTTGCCCTGCTTGTTCTGCTCCTTCGGCTAATGCGTTTACTTCTTTTCCTCTCGGTGATGGGCTATTCTTTTGCTACGGATGGGCTTCCTTTTTGCTTTATTTTTGGACTAATTTTCTGCTGCTATATTCTTTTTTTGTTGGGATGTTTGCTTGATCTGGTGGGCTGGATCATGGGTTGAACCTTATTTTAGGCTAGATTTTTCTTCTATATTCTTTTCTTTAAGTTCACTAAGCTCGCAATAAAATATTTAGTACAATTTTAAACCCTTTTTAGTTTTTAGAGATAAAAATATAAAACTAAATAGCTTAAATAACTAATAAGAAAATGTAACAATTCAATCCAAATGTGTTATGTAAATAATATAAAACAATATAAAATAAAGGTGTAAAATATACTATAATTTTTACTTATCATTTTCTAAGTAAAACTTAATTTGATCATCTCTTGGTTGTTACAAAACTCCTCTTATTGTTAAAGATTACCATGAATCTCTTAGGCTTGAATAAACTGACACATTTAATTCTTAACTAACTACTATTCGCATCTTTCTTACTATTACTGTAACTTACAATTGGCCTATTCATCAATTCTATGTCAGTAATGTCATTCTCCATAAAAATCTTCAATAACCTAATTTCATTCATTAGGCTCCTAGTTTTGTTGATCCATATCATCTTCATCGTATGTGTCATCTTCAAGGTACTTTATGGTTTTAAACAAGTTCCTAAAGTTGGTTTCATAGATTAAGTCAAAAATTAGAGATCTTAATTTTGTTTCCACCAATCTGATACATATCTTTTTATTCACTCCTCCTTTACTCATATTACTTTCCTTATTATTTATATAGATGATACTTGGTTACAGGCTTTTCATAAGACTTTATCCAAATCATTAACCACGACCTTAACATTATCTTTACTATTAAAGACCTTGGTCTTCTTTACTACTTGCTTGGAATTAAAGCTACATCTACACTGACTAGTTTTTTTTCACACTATCCAAATATACTTGTGATCTTCTTCATTGAACCCGTCTTGATTTCTTAAAACCTAGTTCCACCTGTATCACCTCAAACCTTGCTTCTCTATAAAAACTACAACATCCCTCTTTCTGATCTTATTGAATAGCATAGTATTATTGGATCTCTTCAACATCTCTATCTCAGTAGACTAAGCATACAATTTGTTGTAAATAAAGTTTTTTTATTTTTGTTTTGTCCTACCGACATCCACTAGTCTATCATTGTCCACTCCTTCGCATGGCATTCAATTTACATAACCTAATCAACTAGCCTTACATGCTTGCTTTAATGCCGATTCGACTGGTTGTCCTAATAATCGCTGATCCACATCTAGTTATTGTATTTTTCTAGGTCCTACTTTGATCTCTTAAAGTGCTAAGAAGCAGTCTACTATTGCTAGGCCTAGTATTGAAGTTGAATATAAAATTATTACTTTTTTTGTTGTTAAAATTTATTGGATCACCTCTATTCTTAGTGAAATATGTCTATCAAACATCAAGTCATAATGCAAAAGAAAAAGGAACCCTTTGAAGACAGATTAAGTATCTACCAAACGAAAAGAATAGAAAACAAAGATGACCTTAGATGATAACAGTCCTTATTCATGTGTCAACAATGGAAAAATAATTAAGGCCATGATGGGATATACTAGTGAGAGTCATATAAGAACATTCACCAAAACGCATGAGATAAATGGACAATGACCAACGGGGCTGACCAATAGACTACTTGAGTCTAGTTTAAAATTCAATCTAAACTGATGTCATTTTAATTTAAGTTTCTAAAATAACATCATTTCATCTTGAGTTTCTTAAATTTATAAATCAAAATGACTTCATTTTTTGGAAAGTTAAACTAAAACGATACTGTCTTGGAGATAGAGTTCAGCTTATTTGAATCAAGTTTCGAGCTAATTCTCTAAGTTCAAAGCTAATCTAAAATTCATTCAACTCAAACTTAACTTGTTGACTTTAAATTGAATTGAACCAAAATAGAATTACCAAACCTAAATAGAAAACTCTATAAGGGAAGTGTCAGTAATCAATATCATACCACTTGTTTAGTTGGGTTAAAGGATAGTTGTATAAAGGATCAACAATTCAAGAAACTTATCATCCCTGATTTAATAATTCCTTAACTATGTAACTCAAATTCCATGTCATTTGTCTCAGAAGAACTGAGTTCTTCACTTCGATCCACAATATCAGACCCATAAAGAAAAAAAAGAGCTTTTGCAATTCTTACAGTTACTTTATATTTTTTAGTCATAAGTAATACTGGGATGGCTATTTCAGCCTGTACTGACTAATCAATTAAATTTGAATCAAACCAAAAAAAGTTCATTGACACATTGACTATAAAGAGTTGATAATCAAATTCATTAAGTATTTGAATATCACTAAAAAAGAATCATTTGATAAATTCAAAATTCAATAAAGAATAAGGAAAAGAAGCACTGAAGGATTTCAATAAATAAATATCTCAAAATTGTCTCAAGTAGAAAGAAGCATGTCTTCAATAGAAAAAAATATGATTTTGAGTTGAAAAGACCTAGAACACAATTTTGGGTTAGCTTGTGTTAGTTACAAACTGTTTAATGTTAATGAGTATGATCTAGGACACGCTTATCTTTGATACTTTGAATCTCCCTTTAACTTTGTAAACTTATATATAGTTTGAGACATGCTTATAGATGAGACCATGAATCTTCTTGTAACATTGTGAAATTGGTAACAGTTTGAGATATACCCATATTTGAGGTTATAGATCCTTGTAATTTGATAAAATTAGACATGATTTGGAACATGCTTACGGAATTGAGACTATGTTTTGCAACTGAATTCTCCAGAAAATTATATAGAAACAAATACATATTCGTGTTCAAGTTGAAGTCTTCACCAATCTTAAATTAGATCAAGTTAACTAATAGTTAGTCTAGCTTGATCAACATTTATGCTTTGAATCAGCCAATTCGAAGTTTTCTTTAACCCCTTTACTCTTAACACTTGTAACCAGTTTGCCAAACATAAGTAATGGATCCTTAAACTTAACTAGTCACAATCATATTAGAAAAAGGAAGAGACAGTAGAGTTGAAGCAAACATAAAGCGCTTCAAAATGACTATTATAAGCTTATCGTTATGAGTATACAACTAGAAGAGTTGGAGAGAGCTCAGACAACTACTGAGTAAAAGTTACAAGTCTATTAAAAATTCTTGGAGATAAGAACCTTCGAGTCATTTAGTTAAGACAAGACGGCGGACTCATTTATTGAAGATTTCAACTGTTGAAGCTAAGCTGTCCAAATCTCAAGATATTCAAGTTGAAGGCAACATTACATAGGGTTCTGTAGAGGACGAGTCATTGGATGAGTTTATAGGTTTGCTGTGAGATCAACGTGTTGAACCTATGGTTGTGCAGATCCTAGCTTCTGATGATGAGACCTTCTCGAGTGTGATTCTTTATGCTTCGATTGCTGAACCAAGTCCTATTACCAGTCGTGATCTAAGCAAGTGGGAGTCCGTACCTAATTTGACGATGTTAACTGCACCAAAATCTTACTTGTAATTGTTGCGAAGACTTTAGTCTCTACTCATTTGGTGAAATAATATATTAGCATAGGTATAAACTTAATTTGTCTTGTAGTTAGGAAAATAATATACGTAACACAAATAACCAGGATGATAATAGTGTTGATTTATGCCCTACAGCCAATCGCTTTGGTTGTATTTTAGTGACAAATTATTTAAAGGCATTATTTATCTTGTACATGT
>JANZXP010000008.1:14857248-14867609 GCA_027576715.1 Erythroxylum flavicans | reverse complement strand
TAAGTGCTGCCATTTTGAGACCTAATAGTGAGAGATTGGTTTTGACATGAGTGGAGTGAAATTGTAAAGTGAATTGTGGTCTAAATTGAGTGAAATTGGTATAGGAGATGATGAATGAAAGACTTGATGCAAATCTGGAATTTGTGTTTTGAGGGTGTTTATCAATCAATCAGTCAATCGTGCCATCAGCCCTACCTTATTTCTATTCAATTATATTATTTAATTCTAAATAATTTTTTTCTTTTTCTTCTTTTCGGGTTTAGGAAAGTAACGCTCTTCATGGCAACAATAACTCGGGCAAGCAGATCGATTAGTGCTTCCATTCCAACAGCCCTTTCCTACAATAACATCAGCATTATCCAACAAAAATTCTGCCGATATGGAGTAAAATTCCAACTTTATCTCCTTTCTTCTCACCTCAAATCCTCTGCTTTAGTAATTATTTCAATTCTATTCTATTATATAAATTTCATCTAAATAAAATTTAATAGAACGTGATAATATCACCTAAACCGAACAGGAGATCTTACCCCTTTTTCCTATGACTCCAACTGGCCTTTGCTCAAGGCCTCTAATTCTTCACAAATCATCGACAAGCCCATAATTCGGTTCTCTGCTGTCGTTTTGAAGCTCCAAAAGCAAGGAAACGACACTTAAATGTTCATCAATGGTCACTTTCCTTTGAAACACACGCATTCAATGGCAATTGGTTCCCGCAAACTACCAGTCCTTCAGATTCATTTGTCGCTATATCCTTGACATTAGATATTTCTATATTTAAGTGGGATCTTCTTGTTTGAAGACGTATGTATAACACACACTCATGTGGATTGATTGCCTGAGAAGCTGATCGTTCTTTAGCGCAGAATCTAAGACACCCAGGTAAGTTTTGTGGTTCTTATATATTTTTAGTGGTTTCTTCGTCGTGGGTTTTAATCAAAATTTTAAACTTTCCTTTCATCGAAATGTTTTGGTGGTAAATATAGGATTTGAAGATGGACCCATTTGCTGTGCGTTGTAAAGATCCTGGTTTCTCTCGTTTCTTATGAACATGCATCATTTTTTCATTAAGAGTTGGGACTTTCACAGCTTAGTGTAGTGGAAATTCGTGATCTTTTGAGGCCGCTTTTTTTTTTTTTTACTAACATGTAAAATTAAAATAAAGTCGTGCAACTTGTTGTTTATTCAATTCCTTACATGCATTGTGGTTAGTAGTCTTGATAGTTTCTCGTTATATGTTTTGTTTGTTGGATGCGGTCCTACTTCTACTTGTTCCGGGTTGTTATTATTAGAATGAGGGTCGTATGCAATGCGGTGGTAGCTGCTACCTGTTATTAAAATTACATGTACCGGAGAATTTGACAATATTCTTAATGTGTTTAAACTGACCTACCTCTGTTCATTTGATGATAGAATTTTGATCCTTGTGCTTGAAGGCTTGCACCTAGTTCGGTGCTGTAACTGGTCGGAAGCAGTCTGCTCTATTTGGTCTCTGCTTACTCTTCTGTACCCAACGATCAGAGTGACAGTGGCGGAAGGTTTTTGAGTGGTTTGCCTAAAATTTGGATACTTCCGTTGACTTACCCTATTGATTTTTTTTTATCGGTCCTACCCTGATAACTTTTCAAGGTAAAGAATGCTGATAATAACTTTTTATCTGTCTATGCATATCATGTTTCACTAAACATACAGATTTTGTTTCTCAGCTGTCAGAGTTTCGCTCTTGGTGTGATGGTATTCGCCAGTTGATTTCAATGTCAGGGAAGTCAAAGATAATTTTTATGCTTTGTGGCAGACTGTTGTTTCTTTGACATGGTGCAATGGAAAAGAAAATAGATGATTGTGACATAGGGAATCTTCATTCACCTAGACAGGGGGAAAATTTTGGCAGCATAAAGCAAGAACTCAATAATCTTTCCGAGAGTTTAACCAAGGGCCGCTCAGCAAATGAGTTTGAGAGGTATGGTTTGCTTTGGTGAATTTTCTTGAACGTGAAGTCGTAGTTGACATAAACAATTCAATAAATTGATTCCTGATGCAAAAGAGCTTATAGTTTATAAAGCAATAAAAGAGGACAAATCACTCAATTACAAGCTTTAATTTGGTGGAATGAAGATTGTGATTAAGGTAACAACAAGAAGAAGAAAGGTTGAATTATGCTAAGCTTTTATATTAGATAAGAAGTAGTAATAAGTTAGATATATTATCCTAGTTAGTAATAAGTTAGATATATTATCCTAGTTGTTTAAAACGTAAACTTATTTAAGAATAAAGAAGCTTATTAGAGTAGGATTGGATACTTTTTTTGGAAATTTTTTTACTACTAGAATAAAGGTTTCAAGAACTTTTGTAGTTATATGTGTACTCAACCCATCAATAATAATACGTTGAATTTTCTCTAAAACTTTGAGTTTTCTATTAGAAGATGTGATGCTTTCTTCTAAGCTTGATTCCTAGTTCTTTACCCTTTGCTACTTCTTTACCTTTCCAACACTTGTATCCTGAATTTCTAGCAATCAAAACCCAAAAATTCTAGCCTACATTTCCAACAATGTAAACCTAAATTTTTAGTTATTTTGAACTTGAAATTCCAATAACTTGAGCTGAAATCTCAAACCAAAAATTCAAATTTCAGCAACCAAATTTTATAATCCTCTATGAGTTATATATCTACTAGTTTGATATATCTTCTACTCGTTCTATGTCAATTTGGTATTAGAAAATTGGTTCACAATAGTGACACGTAGTGAAAGGGCATATAGAAAACTACTTAGTGGCCGAGAGGAGGGATGAAATACTTTTGAAACTTATGGAAAGATTGGACTTTAACAACCCTCGATCACAAGGTACTCCAAGAACTAGTCTAGCAAAAACACTGGACAATAAACTACACTTGACATTGAGGGTGGAGAAAGTGAAATCCAGGTTGAAGAGGCTGAAACTAATGAACAATAAGTGGTGTTAGAGAATTAAGACCTATTGAGAGATTCAAGACAAAGAAACTATCCAACAACACCTGGAGAGCAAATGTGAGACTTTAGAGGTCATGATAAAGTTGAAACCGTAACATACTTGATAATATTGCCTAGAACATTTGTGTTGAAGTACCTGATTTTGTTGGAAAGATAGGTTTACACCTATTCTTGGACTCTATAGTAACAATGTAAGACTTCTTAGATGGGTTAAACATGTTAGAAGATTGAAAAGTTAGATTTATGACGATGAAACTAGTTGGACATTTTAAAATCTTTTGGAGATCGATAGAGGATAGACTTTGAAAAATAGACGAGCTGCTAATTGTTGATAATGAAGATATGAAGTTGAAGTTATCAAAAAAAATACTTACCATTTCATTACCAAAAATATCTCTAAGATCAACTCACAACACTTAGACAAGGAATTATGTTTGTAATAAAGTGTACGAAAATATTTGATGAACTTTCTATCTGCTATGAAGAATGAAATTTGAATGGCAACTCTTATCTCTCTACAAAAATATCTGAAGGATAGAAATTTGCAAGAAGTTGACAATGGAAAGAATTTATAGCCTTGAAGATGCATATCACTTAGCTTTAGGAGCGAAATAATACCTTACATAGCGAGTAACTAAGAAGTTTAGAAAGCAGGCCACGGAGCTCAACATGAAGAGTCACGACTGTGCAAAGGCTAGAACCTAATGTATCAAAATTTGCTCTACATAACAACTACAAAGCTTCTCAAGGTGCTGAACCTAAAGGTAAAGCCATGGTTGAAATTGGGACAAAAGAACGCAACTATGACAAGAAGTTTTGCCGATATAATGGGAGGGGCTACTTTGCTTATGAATGTACTAATATAGGTTTGCAGATGATGGAACAAGAAGAGGAGAAAGGATGTAATGAATATGTGTGTGAACATAAAGCTGGGGAGGAGTTGGAAAGGGGGATATGTGAAGATTCTATTTGATATGATGTTATTCCTATGAAGTATCGTATATTTACTTAGTCAATTGTAATTTAATGACTGTGATATGTTGCATCTTGGAAAAGCTAGCAACCAATTATTTTATTTTTCACGGAAGATGATTTTGAAGCTTATGAAGGTGGGCAAGGTAGAGAAGCAAAGAGAAAGTAATAAGGCAGCCATAAATACCAAGAAAAAGTCTCTTAATATCCTTAAAAAGAGAGAGAGAGAGAAAGAGTTTGAAACTGAAAGAGAAGAGAATTGTATTTTCAATGGTAGTGAAGGAAGTGATAAAAACAACAGTTAAAACACCCCTTGCATTACCAAAAGCAGTGAGAGAACTACTGATTAATTTTTTAGACCTTATGCCGGATGATATACCAAGTAAATGACTTCTTTTAGGAGATGTTCAACATGCTACCAACTTCATACTTGGATATACGCTACCAAATTTTCTAGCATATCGCTTAAATATTATCAAGAATGGAGAGATGAAGAGGGCATATCAATTAAGTAGAAACTGTAATTTGGAGAGATAAAGAGTAGGAGTTGAGGTGACAACAAAGAAAACAAGGATTGGAATTTACTTTATAATAGATTTCTTTATTAGATAGGAAATAGTAATAAGTTAGATATATTGTCCTAGTTATTTAGGACTTAAACTTATTTAAGAATAAAGAGGCCTTATTAGAGTGGGGTTTAATATTATTTTGAACATTTTAGTTGGGGATCTTTTTACTACTAGAATAAGGGTTTTAAGAATTTTTCTATATATATATGTATACTAGGCCCTTCAATAACTATATCCTGAATTCTTTTTTATAAACTTGACTTTTCTATTAGAAGGTTTGATGGTTTTTTTCTAAGAGTGATTCTTAGTCTCTAGGAGTAATTTCTAGTTCCTTACCCTCCACTAATTTTTTAACTCATTGAAATTCTAATGCTTTTAACTTGAATTTTCAGCAACTAATTCTAGCCTAAATTTCTTGCAACCAAATCCTAAATTTTCAATTATGCTAAACATGAAATTCCAATAGCCTAAGCTGAAATTCCATACCTGAAACATGAAGTCCGACAACCAGATTTTATAAGTTTTGTGTGTTCTAACTACTAATTAATATCTTCTTCTTATCCTACATTATTCACTCTTGTTGTATATACTTTGGTTTTGGACATTTCCTATGTGAATTATTTTTAGGGAGGAAAGAAGAATAAGGAAATGGAGAAAGATGATTGGTCTAGGAGGGAGCGACTGGAAGTATTATGCCAGGAGGAAACCTCACGTTGTTAAGAGGAGGATAAGGAAAGGAATTCCCGATTGTTTAAGGGGCCTTGTTTGGCAGTTGATATCTGGAAGTCGAGACCTTCTGCTTATGAACCCTGGGGTTTACGAGGTACTTGTACCGTATACATGTTTTTTATGAAACCAGCCTTTGTGTCTGTGCTAATCAAGAATGTGTTGATGAAATTATACATTTGTTGCAGCAACTGGTCATATACGAGACATCAGCATCAGAGCTGGATATAATTCGTGATATTTCTCGTACATTTCCTTCACATGTTTTCTTCCAGCAGAGACATGGGCCTGGGCAGAGGTCTCTCTACAATGTTTTAAAGGCATATTCTGTGTACGATAGAGATGTTGGCTATGTTCAGGTATGAATCTTTTGCTGCTTCATTTAGTTTGGTTAAGATACCGAATGAAGAATTAAGTTTGATGAAAAGTGCAGGGAATGGGTTTCCTAGCTGGTTTATTGCTTCTTTATATGAGTGAAGAGGATGCATTCTGGTTATTGGTTGCATTGCTTAAGGGGGCTGTTCATGCCCCAATGGAAGGACTGTATCAGGTAATCATGTCATTTATGGAGTTGATATTTACCATGTCAGATTCCTAATTGAATTATTGACGTTGGATGTTTTTATTGTCTGCAAAGTCTAGCTGTTGTCTGATAAAATGACTGTAGACCTTTGTTTGGTCAGACTGGTGTTACTAAGAATATAACTTCTGAAAGTAATTCTCGATAAAACGCAGAATTCTTTTCTTATGCACCGGTTTTACATCCATCTGAGGTCTCAATCACATGTACAAGTATGACTTGCAGCTTAAGTGTGGCTTGTCCAAATATATCTGATCCTTATTTTTCTAGTTTCTAGTCTTCAATACTTTCGCTTTTCTTGTCTTCTATTTTTCCTTTTCTTTCTAGTTGACCTCTTTATAAGGAGGTGGAGATCCGACTTAAGATACTTGATTACGTCAACTTTGAAATGCTAATTCTAAATTGATTCACTTTCTCATATGAACTTTTGTTCCTCAAGAAAGTTATTATACCGAAGGGAGCAATGGTCTCCTGGATGCAACTACTGGGACAAGACAATATAGGAAAAGAAATAAAAAGAGAATAAAGAGATGAAGGAAGACAATGAGAGGGAGAATAATTGAATATTATCTTATGAAATCTAGATCAGGAGTGATAATTTCAGCTCTAAAGTTATAAATCATTTGTAAATGATGAACCATGGTTAAGCTATAAGGGTAATGCTTATCCTTAACTAACATTTTAACCATTTTGACTAGGGATCAGGCAAAAAGCTATAAACAATTCTTATGGCCTTGTTGGGATATTCTGAGGACTAGCCTGTCTACTTCTGCTGCAGGTAGGTCTGCCTCTAGTACAGCAATATTTGTTCCAGTTTGACCTCTTGATGAAGGAGCATTTGCCAAAGCTGGGAGAACATTTCACCCAAGAAATGATCAATCCTAGCATGTATGCAAGCCAGTGGTTTATTACTGTCTTCTCATATTCTTTTCCATTCCATTTGACTCTTCGAATATGGGATATCTTTTTATACGAGGTTAGTAATCATTGATATTAGTCTGTTTTCTGTATTTTATCGTTGTGTCTACTAGGAATTGACATTTATATACCTATCTATTATGCTAGGGGGTTAAAATTGTATTTAAAGTTGGCTTGGCTTTGTTAAAGTATTGCCATGATGACTTGGTAAGTATTCAAAAGCTTATTTTCTGATATTCAAAATTCTAGCAATTATGTTTGTGCTCATAAACTACTATTTTGTCAGGTTAAATTGCCCTTTGAGAAGCTTATACATGCTTTACGTAACTTCCCCGAGGATGCTATTGACCCTGATAGATTACTACCAATGGCTTACTCATTCAAGGTTCACTCTGTCTCTCTCGTATGCTTACTGCAATGCTTACACTATCTAGTTTGTTTCAGTGTGGAAGTGCATTCAGTGGTTGGGTTTTGCTATTATCCTCATAACTTGCTGATTTCTTATTGTGATCTGTGTGATAACATAAACTTTGACGACTTTTTAAGCTTTTTGGTTATCAGACCTCTTAGCATACTGTTTTTGAACTAATGTTAGAACTTCAGATATGGGAGAAAGGTGAATATGGCCTACACATCCTAGTTTGTTGTGAAATCTTTCTTCATTTAATAATGAATATCAATCTCCAAGGGTATAAGTGACCTGTACCAATATAATATGTGGTTATTTTCTTTTTCCTTTGCGGCCGTTGCTAAGTAGTATACGATTAGCTTCTAGAAATCTTGGAGTACATGTGATTGACTTATATTTCCTTTATGACTCTTTTGGCTATTACTTGGGCAACTTGATAACTTCTTTGAAACTAATTTGTAACATGTGGATTCTTTTCTTGGATTAAAAAAAAAAGGAGATAGTTGAATAAACTACTGTGAGGCAATTGATATGGTCAATACACTTAATTATTGGAGATGTTATTAGAAAGCATTTTTCATGGGGAAACAATCTATATTTTCCTGTTCTATATTTTTTGATAAACTTCCTGCACATGTATTGTGTTGATTTTGTTGCATGTCATGCTCCTTGTTCATACTTTGAAGTAGTCACAAATATTTGAAGCATTAAGAAAAAGGTGAGCCCATCATATTGTATATTTCGATGTAAAGTTAATCATTTTTTAAGGGGGGAAAAAAGAAGTGTTTTGTACTTGAAATTTGGACTATAATAGTATATAGCTAGTGATTAGTTTTAGATTTCATTTTACCGGTTAGATATAGAAATCTCTAAAATTCAGCATTTGGTCTTGTCACCTTTGGCTTTTATTGGTCATGTTCCTCAGAATTTTGATCTCCAGCAACTGTATCCTTTAATTTTTCTTTTCCTACTCACCTCTAGATACATTTTCTATAGCATACCAGTATCTGCCTCATTTTTCTTTTATGCTAAGGCATTTCGTTATGCATCTGAGCTACACTGACTGATGTAGGACGGGCATAAGAAATTCTAACAATTTGATGGAACATGTGGTAAGTTACGAATTATAAAATTTTAGGGCTGCCTATTTAATAAAGATTCTTATTATTCTTTAATAGATTTAAACTCTGAATTAATAAGGATAAACTAAAATAAATATATTTTCATTTTTTAATAAGAAGAAATAAACCTTTCTGCATGGCTGACTTGCTGTTCAGTACTTCATTCTGCACCAAGTTCATTCACACACATGCAATAAACCAGGTTCACTCACACATGTACGAACACACACGAAATAAGGGAAAATGGATGCAAAAGTTAATTAGCTAATCAACATAACTGAAAGTTACTTTTGTTTCGTAAAATTGGAAATTGCTCAAATATGTGGTGCAAAATAGAAGGGTAGGAAATGTTGGTTTAAGTAGTAACAAGGACTACGAATACAAGGACACTTCATTTCAGGTTTATAGATCCTACCTTACTCTCGTATCCAAGTCTGGATAGATCCTTCAAAATACGTGGCTCTGTATCCTTCTATTCCATTTCGAATCAGTTAATTAAGAAAATATTTTTGGGTTAATTATCAGGTATCCAAGCGGCTGGAAGAACTGAAAGAGGTTTATGACAAGAAGAATGGGAAATCAGTTAAATGAGCAGCATTAAACGCGAAGCACCAACCAAAAACAGCTCTAGTGAAGTTTTAAATTTGCATTCTTATATTTTGATTCTTTGTTGATCTACCAATTCGTCAAGTGGGGAGAGGTATGTACAATGTTAACCCAACCTGCCAGACAGCTGATAGTTTCCTGTTCAACGAGAGAACATACAGAAATCAGTCTACATATTTGAATCTTGTATTGCAGAAAGACGAGATCATGTCTACTCACCTCCTGTTAGGTTCTGATTCCCCTGTTGTTATTATATAAGCTGATAAAACTCAAGTGATAAGGATGATGACAGGATTATATTCTTCTTGGAAAGATTTAAGTGGAATCAATCCTTATTTATAAGCACAGCATTTTGGGATGAGGAGTATGATGGGGTTTTTGTTGCTAACTGATCAGATGTCTGACAATAGAAGGCAGCTTCTCTGATATGGCATTCTTAGCCACCAAGATCTTTTATTTGTTGTAGCACAACTCCTGGAGCTTGTAACACCACCAAAACAGTGGTAACTAAGAATGTTGTATATTGTTAACATTACAGAAGCATATATAATAATAGCATTCAGATTCAGTGGTTGGCAAGCTAACTTCCAACATTCTTTTTCCACTCTCTTTCCTTCGCTGTTAGAATCTAAATAGAGTGTCTAACCAGTCGTTAAATGTAACTTTTGGCAAACAAACAAACAAAGAGAAGTATCCCAACAATTGTGACTCCCTCCGATAAAATATCATTTTGTCTACATGTAGGAATTGAGTTATATAACAATCACTGTACCTTTTGAAAGCGTAATTAGTAATATTATTTTAGAATTCTTCTAAATTATAAAGATAAATAAACATAGAGTTCAGAGTGAATTCATTTTTTCTCTACGTCGTCACAACCACCAGCTCCATTGGTGAAGGGAACAAATGCAATTAAAACCAGAAAGTGGTCGGATGATTTAGGATAATCGCGTGCACATATTTATAGTTAAGCTGTTATTGTTATTAGATGAACTATGAAGGTTGACGGGGTTATGCTCTTAAAGCGTAAGATCATTTAGCATAATTCAGATCTAAGATTGTAAGGTTCATTTTTCCGGGTTCTTGCTGTACAACTGTCGTCCACTATTCTTATGTTATAAAAACATGCTTTCGTTCATTGTTACGAATACCAGGCCGTACCGGCCAATACGTACCGTACCAGATTAAAATTTGTACCGAAATTTAAGTTATGATACCGGATATAAATATTGATTATACCGGTCAATATCGGTCTGTACCGGTCGGTACCGGCGGTATTTAAAATACCGGTCAAATACCGGCCAGTACCGAAAATTTTAAAAAATTGGGGGACTTTTTGTAAAAATTTAAAATTTTTTAAAAATCTCCCTCTCTCTCTCCTACCTCTTTTTCCCCTCTTTTTTTTCAAAGCTTTTTAATTAGTTATTTTATTTATTTCAACTTTTATAATTATTGTGAATTTTTAATTTTTGTTTTTAAATAATAATA
>JANZXP010000008.1:14822050-14841176 GCA_027576715.1 Erythroxylum flavicans | reverse complement strand
TCTTTTCTTCAATTTTCTGTGTTTTTCTTTCTTCTCATCTTCGTAAGATGGATTATTTGTATGTTGATGATGTTATGGAGACCATGATTGGCTAATTTAATTTAGGGATTGCTTTTGAACTATTTTGTTAAAGCTCCTATTTTATTGAATTGGATGAAAGTGTCTTTGATGATTGTTGATTTTATTTGTTATCTTGTAACAAATCGAGAGAGTGAGTAAGATTAATTCTGTAGGATTGTACAATGAGAGTTTGCAACCTATAGACGTACAATCATCATGTCAATTGATTAGTTAGAAGAAGGATCTCAGCGAATTCAATTGATCACCTATTGGATAGTTTAATAACTAGTTAAATCGGTGGAGTCATTGGGTAAGTTGAGAGATCATTCAATTTATTTCATTTAATTTGATTAGGGACAATTAATTACACCTTGAAAGAGGGTAGTTAATACATTCGAAAATCTTAGGTGAGACACAATTTGATTAATAAAATAAGAGGGAGACAAAATAGGAAAAAAAGTAATCTCTAGTCTTTAGATTCTTGAATTCCGATTTTTCTGCATATTGGTATTGTTCAGTGTTCGTTATTAGTCTTTTAATTTTAATTTAATTTTCTAGATTATTTACATTAAATAATTTCATTTCTTAAATAAAGTTTGTCTAAATTAAGTACTATTTAGGCATCAATCCCTATAGGATCGATATCCACTTTTTAATTACAAGTCACGATCCATTAACTTGCAATTTTTGAGTGTAAAACAAGTAGTTTGTGTTGCATAGTTACACGCAAACACACATCCAATAGCACCAGTGCCACATAGTTCCACAACAATCCAATAGCCTCAAACACACCACATGTACAACCTAACCAAAACCAATAGTAATTCCCAGTCACATGCGACCTTACCAATAGCCAAGCCTCCTAATCCCAAACTAATAAAATAGCAGCTCACACATCTTTGTAAAATTGTTTTAAATTCATTATCAAATATGTATGCATTTTTTTATATTATATTTTACTACTTTTAATTTAGTTATTATCTTGATTAATATTAGTTGTTTTCATTTTGTTGTCTTAGATTTTACTATTTTAATTTAATTATTATCTTGATTAAGATTAGTTATTTTCATTCTAGTTATTAATTGATTGCTTTAGTTCTTGTCTTGGATTGGTTTTTCTTGTTCACAATAGGAAGGATAAAGGCACTAATAGGACATCGAAAAGAACTAAATCTATAACAAATCTATAACACATCTTCATATCCACCTACACCATAGTGCATTTCATTCCTAATGCTCATAACTTAGGGAAGAATTCTACTTTATGTTTTATTATATATTGATTATTTCTGTAGCATATGAGCATCTTGCGCATACATTAAGGACAATGTATGATTTAGGTGTGGGAGAGCAAGATTATATACTATGATGAACTTTATGATTTGTGCTTGAACTTATGAATACTATGATTTATATATTGACTATTCCTTATGATAGCCTGAAGATTTTCTTAATGTTATTTAGGGATAATCTAAGATATGATACATTTTTTGTTTGCATTTTATTTCATAAGAGAGACAAACACGATTAGTGTTTTTTATTAAATTACTTTTAAGTATCTCACTGGTTTTGTTGAATGAAAATGTTCACAATTGATGCATTTTGACACTTATATAAGCTTTTGACCCTAGAGCAGTTCATTACATTTGTGTTCATATATTTTTCTTTGTAGTTTGTGTTATCAAACATAGCTTGTTTATGTTAGAACTTGATTTTAAATACAATTTAGACCACATTATTAGTGAATTTATGCATAGAGATGATATGGACATTTAGGATAACCATTTTTTACCTAGACAAACCTACCTTAATTTTTACCTTTAGAGAAGCAATTTGAGCCTTAACCTTTCTTTTCTTGAATACTAACATTGTTATAAGCCACTTTTACCCTTCTTTTTATTGATATCCTTAATGATTTTAAGCCCCTAAATTGAAAGGATTGTATAAAATTTATTTGCATAAGGTTTTGACTATTTCTATAAAAAAATCATTTGATTCAAGTTGCATCATGTTTATTTATTTTCAATTTTTTAGAATAACAAAGAAGTATAATAAAAAAATAAATCTCCTCTTTGATATTTCTTGTTTAAAAATTTAAAAGAAAAAAATAAAATGATGAGGTGATTGAAAGGATGTTATTTAAATTGAGTTATAACTAATTTAAGTTGAAATTTATATGGATAAGTTTGTATGATTTCCTTCAATTTGTTTAACCTAAAAACTTACCTTACCTAAGTTATGTTACAACCCTTATCAAATCCCTTTAATTTATGCATCAAGTTCATTTTTATTAGTGGTGAATATATGATTCACGAGCAAGCTTATGAAAATAACTCACTATGTTGTGATTTGAGTGTATAGTGTGAAATCCATGAGGGTGCGTCAAGCCTTGTTTCATTTTATTTTGTCGAATTGATAAGATACTATATTTTCATTATAAAACGTATCCTATGTGTGTTTGTTCTCTTAATTGTTATTTTTCTTCTTAAACCTTTAATGTGTGTACAACTTTGGGATATTTTTGGGAAATATGAAAGAAGAAGTTAAGGATGATTAATGTATTGAATTGATGAATACTTGAGGATAAGTACAAGTTCGGTGTGGTGGAATATGATAAGATGTTATTTGGTTATGTTAATGAGACTTATCTATTTTATTTTGGCTTAAATTTAGTGCTTAAATGGAAAAATTAATAAGTATTTTATTTTAGGAGATGTTAAGTGGAGATTGGATTAAATTGGAATATTATTGGTCAAAATCACGAGTTTTCAAAAAACTGGATATATTACAGTAGTGGATAAGGTGAAATCACGCCTAAAGCTAGATTCACCTCAAGAGTTTGAATTCAAATATGAAACTTATTTCGAACTGTATTATTTAGGGATTTGGATTTGTTTAGATAGGGATTTTGATATAATAAGAGGACGCTAGGTTTTGGGTAAGGAAAGAGGAGAAAAACACGTTTGTCACTTTTCCATATCACCTTATTTTCATTTCTTTGTAGCTTTCTCTTCATATTTCATCTTTTTTTCCTATTTTTGGTGTTGGAACTAAAGTCATGTGTAGCTAAATTCAAATATTATGATTCAAGGGGATTTAGAATTCTAGTTATGACTACGTAAGGTTTTGTTCTAAACTTAGATTTATGTTTTAATTCAAGTCTTTCTTGTTTTTTATTCTTATATTTTATGGACAATGAATATTGAATTATCTGAAAATTAATTTGATATTGATTATTCTCTAACTATTAACAAATTCAATGATTCATAATTATCACGAATGATTGGTACTAGTGGCGAATATGTTATTTATGAAGTTACATATTTGACTTATGATAGACAAGAAAACTAAATTGAATAGTTATGGCTATCTCAATTATTATATCCAATCAATTAATTGATAGCAATAAGCTTAGTGAAAAAGACTAAACCACCCTAAATTAAATAATTGAGATAGCTAGAAAGTTTTGGGTTGAATGTTGGGTTTAAACTAACTAATTTAGGAAAAATTGAAAATTTTATTATAGCTATCCTAATATGTTTCGGACTAACTGCTTAAATTATAAAATTTATTCTTTTTGGACCAATGATCAATGTTACAATTGGATGAGAAATTTCCCTTAAATTAAATTTAATATAATTGAATTTCTCACTTTTATACTTATTTGATTTATTTTAATTCCTTATTAAATTTAGTTTATTAGGTTAATTAATAATAGACTCCCATTTTGTTTTATCAAATGAAATTAAAATATTAGTTTTCAGTTATCTTGGGATTCAACCTGATTCTATGACAACTATAAGAGTTTAATGAATCAGAATTAATTTTGAAGTCTCTGACGACATTAGTCTTGAGGTGCTTTACTTAGAATTAAGTTTAAGATGTTTTGTTTATCATTAGACCTGAAGTGTCTTGCTTGGTGATATGTTTGGTGTTTCGCTTGTTATTAAGCTTGAGATGTTTCTGTTGTTTTGATTTAAGAACATACTAGTAATTGTTTTGCCTTCATAATTATTATTCTCTTGAAATGGTGTTCTCCATACATAACACATAATTTAGTAAAAATAGTTTATATGCAATCTAATTAATTCATTTAATATCTATGAGATAAATATAATCACCATCTCTTAAAGAAAATCAATATAATTAAGGCTTGAGCTATTGGACATCATATCCTTAGCAACTTAGACTTGTCCAATTGCCCAAGTTTATATGCTCTAGGTTTGACAATGGCCTTTAATTCTATACTCGAACTTTTTATGTAGGAAACATATAAGCTCTATCTATCAATGGTAAATCAATTCAAGGATAATTTTACTTCCTTCAAGTTTGTTATTTTTATTCCTTTATTTTTACCTCCTCAAACGTATGGGTTTAGTCCATTTGAAAGAGTTTTTGTAATATTTAGTGAATCTTTGGTCCCTCCTCAAAATTGATTGATGCTATAAGTATATTAAGACTAGGTATTTATGTGACCCCAAAGTTAAATCGTCTTCTAAATTGTCAAAAGGTTTCTCGTAACCTTTCTATGACTTTGAATAAGGACACCAGATCTTATAGCATATGTTTATTACTTGAAAATCATGCATTAAAATGATTATTCAACTATACAAAACTCACAACCAAGCTTGCGGGGAAGGTTTTTTTTCATTATCTAACTGTTTTGGTCAATGTAGACGAGAATATGTGATATTTAATTTGTCACTTTATGTAGATCTATCATTTTTATGAATCACATCGTATGATTGCTTAGATTTATGATTCCATTATAAGCCTCTAGCAATAGTAATTTAAATTTTGATGACAATGGCTCAATCAATATTCCTTTGGTAAAAGGGTCGTCTAAATCAATGTAAGTATGATCTTGATCTTGCACTTATGCAATATGTCAGATGACGTCTAAGTCAATATAAGTATATTCGTAATCTTGTTCTTTTGTGACATGTCAGATGATGATGGTCTACGACGAGTTGGACCAATATGTTATTCTAGTTCACACATTTTCATTATTCGGTAGATCTTTTATGATAAGTTTTTTCTTGCACAGGCAATAGGTGCATAATTGATCATATTTATATCTCATATTTAATGTATTTTTCTTAATATTTTATACTTTTATCATATATTTGGTACTTAATTGGCTCCAAGTGTGTTTACAAAGTACAATTCCCTCCACAGACTTAAAGGAGAAGAATTTGCAAGAAAACATGACATAAAATGAAAATTAGAAGCACAGAAGGGATGCACACACTATGGCAAAAAGTGCTTTAGGCAATGACATGTTTGCAATAGTTTAAAAATGTGTTGCTAAAAATTAATATAACGTAATAGTTTTTAAAGTGTTGCCTTTAATAATATTAAAAAGCAACAAAAAATAATAATTTGTTGCCGCATATAATAAAGGCAACAAAATAAAAAAAAGGTTACAATAAAGTGATATATATGCAACATCTAGAATTATTGCTATAGTTCGAAGAATATTATATTATATCATCAAAGCGGGAAACTAATTAACATCACATTGCATGCATATGTTTTCAAGTGGAACTAACTTTTCTAATAACCAGTTGTCATCCATAGGGCTTAGTCGCACCTTTAAGCTCTCTATTGATCAGAGTCCGCCATAACTTATTGGGTTAATGTTATCTTTTAATTTGAATCTTTGATCGTATACTCTAAGATGAAAAAGAAAAAAAGAAAGAAAAACTTTTATTACTCCACATTTATTTTTTCCCATTGGATACTGATGAATTTGATTAGGACAGAGAGGGTTTCATGAAATATATTGGGTAAGTTTTTTTAAAATAAAATTTTATTGATAGAAAAATAGTAAAGAATGACAACGTTTGGAAAATACTCTCCTACATCAAGAGTGGGGCAAAACAACGACACTATGAGGCATTAGTAAATTGACGACAGTGTAGTAAGAGAAAATGCAAGGCGGAAGGACAAACCATTGTCATATGGGTAAACTGAGGGACCAAAGTAGTTTTGGGAATTGAAAGTTGGGAAAAAAACTAGTAAACCAAAGAATTGAAAGTTTTAACCCAACTTCTCTCTTAAATCAGCCGTGTTCTATCTTCTTGGCATCCAATTACATGAATTCCCAACACGATCTCACATTAGCTGGATGCGATGGCTATGCTGCAAAAATAGTGCGCATAAGGGAACAGGACGAAGATCCTCCCCCTCCAGTACCAGAAATACCGCAAAACCCCCTAGTTACGGTGCAGTGGTCACTGGGCAAAATGCTTCTGGCATGGGCACAAGAGAAATGGACTGGCCAAAAGAGGATCCCATTGAAACAGCAGACGGGGATATCTCAATCATTCAAGGTGCATTTGGCATGGGAATCGAACTTTCTAGCACATTCAAAGGGAAATTATACAGGGCTTGGGCTAATACGGTAGTGATCAAATTATTAGGGTGCCGAATCAGTTTTACCATGCTTAAAACCAAACTAATTGCAATGTGGAAACCCACAGGACCCATGAAAATAGTTGCCCTTGATAACGAATTCTACCTTGTCAACTTCATGGAAGAGGAAGACTACATTAAGACACTGACACAGGGACCATGGATCATCTCGGGCTACACACTTTTGGTTCAACCATGGTACCCGGCGCTTCGTCCCTCCATAGGACAAATCACCCATGTGGCTATCTGGGTTAGATTCCCAGAATTATCCATTGCCAGGTACCACCCCTCGATCCTCACTGCCCTTGGCAACCTGGTCGGACATACAGTGAAGATTGACAGCAACACTTAACAAACTTACCAGGGTAAATTAGCGCGGGTTGTGGTGGACGTCGATCTCAGCTCATCCCTTCGCTCCGTCGTTGAGCTGTACGGAGAAGTCATCAAAGTTGCCTATGAGGGCCTCCCTCAAATATGCCTTTGTTGTGGGATGGTTAGATATGGAGCTTTGGCTTGCCCAACACGCCCAACGTAGAACTCCAACTTAGCACCCTCCACCAGCGACCAGATAATAGAAACACCTCTAGCCAACCGCGGCGAATCATCTACTACCCAGGAGGAATTTGGGGACTGGATGCAAGTCTAGTGGAGACCCCACCAGATGCCACCCACCTCAACGGCCCACAAACCCGACCACTACACCCGCTCCTCCACCATCGACTTACAAGGCTCGAGATACGCAGCCTTGTCAGAATGAGAGACGTTGGTCTCTTCCCCATTTCCAACGGTCACTGAACGACACCAACCCCTAACCATTGACGCGACGATGCAACAAAATATTCAGGATCAATCCCTAAATCAGATCCCAACTGGTGAAGGCAGGTCGAGACGTCTGACGTCGAACGCAAAACTGGTGTCGTTTCACTCAAGCTCCAAAACGACAATGCCCCGGCCTTTTCGACTCAGGGACATGGGCCCGTCCCACCCCCTCAGCCCAAGACCCCTCCAGGCCCCCTCCCCTGCTAAGCCGCTGGAAAAACTAGCCTGATTAGCCCCTTGGCCATTTCTAAGCCCCCTGCATGAAGACACCAGCCCAATACCAAACCACATGGCCCTCTCGATCCCATCCCATGTCGACATGATACTCCAAGACTAGACTATTACTCAACCCTTATAGGAGGACTTGGGCTGCAAGGCTATGGAAGAAGACCCAAATGAAGATGGCCATTATACAGCATCGACCTCTACCAATAGTGGTCATACAATTCCCTCGCCAAGACCACCTGATCCGTATCTTGACTTAAAAATAGATTAGGATCTTAATATCGTATTTGATACCTAAATGGCTGAGACCCCATAGGATCTATTGACAACACAGTATCGAGCGTTGACTACTTCAGCAGTCAACCCTTCCGCAGAATAAATCTTCCTTTCCATCCCTGTTTTATGTCGATCTTAATATGGAACTGTCAAGGGGTTGGAGGAAGGACCTTCAAGCCAATCATCAAGCATTATCTTTGTATCCACAAACCAAGTTTACTCGTTTTAGTAGAGCCTCATATAAGTAGGGTCCGAGCTTTGAAAGTTATTAGGAGTTTGGGATTTGCTCACTCCTATCGGGTGGAAGTTGAAGGATATTCAGGAGGAATATGACTTCTCTAGAAACCCAACATCATGGTTCACATTTTGCTTGCTCACCTTCTGTTTGTTTGTGGCAGTATAGATTGGGATCATCTGTCATTTGTTTTTATTGCCATCTATGCCAGCCCGACGTACTCTCTACAACATTATCTCTAGAAGTATTTGTGACAAATTGCTAAGATCACCTCTAAACTGTGGCTGCTGGGCAGAGATTTCAATGTCAAATTAGAGGCTACTGATAAATGCAGAGGATCTTGACTCCAACCTACCGTCAATCGGCAATTTCGAGACTGTGTGCACAGTTGCAATCTTTAGGATCTTGGATTCTCAAGGCCAAGACTTACCTGGAGAAGAGGTAATATGCTCGCTAGATTGGATCGTGCTTTCTGCTGCAATAATTGGCACTCACCTGTTCAATACACAGGAGCAACCCATCTGCCTTTTCTGAAATCAGATCTTCGACCTCTCCTCATCAAGTTTACCAATAGCGGTAGCTCTCCTCCGACAAATAGGCCTTTTAGGTTTCAGTCTACCTGGCTAACCCATCTGGGCTTTGGCCAATTTGTCACGGAACATTGGAAGCCAAACAATTCTGACTTTAGTGGTTCGATCCAGAAATTCTCATAACACCTTTAGAGTTAGAACTCTACCACTTTTCGCAACATTTTCTATAGAAAAAAGAGGCTCTTGGCATGCCTCGAAGGTATCCAACAACATCTCGACGTTACAAACTCAACCTCTCTTTGGGATCTCGAGGAGTACCTAAGGATGGAGTTGGAGCAGGTCCTTTATCAAGAGGAACTTTATTGGCACCAGCAATCTAGAAGCCAATGGCTAGGTCAGGGAGATAGAAATCATGCCCTCACTCGAAACAAACAACTACAAGAAAGGATTAATTCATTGAAAAATGCCAATAGTAATTTAATTTCAGATCCTGCAAGCCTCAGAAGACTAACGCACAATTTCCTCGAGGAATTATATATGGATGATAGCCACCCTCCCACAGCCCCACATCTACATGGGCACTTCCCTCCCCTCCCGCAGCACGTACAAGCTGATCTGGACCGGCCCTCTAGTCCTGATGAAGTCAAGATAGCATTTCAACGCATGAATACCCAATCTGTTATTGAAGCTCTTCCCGGTTATACTATGCAAACAGTCTGGCTACCTCACAGTCTCTGTGACGAGCTGGAGAAACTGATGGGCCACTTTTTATGGGGGGCATGCAATGGTAAAAACAAAATCCACCTCTTCAACTGGGAGGAAGTCTACAAACCGAATGAAGTGGGGGACCTTGGCATTCGAAAAATTTGCGCTACTAATGACGCTTTCCTAATGAAATTAGGATGGACGCTGATTACCAAGCCTTATGCTTTATGGGTTAAAATCCTCTCTGCAAAATACAACTTTGATGCTAACAATATCCCCACTGAGCTAGAAGCTAAAGGCGGGTCGATGATTTGGAAAAGTTTAAAGGCAACTTGGCAACTCGTTCTCCAGGGCATGCAATGGATGGTAGGTGATGGTACTAAGATTCACTTCTGGATCAATCCATGGATTGTGGACTTAGGTCCCTTACTCCACCATGCTACATCTCTAATTCCCGATTCCACTCTCCCCCTTAGTGTCTAACAATTGGTGGATGTAGACAGTAATTAGTGGTGGGACGCTATTCAATCCTATCTTCCAACCTCGAATGCAGGGCTATAGTCGGTATATTTCCCCTAAAGCCATACTTGGGACATGATAAGCTGATCTGGGGTTATTCTGACACTGGAGAATTCATAGTCGCCTCCGCATACTCCATGCTTATGGACAAGGAAGAAGATCCACCTCAGGGGGTTTGGAAGGAAATTTGGCAATGGCAGGCCCCCTTACGCATCAGTTCCTTCCTCTAGCTTCTTGTTCACGATCAACTCCTCACTAATCAACATCGAGTCTGCCGGCATTTCACCATAGATGGTTCGTGCTATCAGTGTCGATTAACTGAATCCTTAATTCATGTCATGTGAGATTGTGTCAAAGCCCGCTAAGTGTGGACTACTTTTCCCTCGCATGTTCTTACCCTCGATTTCTTCACTATGCCTGAGCAAGAGTGGATCATTAAAAATCTCTAGCATCACCAGCCAAGTCCAAGCGCACGACTGGGCGATCCTATTTGGAACTACTTATTGGTTCATATGGACATGGTGGAATATGACATTATTTGATGCACATTTTATTTGGCCTTCCTCACCCGACTATTTCATATTATCTTATGCAGGTCTAATTCAAAAGGTAGCTGAATGGCGAAACCGAGCTGATACCGGCCCTCGCCCTCGTCATCAGCAATGGATCGGTTGGAGCAAACCTCCAACAGGATGGGTGAAACTCAACACCAATGGAGCCAGCAAACTCACCTCATCCACAGCCACAACAAGTGGCCTTCTATGTGATAGTACAGGCAACTGGCTCGGAGGGTTCACCCAAAATCTTGGTTAGTGTTCACCGATGTTCACAGAACTCTGGGAGATTTTTACTGGGCTCACGCTTATATGGAATTTGGGATATCGTCAGATCGAGCTTGAAGTGGACTCCACAGTAGTAAGTCATATGCTTTCTTCAGCAGCCAACTGATCTTAGGCCCTCAATCCTATCGTTCAAGGCATCCATGAGCTGTTTACTCAGAACTGGACTGTAGCACATCGACACATATATCGAGAGTGCAACAGATGCGCCAATTATCTAGCCAACTATGCCATTCAATTTGATATTGGGGTCACTTATCTTGATTCTACACCTCTTGAGTGCCACTCTATCCTTCTAAAGGATATGTCAGGGACCTGTTTCCCTCGACTCATTTTGTAAACTGTTTCGAAAGCTTCCTTTTTACATAGAAAAAAAAGACCTACCCCATTTGGGTATCTAGTAATCACTTCTTTCTCAATTAGGGCTGGGAGGAACAAAGATATTTCAGCGATGACTGTCTTCTCAGCTCGTAACCTTCTAGCGAAAGGTGACAAATTCAGTCTAGGTGCATCTCTTTTTCCTAAATCTTCCTTTTCTCCTTTTCTCTCTCCATTTTGTTATATCTATCTCTACAAAGCATCAAACCACAAACTAAGAAAATATATTACTCATCTAGGTTTCTTCATTTATGCAATTGCATTAAAATCTAGGTTTATTCATTTATGGATTTACTTCCGTTTACTCCATTTTTTTTGCTTTCGATGGTTTACTATCTTGATATATTTCTTCTTTAATGATGTATTTATGTATAGTAATAGTAAATGGATCCATTTGATTAACTTGTTAAAAGAAAACCCTAAATCACTTGACGAGAAGAACGCTTCCAACCACAAGAATATGAACAACAATGACGTTATTGTACAATTATTTCCACAACAACATTAGTCACAAATCCATTAGTGATTTCACTAACACATCAAGTGTTCGGACAAAGTTCCCTATGAAAAATGCCCATCTATTTCTTCCTTCACTTTAACGTTGGTTATTGTTGTTTTCTGCCACTGCGATGCCTAGTTTATACAAGTTTTTATTCCTCAAAAACTACTCAATTTTTAATCTATAAGTTAGATCATATTTTAGTCGTAAATTTTTAGCTCAAATTGCTATTTGCAATTAAGGGTAGCAGAAATCAACTTGTGAATATAGATGAGATTAATTAATTTTGAATGGGCAAAATGAATCTTCCATAAGATAGTCTACAGTCTCTCCTTCTCTATGTACACTCCAATGTATGATATTCTCCCATTCAATCGATGGTTTATTAAGGAAGTGCTTTATCTATGCCATCCTCCATGATTCTTTAGAAAGTTCACATTAAAAGAATAATTGTGATGTGATTTTTGCTGCTTAGTTATTGAGTTATTGCTCTTCCTAATGCTTAGTTATGTTGAATTGCAGGTCATATGTAGAAAATTGCAGCACTGTAAAAGGTTGCTTCTTTATCCTTTCCTTACTATTTCAACTTTATTCCTAAAATTTTTTTCTAGTTCTCATAAACACTTAGTTGGCCTTTTGTGTACGTTCTCGATATATAAGCAATTTTTATTTATATTCCTTTTCTTTTCATAGCCAAACCAACCTTCTCCTTCTTACTATATGATTATATTTATTGATCTAATGTTTAGTATCTTGAAAATTTTTTAGTTAACAATAAGGAGTATAATCTGTTTAGAGCACTTGCAAGACAATATTGGAAATTGGTGGAATCGTACAAAAAAGAGTAGGAAATATTTATGACTTCTTCTGTAACAGAACACTTTAGCTACTGCATTTAATTTATTTAATTAAGTTAAGAACAATCCAACTTTTTTTCTTTATTTATTTGAAGTTTTGATAACGCTTTTTTTAAGCTACACAAGAATACTCAAATGGTCAACCGATATATGTAGCTTACCTCTCTGACCAGGTGAGACTGGAGAAAACAAAAATGTCATTATGGTTATGTCTACATATCCTTACGTTATCATGTTAAATAATCTATTTTCTCTGGTTCATGTGTCCCATATTTCTATAACATTTACGCATCTTAAAGGTAATAGCTTTTACATAATGGATGTTGAGCTATTTGGATTTCAAGAAGTTTTTGAAGGTTCAAAGCACTTGTTACTTTTTGACTTTTGTTATTGTCTTCTCAGAAGGTTGGAAGTTATAGAAGATAATAATGATTCAGATTGTACATTAACTATATATTAACTTCTTCTGTATCAAGTTTACTTATCATGATTTAATTCAGCACCTGTGACAACTCTTGTGACATCATGACTAACGTGAAGCCAGA
Source organism: Erythroxylum flavicans (assembly GCA_027576715.1). Taxonomy (NCBI): domain Eukaryota; kingdom Viridiplantae; phylum Streptophyta; class Magnoliopsida; order Malpighiales; family Erythroxylaceae; genus Erythroxylum; species Erythroxylum flavicans. The sequence goes on along the minus strand of JANZXP010000008.1, from coordinate 14,828,272 downwards.
TCAGATTACACTTAGGAAATTGGGTTATTTAACCAACAGGAAGAACTCAAAGGGAGAAGCTTTACTGGTAAAGAGTTCGTAGCTCTTTCCCCTTCACAACAAAAGGAAAAGACATGTTGATAACTTTTGAATTCAATTTTTAGATATGTGAACCTGTTTGTGAGCAAAGTAGTTTTATAAATCTAATCTACGTCTTGTTTCTTTCTTTTTTTTTGTAGGATGGTGATGATTAAGAGTGGATAAGGAGGTACCTAGTGAAGTATTTTGGAGTGCCCATACATATAAGTTTTGTTTGGTATTTAGATTAGTTCACTTGTATTCCCTATAAAATGGAGGACAATAATGTAGATAAATATTTTAGCTAGTGATTTTTTTCACTTTTATATTTTGAATATGTTAAAAGGTTTAATTTTACAAGTCTTTATTAACTATATATCATATATAAATGCAGTTTTTTGTCGTTTACATTTGATAGTAATTAAAATGTACATTAAGATTTATATATTTCTTTTAATGTATATATGGATATTGCTTACATAATAAAAAGAGTTTGATTTTACATTAAATAATATTGGTAATGAAAGAATAAATTGTTGTTCTATTGTTACAAATTGTTGCCTAAAAAAATTCACTTTGTTCCTTTGTAAAAACTTAAAAGTGTTGCAATATTTATTTAACATTGTTGCTATAGTTTGAAACTAATGTATTGCCTTAGTCAAAACTTAAAGTAACATTTTTTATTTTGTTGCCTAATTAAAAATTTTTGTTGCTTTATGCTTATTGCAGTGCTACTTCTCGTAACAATATGAATTCTATTACCTTAATAAAAAAGGAACGATAATTGTATTTACAAACATGCTTTTGTTTATTGCCTAAAGCATTTTATGTCGTAGTAGCTCGTGCATAAGCCAAAACTCTATTTAATATACAAGTCGTTGTCAGAGGCAAACAAAAGGAGGAGACATATAGAGGCTGTTTGAAATTCTTAGAGGCAACTTAAGGGGCAATTTTGATCCAAAGAAGCGAAAAAAATGAAGAATTCAATAAAAGATCTATCAGAATATAAGATCAAACCTCTACATTGCAAAAATACTCGATAGAAGAATCCAAAGATATTTAGATTTATAAACCCATTATTTTCAATTCGTTTTTATTTCTATTTATGTTTGATTTTTTGTTCGATCATGTGTAACTAAACATCTTGTTAATATTTGGTTAGATGAACCCTATATTGATATTTTAATATGATTTGATTCTTTTATTAATGCAATTGTTTGATTGATATATTGTGATCCGATTATGTATTTTATTTATATTATAATAGAACCAGAATATTATATCATACATAGAGATTGAAAGATCTGTTTATGAATAGATCTATTGTAATTAAAAGGAGTTGATTGCAAACTTCAAGATAGGATAACATAAATCTTCTGGATTAAGGTCAAAACTAATAGAGGGATTCATAATTCAGTAAAGCGGTCATATAAACTTTAACCTAGGTAATTCGGTTGAAGACCTTAGGATTAGTTATTAATAGACTCAAGGTCAATTATTAGCATACCATAAGAGTCTCCACGGTTCAATAAATCAACAAAACAATTGCATATTAAAAGATTAATCTATTAAGGTTTTAGGGAGATTTGAAACCTAGTTGCTAATCTTTTTTTAATACAATGGAATGAAAACAATTACAACATTAACGCACGTCTCAGCGATATAAAGTGCCTTGTCTATCTTGTTATACAAAAATCTGCATTCGCTTCCTAATCATGCTCATAATGCTAACTTAGCTAGATTGTCAGCGCTTTGATTTCCCTCCCTGTAGACGTGTTAAAACTGTACCTCCCAATCGCACCCCAGGAGCGCCTTTATGCTCTACATAAAAAAGTTAGCCTCATTAGGTAACCATTGAGATGAGGAAAGAATATTGATTACCTCCAACGAATTCACTTCGAGGACGATTTGCCGATAACCAAGGTCCTAAGCCAATTTAAGCCCTTCATGCACGCCACACAATTCTGCAATCAATGGCGGACATGTCCCAATATTGTGCATAAAGCCGCCACACTATTGACCATTGCAATCTCGAAGTAACCCCCCAGCTGATCCAACAAGCAACTCGTGTTGGACCACTCCGTCTGTATTTAATTTTATCCAACCCTCTGGTGGTGGGTTCCATCTGATAAAATGACCCACAGGTAAACCTAGTTCGTTGATGACTTGATCAGTCACAAGTTGAGCTTTTCTGACCCAATTAACATAATCTAATACTATATGGTGTCCTACTTCCTGCCATGCAAACTCAGCTTCAAAAATACTCCTATTCTACTATTACCATAGATACTAGAAAGAGACACCAAATATTATGGCCCACTCTCCTACCTGGGAATGAAGAGGATTATACAGATTGGAATGCAGCCATATCTCCTCGTTCCACTAAAAGAATTCGGTGGCCAGGACCTCGGATGAAAATTGACGCCAAAAAGCCTGCACCTTATTGCAATCCCGAAAGATGTGCAATGTTGTCTCTTCTTGACCACAGAATTGACAACTGCTATTTATTACTATATGTCTAGTAACACGTTGTTGGTTAGTTAGTAGCTTTCTGTTGGCTAAGAGCCACAGAAATGAACAAATACGTTGTGGTCCTAACCATTTCCAAATTATATTCCAAATCGAATTCTAGGTCACTGACTTTGAATCTGTGATTAAATCATAAGTCGAAGCTACTGTGAAATCACCATGTTGTCCTGGGCCCCATACAACTCGGTCCTTGTCTATGTTAATTGATGGAGGCCGAGTTACTAATCTTTTAATATCGGTAATTTTCTTAGTGCTTTCTTAATTCTAAGACTCAAACTTGCTACCCTTTTATTTTAATTGCTCTAGTTTCATTTTTAAATTAAAAGTCGCAATTAATTCGTAGACTAGATAATAGAATAACGGTAACTACTAGTAATCACTGTCCTCATAAGATCGACTTGTATTTGTTAATACTAACTACAACTATGTTGTGCACTTGTAATAATTCATAACTGACACACTTGTCTTAGGTCAATAAACACGTTTGGCTTATTCTGTGCTCTAAGGTGGTTCAAACCTAACTTCGTGAGTTTTTGCTAACATAGGTCTAGATTAAAAGGTTGTGGCCAAAGTATGTAGTTGTTGTTGTATATTCTTAAACATTGTTAAAAGGCTCTTTTAATCAAAGTTTGAGAGAAGTTTTATGGGCTAAGGAGGTAAGTATGTTGTTGATTTTATACTTTTTTAAGAAAAATGATCTAGGTTTGTAATTATCAATTGTGAGCTCTCAAGATCAACTAATCACCATCTTACGATGGATCACAAAATGGTATTATATAATTTTGGTGGGTCTTAACTCTTCAATTCTAGGTTTAGGTTCACGCCTTTAAGACTAGTCCTAATATAATATGTTGAAATATAATACAACTCTATCTTGTTTAATAGATTTATAAAACTAAATGTCAAAGTGTGTTTAAGTATAAATTGGCTTTCAACGATCAAGTTAATAAAGTTACAGAGAGAAGATACAATATTTCCTCATTCTTAAGAATAATAAATGTTCATATAGTGACTTGAGGGTGTATTAGATAGCACAACTTATCTTCACCTTATGCAAATGTTAGGAAATCTTATTTTGGCTCTCTTATAACCATAAGGTCAAAGGAATTTAATCCATATATATAATTTAGCAATTGAATTAGGATTGATACATGTTGCCACTTCCTTATTAAGGCTTCTTCTACAACTATAACATTCAACTTCTCTCATTTTGAATAATTAAGTACATAGTATGTCATATTGTGAATATAATAACCCAAATATTTATTCTATCTATTAATTCTACCTTTTATCGTACAACCATGTACATATTTTTTGCGATATTTTAGTTTATCAATATCATACATTTACTTATCTTTTGATATGACTCCATTTGAAGGACTAGTAGTGTCTTTAATTTGTTTAACAATAATTTATACAAACTAATCAGTTGCAATAACTATACTAGGTGAATCATGGGCACCTTACCTTGTGTTCAACTTATGCCCAAGATTGCAAACTTGATAAAAAGTTAAAAGGATAAAAAGCATAGACTTCCCATATGATCTTACTTATTCCAAAAGATATCCTTATGACTTAAAATTACACAAATATAATGTGTTAAATTAAAAATTTTAAAATATAAACTTTTATTGAGTTTATGTCAAATTATTTTATCATATACTATCGCATAACTAATTGTTAAACATATGTAGTTTGTATGACTATTTTAACCTGACTTTAATAACAACTTTTATTAAAATAACTTGGAAAGGACTTAGTAAAAGAATTCTTTTATAGTATTTCTAATATCATTAAATAATTTTTAGTAATTGTAAATTATTAAGATTTTTGGAATAAATATAGCCATAATAGATATTTGTATCTTTTATCCAAAATTAAATAATTCATCTTCCTCCGATACGATATTTTCGTAATGTTCAATATTAAGTAACTAAAAACTATAATATAATTAAGACAATCCTTTCTTGTCATAATTTTGATATAGTTTCAAGAGCAATTTATCAAGTTACTTAAATTGGAATAAATTATGTGATTATTAGGCTTCAATAAAGATTCAGATTGGTGTGAGTGGTTCAACACTCTCATCCCTTAACTAGAAGTCTCAAGTTCGAGCCCTAGGAATGGAGAAACTTATTTGGCCAGTACTTTACCCCTTATGGGCTGACCTGGTGCTAGCGGGGATTCGTCTGGGTGTGGATGACTTAAAGGCGCCTTCCCATAGTTGGGATCCTCCTAGGACACCTCGTTGGCTAATAAAAAAAAGTTCAGGTTTGTTTTTGTCCTCTTCATATTCCCCTCCATTAATTATGTTTATAGATCTTATAACTACTTCTCTTAATTTAGGAAAAGTGTTATAAAGTCAAGGCCAACGGAGCCTTAATGAAGACTCCTCACAACACTGGCTCCAAACTATTTATCGTTGTCCGACAACAATTAGTAAGCGTAACGTTTTCAATTTATTATTCTATTTTTAATACAATAAATTCGAATTGATTATAATTTTTTAAATTCATATTATAGAGTTAAACAGAATTCCAAGGGCAAGAGTGTGATAGGATCACACTGTACAAGCACACACACTATAAGGAAGGTTAAGGCTGGACGTCTGAAGAAGCACAAAGTAATTATGTAAGTACAAATAAATTAATATTACAATTTATTTTTCTATATAATATTAACTAATAATTTTTTAATTAACTCGATTTTCTACTTGATATTGTAGGACAAGATGCAGGAGTTGTTGCAGACATCATTGGTTGAGGGAAATCAGCCCAATGTCGATGATATTTGCAACAATGTCCTTGGTAAATGATCAGGCTATATCAAAAGTCTTGGATATGGCCCTAAGCCTGTTGGTACCTCTTCATTACGACCAGCATATGTGACGGTGCTTCAAGAGGAGAACCAGGCATTAAAGACAAAATTACAATGTACAGATGACAAGTTAAATTATGAACTAAAAGAAGTTAGCAAGCTTAAAAAATTGGTTAAACAAATACTAGGTTCTGCATATGTTAGTAGTAGTGACTCAGATGCAGAATCTTAGTTTATAAATGATGTGTAAATATTGTTTATATACAATGGCATTCTATTTTATATATTTCTTTTATTTCAATTTATTATTATTTACAAAATATGTAACTAACATTAATTATAAAGAAATCATTTAAATATTTCAAAAAGTCTTAAAATTTGTAATAAATTAAAATAAATTCGATTTTAACAATTTTAATAATTATTAATTTCAAAATTAAAATTTGTTACTGAATAATATTAGCTATCAAAAAATTCGTCACAAAAGTCTTTAAAATTGTAATAAATTAAAATAAATTCGTTTTTAACAATTATAATAATTATTAAATTAAAAATTAAATTTTGTCACTAAATACTATTAGCTACCAAATACAATTCGTCACAAAAACGAATTAACTACGTATAAATAACGTCGGTAATAAGGTTTTGCTGCAACCATGTTTTCGTAGCTAAAACTTTTGCTACCAAAACACAATCGTCTCAAAATCCTATTACCAACCCAAGTCCAATTCGTCACAAAAAATTTTTACCTACGTTTATAAAAATGTCTCTAAAAATATTTCCCTACGATAAAACTTAGTAGCTAAAAGGATTCTACTA
>JANZXP010000008.1:14803670-14815311 GCA_027576715.1 Erythroxylum flavicans | reverse complement strand
GAAAGGAACCGCTGCGCGGACTGGCTAGCGAGATATGCTGCACATTTTGCGATTGGCACTACTTATTTTGATCTTCCACCCATTGGGTGTCATGTACTCCTCCTAGAGGATATGTCGGGAGTTTGCTTCCCCAGACACGTCGTGTAATCGGTTTCTTTTTCCCTCTTATATAAAAAAAAAGGAACGCATGATAGTCATAATGTTTCTATCTTTTACCTACAGTGTATGGACACAGGAGAGGACATATCCCTTCTCTTTCAATGATTTATTTATCAAGAGTGAGAAGTGAGAAATGAAAATGGTTCATCGAGGTCGTATTAGAAAATTAAGAAAAAGATCGAATCATGAGTAAAATAAAAAATAAATTTGTGATTATTTTATCATATTTTTTAGTTAAATAACTTGAAGACAAATTTGAAACAAAAGATTTAAAATGTATTTTGTCCAAATTTCTTCAAAAATTGTTCTTCTTAAATTGTCAACTATGAGTTGTTCAAGGATGTAGCCTCTAACAGTATCAACAAAGTAGAGAAAAATACCTCAAACACTTTTTGAGAGTAAAAGACAAGAATACTTTCTTCCTAATGTCTTTTCTACATATTTATATAAAAAAGGACTTTAGGGTTTATAATTGAAGTCTAACTCAATCCTAATTCAAATTTAATCTCAATAAATCAAGTATTTCTTATTTCATCCTTGATGTTTCTAAAACTTCAAAATTAATTCTAACTTAATTTAAATTATTTTTCTCTCTTTAACTATTCTTGATATGCGACTATTAAGTTTCAATTATATTAACAATTTATCTTTAATTTTTTAATTAAATATTTTGTAATCATAGATCAATATTAATGTTTAACAATATGTCATAATTATCTAAATATTAGGAATGTCAAAATGGTTTGACCTTATAATGTATATTCTAATCTTTTTGTCATCCAATATTCTAATTAGCGTCTGTTATATTTAAATATAATCATATTTGTTTTTAATAATCACTAATTAATATTTGAAAAAATTTCAAATCTCAATTCACTTTAACCAAAGTTCACTAAATCACTACAAATTAAGAACAATAAAAAATTCTCCCTAATTACTTTAAGAGTGATGAATCCTTTATTAACTTACTTAAGTATCTTTATATAGTCCACACATTCATTAACTTACTTAACTATCTTTATATAGTCCACACTATATCCATGTATTATCCACTGAACTATCCTAAATATAATAAGTTAAAAGTAGCATTACAATATAATAATTCCTACATAAGATGTCTTTGTAATCTCTGGTTTAAGGATCAATTATACAACCATCATTATACGAAAATCCACATACACATAAGTAATGCTCCATTTAGGATCCTCATAACTAAATCAATTTAATGTACTTATTAATTATCTCAATATTTCAATTTATAAGATCAATTACTTTCTTTATAAGAAAGAAATATAACATGTATTAATTTTATTGTTCCATTAATTTATCGTTTTGATAAAACTACAACTAGGAATAATTTAAGAATAATACATAAATACAAATTGAATTTCATAATTTTAATTGCATATTAATTGTTTCAGGGATTTATAGTTAATATTAACATAAAATATAATTAACAAAAATACATAAGAGAAACTTATCATCTCGTGACTTTATGCCATTTAAAAAAAATCATTGTCAAGTATTATTTCCTTAAAAGTAGTAAACTTATCATCTATAAGTAGTATATATATATATTCTCTTTTCCCTTTTTAATATGTAGATCTAATCTAACAAGAGAAATGATGAATCCTAGTAATGCATCATATACTATGTATCTCTTGAACCTTTGGTTGTATATCATAGGAAAAAGATACAATTTACCTCCTAACATTTTGCAAAATGTTTAAATTGGCCCCTATTGTTATCTTTGGCATCATTTCACCACTAAAATTTATAAAATGGAAAAATTTACCCTAAAAAGGTTAACTATATTAGCTTTGTGTTAGTTGAACATAATGTTCCAGTTATTTAGTAACATGTGGCTTGTCAAATCAACAATTATGCTAACCTAACCGTTAAAATGTTATTTATCATTTAATTTTATTCTAAAATTTTAAAATAATGTTAATAAGCTGATTAAACTCATACGCTAAAAATCCCTAGCGTAAAACTCATCATCATCTTTCGCCCCTAATCTCTATGACTGTAAGACTTTCCCCCCATTTTTGATTTCATCCCACCCTATTGACTTTATTAATCTTTAAATCTCTTACTTTCATTAATAGGAGAATTAAGCTTCCATAATATCAATAATATCGAAGATAATGAAGTGAAGAATATACTTACTCTAGGAAATTCTTTGTTCTAAGATTTGGGAAAATTCTAAGAAATATCTAGCTATTCTAACACTCTCCTACTGTTCTCTTTTCCTATAAACTAAAATCTCATAATGCCCTACCAATTCTCTTTCTCCTTCCTTTTACACATATCTTTCCACCGTTTAGAAAAAGCATGTATTATTCACTCACCTTCATATTAACAGAGACGTGACAAAGAAGGAAGCTACCTCTTTATTTTGTGCTTAGCATAATTTCTCTATCTCTAAATGATGTCATTAGTTATAACCTCTCAAATCTAATTTCTCTCTTTTCTCGACCTTCCTTTCTTCGAGTTCTAATTTTTCTAATTTAGATTCTCTTTCTTTCACTCTTTTTTTCTCTATCTTATATTTTTTTGGAAAGAAATTCATCTAGAAAGTAAGAGAAAATTTGCTTCCATATACTTCATTATATTTTTTTTGGTGATGGATCTGTAAACACTACTATTGGTCCATAATATGTAAAAGATCATACTATGCCGAAACCATGAATAGGCTTTATTGATGGTAAAATTTGGTATCTTTATTTTTGAAACCTAAAGACTAACATTACATAGTATAAGAGGCCTGCTTCCTCAACTCCTCCATTAAAGACTTCTTTGATACCCATACATTATTCAATCCAAGTTCAACAAGTTCTCATTATGATTATACCCCACTTAGGGAAGATGAAAGGAGCGGTAGAGGAGGCATCGACAGATTAAAACTTGATTTAGGTTCTTTTGAATTAGTAGAACTAATAGAAATTAGGAGAGAAAGATGAAGATTAGTGTTAGGTTAGGATTTTTGGAGTATAAGTGGCAGGTGTTCTAAAATTACTCAAATTATTAATAATTTTTATTTAAAAGAAGTAAAAAAAAGTAATACTTTAAGAAAAAAGTTAAAAGATAAATGTCACATTAGTTGCTAGATTAGCACCTTTGCTAATTTGGCAGGTGATGTATTACCAAATAATGAGAGCGTCACATCCAACTAATAGAAAACTAATGAAGTGATTATTTTTTAGACAAAATTTTCTATTTTATAAATGTTACGTGGTGCACTGGTACCATTAATAATGGTAGGGGATAACTTAGATATTTTGTAAAATGTTAGGGGACAAATTATAGGTTTTGTCTATATAATAAATATCAACTTAAGATTCTTATTTTATCTAAATGTGTATTTGTAGTTTTTGAATTTCCCTAAGTTCTACCTCACTCCTGCTATTTTTCTTGAAATTAAAATTTCTTTTTATAAATGTAGTGGGTCTTGAGACAAACACATTGTACTCAAGAAGATGGTAAAATTGATATATGATATTTTCTTTCATATACCCCTTAAATTTGTATCTATTTGATTTTTCTTGAAGCTTATCAAATATTTCACGCTTTACATAAGCATCACATCCCTAAATATTTAGGTATAACAACTTTTGTCTACTACTAGTTTATATATCATATGAAATCTTATCAATTGATTTTGATGGAACTCTATTTAAAAGGTAAGCAGTAGTTTTAAGGGCATATCCCTAAAAGAACTTAAGAAGGATTACATGGCTTATCATGGAATTTATTATTTCTAATAAAGTATGATTTCTCCACTTAAATACTCCATTATGTTGTGGATAGGAAAGATTGTATCACTCAACATGGAAAGTGTTATGTCTAATAAAATATGATTTCTCCTCTTAAAAACTCCATTATGTTGTGGAGTTTTAGGCGGAGTTTATTACAATAAAATTACATTCTTTTTTAAGTAATAAAGAAACTTTTATGATCTAAGTATTCTCTACCTCGATCATATCTAAGTATCTTAATACATTTACTAGTTTATTTCTTAACCTCAAGTCTAAATTCTTTAAACTTTTCAAATTATTCAAACTTTAATTTCATTAAATACACATAATCATATATATCTAAAATGATCACATGTAAATGTAATGAAATATGAGTCTCCACCTCTAATGTGAGTAGATATAGGGCTATATACATATAAATGTATAAGATCTAGTAACTCATTAGCATGCTCTCCATTTTCACTAAAGGTTAGTTTGGTCATCTTATCCAATAAACAAAAATCACAAGATTCATATTATTTATAATTAAAAGGATTCAACTTCTTTCTATAACTTTATGATTCTAGTTTCATTGATATGATTTAACCTACAGTGTTATAAATAAGATGGATTTTAATCACTTAATTTTCTTTTCTTACTATTTATTTAAGGGCTAGCCTTTTAAGATCTAATTTATACAAACTATTTGCAAGTAATGTAGATCCATAATAAACATCATCTTTACAAAAGAAAAATTTTTATTCTTAATAATAAAGACAAATCCATTTTAATCTAAATAAGAAGTGGTAATAATGTTTTTTTAATGACTAGAATATAATAACAAATATCTAGTTCTAGTACAAGGATATAAGGTAAAGAAAAACTATAAGTTCTTACAATTAGTACAACAACCTTTGCCCCATTGCCTACTTGCACTTCCACTTTGTCTTTCCTCAATGATATAATCCTTGTTAACATCTACTTATTATTACAATGTGAGAACCACATCTAGTATCTAATACCCAAGAATGTGGAACATGAGAAGAAAGTTTGATCTCAATTATAAATATACCTAAAGATGGATTTATCTTAAGCTTCTTATCTTTTAGACTAACAATATAAACTTTGCAATTCCTCTTCCAATTCCCATCTACTTTATAATGAAAATATATGACCATATCATTATTCTTCTTCTTGACACAATCATTTAGCTTTGCTACCTTGGCAGAAGTCTTCTACTTTTTGTTCTTCTTTGAGCCCTTTTTCTTGCTCCTAGAAGAATCCATAAAAAAAAATTTAATTATATTCCTTTTTAAGGCATCCTTGTGTAATCTTAAGCATGTTTAGCAGTTTAGGCATTGACACATCCTTTTGGTTCATATAGAAGTTCATAATGAATTGTGAAAAGCTTGAGTAAAAGACTGATAACACCTAATCAATGCTAGCTCGTGGTACATGACAAAACCTAATTGACCTAATTTTTTAATATAACCAATCATTTTTAGTATATATAATTCCATTAAAGATTATTCTATCATCTCACATTGACATAATTTTCTAAAAGTTTGATATTTCTTTACCTTACTTTTCAAACCAAATAATTCATTGAGACGAACAATTATAGTAGGAGCATCCATATTCTCATGCTATATATGAAGCTCGTAAGACATAATAGTGAAGATCACACATGTAGTTTATTCAAGATCATGATGCTGATATCTATCTAAGACGTCACTAGTTGCTTTCAAACTAGGATCTAGTGGAATTGCAATGTCGAGAACATATAGTCCTTTTTATTTAAGAATAATCTCAAGTTGTGAAACTAGTCAAGAAATTAGGTCCAATAAACTTGTTAGCATCTATGATGCTCCTTAAGGACAAATTGATACTCATTTTATTTGATAACCAAAAGAAATAAAATAACAAGTATTAGTTTACATTATAAAACCAAATAAAATAAAGACTTTACTAAATATTTGATTACTCCTACATTAAATTGAGAAATTATAAAAAAATTTCTAATGGAATATGATCTTGTTCAAACTAAGCTAATCTTGTGTTTGCTCAACAAATCAACTAAATTTGAAATAGGTAGATAATAACTTATCAATCACATCTTATATGACTCTTAGATCTATTTGGTGAGAACTCTTTACCAAAATATATCATATATATTATTTCTAACTCTACTTCTAAATTCATACGATAATGAGTTTGCTTATCTTAATTATGAAAATTAAGTTAAGTAGCATTCATTAATTTAAGATAAAATATATTCGAGTTAAAGAGACCTTAAGTTTGCTTAATAAGCCATACTATAAACATAAATATGCTTTTATACTTAAAATAATGGAAAGCAAAAATCTTGTTCTAAATGCGTACTTAATATTTAGTTGAGAGATTTAAAATTTTAAAATAAAGGTCTCATAATAATTAATATAATCTTATTATTCTAATTATGTTTAACATAATCAAATTATGAAAGATAATTTGTTAAGACTTTGTTTAATTCTAATTAATGTTTTGAAAATAATTTAATTCTTGATAAATTAAACTAAATTTAAAAATATTTATAATAAAATTTTACCTTTTTAAAATGAATTTTCAATCAATTAGAAAATAATTTTATAAATTTATTAAAAATTTAAAGTAATTTAATAAAAATAAAGGCTTAAAATATAAAAATAATAGAGAAAAAGAAAATTGGAAGGGAAAACTATCAGGTGCATTTGTAAGGCATGTGTAGTGAACGTGCCTCAGCAACCTAGATTGACTGGCGTGTAAGCACATGCCTGACTTATTAAACTCTTCATGCGCCTTTCCCTTATGGGGCACGTGTGAATAGTTTTTATTGAACTAGGGTGATAAGTATTTTTACTGGTACTAGGAATGTGTTGATAGATTCAATACTTGACTTAATAATTAAATCTCAAAGAATTATTAGTAGATTTGGAGAGTGCTATAAGATTTTGAAAGAACTAAAGGAAGGTGGGTTTAATCCTATATTGTACTTTGTAAAGTAGTACTTAGGCTTAATAGTGTTAGTAAGAATAATGAAATAGTTAAGTTCATAAACCGTATGGAAGCACTTAGTAATGTTTTGGGTTTTAAAGGCTGAGCATCTTTGGTTAAAGGGAATTATGCATCAAGAAACCTTAAAAAAACATTGTTATATAAAGAGAGGATAAGTACTTAAAACAACAAAATTAAATCAAGAATAAGACCCAGGCAACGTTATATGATAGCTTCATATATTCTTTAAAATGAACCATTTGGATAAGTAGTTAGTTATAATAACTAAGATACATGCCCTCTTTAAGTAGTCATTGTTCAACGAACTACTCATGTTTAATACAATAGAAACCAAATTTCCTTTTCTCTCAATGTCTCTTACTCTCCCTTTTGATTATTTCCTAGTTTCTTCTTCCATTATATTTAACTCTTGGTTTAGTTGGTTACTCTCTTCATTTAATTAAAATATATAACAAGTGGTGTCCAAGCATTGATCTTTGGACCAAAAAAATTATGACTAAAGTAACACATGGAGTTAAGTTGCAGGCCTAAAGAAGGTGTTTAAAATCTGCTTAAGATGTAAGCTAGAAATGAAAACATTTTATTAGACACTTATAATATAATAGATAAGCAGAAAAAGGAGATGATATACCTCAAATCTATGCTCTCACAACTGATGCATAAATTGAGCTTATAACAAGGAATTAGTAACTCCAAATTCCTAGAACATATAAGAATATGGAACAATGCTTTTCAGGAAAGGGAAGGGTACACAACTCCAACAAGATTCAGTAAAATTGAGCTCCCTACATATAATGATGAACTAGTCAAATTATGGAAATATTAACATGAGCAAATCTTCTTCCTTGATCATATGCCAAAACTTCCAAAGTTAGGAATGGTGCAATACACCAATTAAAAGGAGTAAGTAAAAGAGTGTTACTAGGTTTATTTGCAAAATTGAACAAAGGTATAGCTAGTCGAGTGGAGTGAATTCACTGCTACCCTTAAGTAATGGTTTGCCATAAAAATTTTTAAGGATTTATTGAAGATTTTAAAAAGGTAAAGCATGAAGGATTAGTCTAGAAGTATTATTCAAAGTTTGTTCACTATTCTAATTGCCCATCATTACTAGAATACTATTTAGTGGGTTTTTTTTTTCTAAAGGAGCTCAAACTTGAGCTAGAATTAATGGTAAAACTACCATTAGGGAAGAGGTACTATCCATTAGGGAAGAGGTAGTATTGGCTACTAATTTAAGTTCTCAAATATGAAGAGGACGAGGCACTTAAGCACCTATAGGTCAATTAGCTCTAAAGCTCCATTCTTTGAAATTCTCCTTAAAACATAATCACTATAAAACCAACTTGATAGACAGAATTAATACCTACTCTAGGTAACCAATTTAAACTAACTCTACCTAGAATGAGCAAGATATTAAGAACTATTAGTGGTAAGGAATTTGATGACAAAAGGCTTAAAGGATTCTCTTTTTGGTATAATGAAAGGTATAACCCATGTAACAAATGTAAAAAAATAGTTCCATATAAATATGGTAGAAGGGGAAGAAAATAATGTTAAAGAGTACTTTTTGTAGATGAAGGTTTATTTAACCATTAATTTATAGAACCGTCTTCTCCTGATGTATCTTTTTAAATGATAGTGGGAATGGAAGAGAAAGGAAATGACTTCTTATATAACTTTAAGAGGAGAACTATGACATTTAAATAAAATTGTGAGCTTATAACCCTCAATGGTATTCTTAGTAAGGATCTAAAATGATCTAAGAGAGGGTGTTTCATAAGGTGCTCAAGAATTTAAAGAGAGGGAAACTTTATATGCTACAACTCGGTTATCCCATTAAGTGTCAACTATAACAAATAGACATAAAGGCAACTTGATAAGTTCCTTTAATGAAAATAATGGAATTTTAGTAGAATATATGTTATTACTTAAGGAGCTTGATCAATTTCCTCCCAACAAAAAGAATACTCACAAATTATATTTGAAGGAAGGAGTTAAGGCGATCAATATTTAACTTTGTTTTTATTCTAGAGTAAAGAAGAATGTAATAGAAAGCTCACTGCATGATTTAATGATACAAGTCTTCAATTGACATTGCATTTGACTATATGCTTCTTTGATGGTGCTAGTTAAGAAAAATGACGATTCCTAGAGAATGTGTGTAGATTGCAAAGAGCTCCATAAGCAAAACATTAAGGATAAGTTTTTATTTTCACTTATTAAAGAACTCCCAGATGAATTGTATGTCTCCAGGTGGTATTTTAAGCTAGATTTGAGGTTGGGGTACCATCAAATCAAGATGCAATTGGAATATATACCCAACACAATATTTAGAATTCATATAGGCACTATGAGTTCTTAGTGATGCCACTTGGCCAATACTCCCTTCACTTTCTAAAGTTTGATAAGTGATATCTTTAAACCATTCTTAAGGTGGTTTATATTGTTTTTTTAGTGATATATTCATTATATAGTGATTTATTTTAGTCTTAATTAGAGAATTTAAGTGAAAAAATAGAGAATTGTAGGATAATCAACTATTTATCAAAGGGAAAAGTGTGTGTTTGGGCGAGGCAAGTGGAGTACTTAGGATATTCTACATTAGAGTAAGGTATAACAACAAACATAAGGAAGGTATGTATCATTCAAGATTGGAAATTTCCAAAACATTTAGGACTTGAGAGGATTCTTAGGCCTCATAAGCTATTACTGTTGGTTCATTAAGCATTATGGAGATATGGCCAAACCATTAGTAGAGTTTTCCAAGAAACAAAATTCTAACATTTTAAATTGTGGTTTAAAGGCATAGAAGGCATTTAAAGAGCTCAAGCAATCCATCATCTCTGTACCTATCTTGGCACTTCTTAACATTTTTAGGCCATTTATGCAAGTGGAATGGGAATATAAGTGGTTTTACAAAAAGAAAAGCCCTTTATATCATTTTTAAGTAAGGCCTTACTAGAGAGACACCAAGATTTATCGACTAATGATAAGGAATTTTCAGTTGCAAATGATGCAATCAAGCACTAGTATCATTATCTTAGTAGAAGATCATTCATTGTACAAATCAACTACAAAAGTTTGAAATATTTGTTGGATTAAAGGATCTCCACTCCACTTCCGGAAACTTGGCTTCCAAATTTATTAAGATATAGTTTTTAAAGTGTATTATAGAACTAAAAAGGAAAATGACATAACTGATGCATTATCTAGGCTCACCAATTCAGAATTATTAATAATGTCAATCTCTCAAGTGCATACAGATTAATAGAGGAGATTAAGAATGGTTGAAAGCATGGTCTTACCCTTCAAGATCTCATCAAAAACTTGGAATTTGGAGCACTCAAAGTTAGGGTTTATGAGTGGAGAGAAGATTAGTGATTGAATTCAAAACAAAGCTTAGAAAAAAACTAATTATAATAGGATATGGTGAATGTAGAATTATATAAAAGACTAACCTTTGTGTGGAAGCATTGGATCGATTTGCCGTTTGCTAGTCGAAGTATGACGAACACCAAATGTATGGTGGCTACTAGAGTTACCGTTAAGTCATACCCCAAACTCTAAGCCTTTTGATGATTTGCTTAATGTGAGAGAGAATGATGGAGAAAAAAATAATTTTCTCTTTTTTATGATTGTGTCGAATGATGCCTTACACTCTTTCATCCATTAAGCCTTTCCTTATATAAAAGGAACAAAATAACTTATAGAAGTTATTAGTGGCTGTTTAAACTACCAACAACTCCCACTCGGCCACATAAGCCACGAGTTACATCTTCCTTCTAAACTTTCAAGTGTCATACTGAGAATGGGGCGTGCGACCATTTATGATACCCCAAATCATCCAAAAACATCACCAAATGCATACACTGTCCCTTTATGCTCATAGATATATCATATGATTATACACCACGTATAATTGCCCAGGCTAATATGGTGATGAAGGAAAAAATTCTTCCTTAGACACTCATAATAATCCATTTTAGCTTAACTGCTTTCCTAATGTGCTTCACTAGACTGTATACATCTTAGCTCTTGGAAAAACACACTAAAGTAGCAACACCAAGCCTTGACTTCATATCATAGTTCTAAGTTGAAGGGTTTCATTCGATTAGACATTAAAGTCTGTGGGATCACACAATGACAGAGAAAGGGATTTAACTGTCACTCCACAAGGTTGTTATATATCACACATAGTATGAAATGTGTGTTATAGCATAGGTCCCACTAAGCTGGGAATGTCACTCTTCTATGCCATGCAAATCATGAATCTAGCTTTACTGAAAAATTAATCTGAGCCACTAGATTAACACACCTGATGCTAATCTTGACACTAGAGATTTGACTTTAAGGCTTCAATGTGAAATCTGAATCTTACACATCCGACTCATCAGAGTCTCATTTTAGACTTAGTAAGGTGACTATTCAAATAAAAAATTTTATCACGCATATTACATAAGTATGAAGATAACACAATATTACATACACTTAATATTAATATTATGAAGTCTCATCCTACACACTACTCAAGCGTTAAGACAATTACTTGTGTGACAAGGTCAATCAGAAGCCTGGTGACATTACAATATGCCTTATCATGTAATTGTGTACCAATGAACATTAGAGAAAAAATTTTATTAAACAAATGCTCATTACAATTAAAACACGTCCAATATACAACAAGATACAATTCAATGAAAAACTAAACC
>JANZXP010000008.1:14788659-14803570 GCA_027576715.1 Erythroxylum flavicans | reverse complement strand
TCCTTTGAAATTTGGGTGAGAATTGTTTGTGAATTGATGAGTGAAAACAAGGAATGGGGTAAAAATGCGAACTGAAAATTTAATGGATAAACTACACCGATCTAGGTAGAATTGGGCTTAGTGGTCTACATAAAAGTTGTAAATTATCCTTTTATCTTTCTATCACTATAAAGATCGAAATTTTTGGACATCAGGTGCAGAAGTTATGACCATTTTAAGGTAGCTGTGTTTGGGTGCAATTATGCATAATTCGTGTTTAATTTAGATTAAATGGTAACTTACACTTAATTGATTAAATTGTAGTAATACATGTGAAATCAAACAAAGTTGTCTTCCTAAAAGTTGTAGGTCTTGATCGTATCTTTCTAATGATATATATTTTGTAATTTTTGGATTTTTGGATTGAAAGATATGTTGATTAGAAGTAAAGATGTCTGAATTGGGGAAAAGTCGCGATTGTGAAGTTGGTTGGTTCGCGACTGTGCAGTTTTTCACCAATTCGCGATCGCGACTCTGGCACATAAATCACGATCGCAACCAAAAGCAATCGCAACACGGGCATAAAAATCATGATTGCGACGCAGCGCGATCGTGATCAGCCCTAAAATTTTTGCGAATCGCAAACGCGACAAGGCGCGATCGCGATGGGATAAATTTTTGCTCAATGTCGCGATTGTCACGTAGAACGATCGTGACATGCAAAATTTTGTTCAAAATCACGATCGTACTATAGTATGATCGTGACTTGCTCACTGATACAAACCCTCAGTCACACCTATGACTTTTGCCCTTTTGAATTAAGATTTTCATTTTCAAAATTCAAATTGCTATTAATTCTTCTACACCCAAATTAATTATTCCTTGTTCATTTTTGCTATGAAAAATTTTTAATAAATTTTGGGGTAATATTTTTACCTTTCCTATAAATTTTCTTTATTTAAAATCATTATTGTCTATTTCTTTTAAATTAATATTCTTTAATAAATTGTGTATTAATTATTTTATTAAATAATTTGTATTTGTTCTTGAACAATTTAATTTTATGTCAATATTTGTTCTACGATCCCACCACGAATTTTCCTTGCCTAGTCTCTAAGTTGCAATGCTTCCAAAATACATAATTAGAATAAATTCAAATAAACTTCCAATGGTGACACGTAGTCACCATAAAATTCGTATGGGGGACCTGGGGCTAACAACAAGATTTCAGATGAAGTGGTAGCGAATATCAAGGTGCTTAGTTCTACTGTGAAATGCTGGATTTTTAGTGATTACAATTGTTGCTTTATTATCACAGCAAATCACAGTTACAACAACTTGCTTTATAGAAAATCAGCTAACAACTCCCTTAACCATACTGCTTGACATGTTGATGTAGTGGCAACTATGTATTCTGCTTAAGATGAGGATAAGGTCACCACTTCTTGCTTCTTTGACCTCCATGAAACAATACCAAAACTAAAAGAAAAAACATACCCGGAAGTGCTCTTTCTATCATCCAACGAACCTACCCAGTTGCTATCTATAAGCCCAAATAATCTAAAGTCTAATACTTTTAAGTACTAAATTCCAAGGTCAACAGTTCTAGCTATATAGTGGAGAATCCTCTTTGTTGCCCTGAGATGATGTACTGTTGGATTATGCATGAATTTGGAGATAACACTAACAGAAAATGCTATATCTGGTTTTGTATGAGACAAGTAATTCAGACCACCAACTATTCTTTGAAAGTATTTTTCACTTGCCAAACTAGTACCATCATTAGTAATGAGTGTCTCACTAAAATTCATAGGCGTTGGGGCAATCTTATAATTAAGCATGTTGAAACACTTCATTAAATTAGTAGCATACTTTCGTTGGGAAATAAAAATCCCATCAAGAAATTGTTTCACTTCAAGCCCAAGCAAATAATGTAATAAACCCAAATCGAACATGTCAAATTTTTTCAACATGCAAGACATGAATTCATCAAGAAGAGAATCATGTCCCCATGTAAATAATATCATCAACATAGAGACAAACTAATAAGAAATTAGTTTTACCTTGCATCTTCAAGTAGAGTGTCGGTCGGTTCACTTTTGCTCCTTTCAAATCCATTCTCTAAAAAATAACCATCAATCTTGTTGTACCATGCTCGAGGGGCTTGCTTGAGGCTGTAAAAAGCCTTTTTCAGCTTGTAAACTTTGTTGTCATCACCAATAACAAAACCTTTAGGTTGAGATACATAAACTTCTTCTTTTAACTTGCCATTTAGAAAGGCAGATTGTACATCGAATTGGAACACAGGTAATTCCAATTGCCCAACCAAAGCAAGGAAAATTCTCACAGTTTCAAAGCGAGCTACCAAAGAGAACGTCCCATCGAAATCAACCCCTTCCTATTGTAATTACCCTTTGGCAACCAAAATGAGATTTGCGTTTCTGAATTGTCCAATCATCATTGTATTTCATTTTATATACCTATTTGAGGTCGATGAAGTTCTTTCCTTTCGGAACATTAACCAACTCCCATGTCTTATTTTCTATATAGCTGACACCTCTTCATTCATAGCTTTCTCCCAAACCTATTTTCTGCAGCTTCATCATAATTAACATCAGATGCATGTAAAGGAACGGAACTTCCTAGGAGGTGTTTCACTCGAAGAGCTTGAATTTGTTGGAGGTTATGGGCTCCTAGGAGGTGATGGACAGCTGTTGTCGCTAGATTGATCATCAAAACTTGCTGGTTCTGTTTGTTCAGCAGTGGTAGATTTTGAAGTATCTCCCAGAATATGAGCTTGAGGTGGTACTGCCACTGTACCATTGTTTTCATTCCACACTCAATTTTCTTCTTAGTTAAACTTCACATCTCGACTGATAATTATTTTTCCATTTGTAGGATTATATAGCCTATATGCCTTAGATTGAGTGTTATAGCCAACAAAAATGCATTTTTTTATTTTTTATCAAGTTTGGTGCGATGTAAAGATGCATCAAAACATAAGCTATACAACCAAACACTTTCAAATGACTTACCCCTAGTTTCCAACCTTTTTATGCTTCATATAAAGTACGATTCAAAATAGTCTTTGTTGGCGAGAGGTTCAGTAAATATATTGTGGTTGCTACAGCTTTTGCCCTTTTAGAAGTCGACTTGCTATCAATTTACTCTTGGCCATCTCAACGATCGTTCGATTCTTTCGCTCCACTAACCCATTTTATTGTAGGGTGTATGATGCTGTCAATACCATGTTCATCACAAAAAATATTAAATTCATGGAAGGTAAACTCATTACCTCTATTTGATCGGAGCGCTTTTATGTGACACCCACTCTGATTCTCCATCATTGCTTTGAAGTTCTTGAATCAACCAAAAGTTTTTTATTTTCATTATAAGAAGTACACCCAACTCATTCGACTATAATCATCAATAATCACTATAAAGTACTTACTTCCACCAAAGGACTCCACACTTATTGGACCAGATACATTAACATGAATCAATTGAAGATAAGCAGAAGCCCTCCAAGACTTGTTTATAGGAAATGAATTTCGACTTTGTTTCTCATAGACACAGCCTTCACATAAAACCAAAAACCATGTTTTTATAACTTAGCAATTTCAACCCTTTCTCATTCAAATGATCATAGAGTAAATGTCATAATTTTGCTTCATTGGTCCCCCTAGCAACTAATGCACAATTTGTAACAGTGGACATTTCAAGAGGAAACAAATTGTTCTGACATATGAGAACATTATTTATGGTTTTTCTAGTTTTCTTATGCCTAATGACACATACTCATCATTAAACAATATTGCATATCTAGCACTTATAAGCTGTCCAATGCTTAATAAATTATGAGCTAGACTAGGCACATATTGGACATTGTAAAGAAGTTTTACATTACCTTCAATTGTGCTAATGACAATAGTACCTTTTTCCTTCAACCTGAATTTGCTTGTCATCTCCAGGTCGGACTTCACTCTTACGGGATTCGTCAAGATCTCGAAATAAAGACTTCGTGCCACACATATGATTGGAGCACCCACTGTCTATAAACTAGACATCATTAGAGACATCACCAATATAACATTGTTCTATAAAAAGCTTACTTACCTCTTCAGCATTTTCTTTGAAATTAACCCGTTTCTACTCATCCTTTTGCTTCGTCTAGCATTAAGCCTCCTTGTGATTGTATTTTTTAAAATATCAGCATTGGATGACTCTTTCAAATTGTTGATGATCACCTGATTGACCACATTCTATACCTCTGCCACGGCCTCGACCACGAAAACCACCTCTACCTCTACTTCTACTTCCAAAATTTTCTGTTTTCCCTTTAAAGGAAGACTACCTTTTCACCCAAAATACTTTCTCATCCACTTTTTTCAGTGAACCTATTAAACCTCTCTTTATGGGCAACCAAAAAACTCATCAATTTGTCAAATGTATAAGTTGATAAGTCTTTAGATTCCTCAATGGCAGCAACAACATGATTGAAATCCTTAGTTAAACTCCTTAAAACTTTACTAACAACAGTTTCATTGCTAACATTTTCACCATAAGTTTTCATATGGCTAATAATCCCAAACACCCTAGAAACAAAATCTTGCACAGAGTCTTTTTCTTTCATAGCCCAAGTCTCAAGTTCATAACAAAGAGATTGGAGTTTAACTGTCATTACCTTTTTATCACCAAAAATTCTTGCCTTATAATTTCCCAAACTTCCTTCAAGATTGAAGCTACTTTAACTCTTGGAAATATCTCCTCATCCATTACCGACTGGATGAAAAATAGAGCTTTGGCATCCTTTTTGTGATTCCCCCGCAACTGTTGGTCAGGTTCAGCCGGTGTTGGGTTTGGCTCTTCATACCCGTTCTCTACCAAGTGGGACTTGAACAAAGTCCCAAAGTTCCTAAGACTTGAACAAAGTCTTCATCTTAAGACTTCACAAGTGATATTTCTCCTGCTAAAAAATCAGAATTAAGGGTTAAGAGGTAGTGTTGGTGCCATTTCTTGCCATAGTTTGAATTTTCTTTTTGGGGATTTACTTCAATGCTCACGGTTTGCTCTGTAATTAAGCTTCTATCTGGTATCTTTGTGGCTCTTGCTTTTTCTCTTACTTTGCCAATTATTTGCTTTTCCTAGTTTAGACCTCACCTGGCTTTTGCTGTGAGTGAATAGGGGTGCACATGTTGCTCACTCAAAATAACATGGTCTGATACCAAAAATTTGTTGGTTCTCAACAAAGGATAAGACAAGAAAGTAATTTTGACTAATAGGATAAAGTGCAGAATTTCATTAATATGATAAGACAAAGCTTCAGGGACTCATTATATAGCCCTTACACCATACAAAACAATCCTAAAAGTATACAACTAAGAAAAGATAATGGGAGTGTTGCCCACGTTTCTAAGCACTTACTGCAGAAAAATCTTTTTTGCAAATTGACTAAGTAAAACAAAGCTCAACCACAATAACTAAAAACTAGGAACAGAAAAGTGGACCTAGTCAACCAATTTTTGAAGCACTACTCTTAACATGGATTTCTAATGTTGTTTTTATCTCTGAAATGTTGATAAATGCATATTTGTCGCAAGAACAAAGCAATTGATGCATGCAAGCTTTTGCATGATTGTGATATTGTTCTAAGGTTGATTTAAGAATGCTTTGAGTCTTCTCAACCCTTTGTAAATCCATTTGTAGAACACGTATCCAAGTCTAGGACAGGACAAGCAATGATGCTAATGTTTCTATGGGATCTATGACTTGTAAGAAGTTTCCATCAACTTATGTGGTTCTTTGTGTATTTGATGCCTTACCCAGGGCCAAAGGCATAATGTTGCTTGCCTAAATGCCCGGGCTACATTCCTAACCATGCTGATGTTTTGAATCACTTTCACTCAATGAAATGCGGTCAAGGTACCACTTCTGGCATTGCACCATCCAAGGTTTAATGAAGCCTACAACGCATGTATACTGTGATTTTGATGAAATATGGTACTTGTTTGAAATTTCCTTGATTCTTAATTACTTGGAAATTAAATTTGACCCAAATCGTGCTATTCTTCTTTATTGATGTTCCATACAATTTATCAACATTATTCTTGTTGCATTACAAATTAATTTGAGCTTATTGCATGCTGTATGTTACATAAAATGAAATCTAGTCAGTTCTGTAATGATGTCTACATATTGTCATTTGGACAGAGTTATGTTGGAACAACATTTACTCAAGACAATGCTAAGAGCTTTCATGACTGCTTTTCTAGCCATATGTCATCTTTGATGTTCCATCTTTTAGCATCATCAATAAGATTGGTATCTATATTACTGTTAATTAGGAATGATCTCTTTTAGTATGACTTCAGCTTTATACCCAGTGGTAAAATTTGTTGTTGAATTGCAATCCACTAAATTGATAGTTTAAAGTGACTTTTCACCGAACAATTTCTTAAATGTGAAAGTGAATATTCTTTATATTATTGGAATATTATAACTTAACGCAGGGCCTTATGTTGTCAATTGCAATAAAATTGTTTGATTATTAATTTTAAATGCTAATAAAGATTCATCTAGAAAGTTAATATAGAAAACTGCTGCATTTTTTTAAAATTTTTTGTTGGAATTTAATGAAATGCACTAATTTCCAATTTAGTTTAAAGGGTGAAAAATATTTATTTATTTTTAATTTAAGAATGACGTATGAGATTTTTCAATTTAAATATTATTTTTTGTTACTCCTACAAAATATTTATCTTGTTTTGTAATTTAGATTTAGTGCATCGAGATGTATTAAACAACGTAAGAGTCTGGTATGCATGTAAGCTTGGTTTTCGCAGCATTTATATGGCTAGTTGTAAGTTATTCTTAAATTGGTTAATGCTCAAAAATTGTTTTTTCTTATGTTTTTAGCTTTCTTTCTCTCTGTAAAGTAGCATTCTTCAAATTGTGAACTCTGCATCATCATTTTCATCTAATGGAGAACTATTTACCTGAAAGACTGCAGAATGGGAGGAAAGATAGATTGATGTGGACTTTACACTCAAGTAGGGTATTCAATAATAGGACTGCTCATAAGCTTCTAGTTGGCTGTAGTAAAGTAGTGCCATGGAGTGGTATTATGTGGAAGCAAGCTCTTTGTCCTAAGGCTTCCATAGTTTTATGGTTGGTGATTAAAAATAGGTTAAGAACTAAAGATAGGTGGTTTGGTTCTTATGATCCATTATGTATCTTATGTAAGCTTATTCCTGAGACACTAATTATTTGTTCTTTGAATGTAGTTATGGTAAATCAGTGTGGAGTAGGATTCTTTATTTGATTCAGCCAACTAGGTTCACGTTTATTTGGGAAGAGGTATTAATTGGAGGTTATAATTCGATATACGCCAGGGAACAAGGATGGTATATGTATCAAGATTTCGTCCCAGTTGGCTATCTCAGGGAACAAGGATGGTATATGTATCAAGATTTCGTTCCAGTTGGCTATCTAATATATTTGGAGGGAAAGAAATAGGCGAATTTATAAAAATGAGGAGAAGCACCAATCTGATCTTGCTGAGATAATTGTGAACCTGATTAGAGAGATTCTCTTAGCTCACAAGAAGCAGGATGGTCTCAACCATGAGGTCAGAATGCGATAATACTTGTAATTTTTTCTTGAATGAGTTGTATTTTGTGTAGGGTAGTGTAATTGGTGACGTTTGTATCCTCAGTGAGGATGGTGTAAATGGTTTTGTTTTGTTAATATAATACCTTTTTAACTTTCAAAAAAAAAAAGAGAATAGGGACTTTTTTAAGGGCAGAAGCCAAGCGAGTAAGTACCGTCAGGCTAGCATTAGTCATCGGAGTTAACAGTGATTTTCTTCTCCTTAATGCATTTTGGTTTCCTTTATCAGTTATCCTTTCCAGTGGTTGATAACGCAGCGTCTTGGAGCTACATGGTTTCTCTAATTGAGTTTCTAACTTCTATAGCAGATGCCAAAATATGTGCTACTGCTTAATGCTATCTTTATAAAAATTGCCAATTTCAATCGGTAATCGTTCTCGTTGTTTTTAATTTCAAATTTCCTCATGTTTTTTGAGATATTTCCCAGAGGTATAACATAATTCATCAAATTGGCTGTTGTCAAGCAGACTTGTAGAATATGCTGTTTGTGTATTGTAAGTCTAGATACGCTGCAAATTAGCATCATGGTTTTTGATAGAAGTATATTTCAAGAGGACAAGGTAGATATCATAAGCATGGACAAGATGGAAGAGTCCAAGATCAAGTCCATTGCTTTTCTGGGCAAGTAAGGAAATGTAACTGCCAGTGGTTTAATTATTGTACTTGAAATTCGAGATTAGTATGAGGACATAAAATGGAAATGGAATGCTTTGTAAATGCCATGTAGTGCTTACAAATATGGCAGGGTAGTTGAAGCCAAGAGTAAACTATAATTGAAACGGAATGGAAGTAAAAGTATACATGATTCTTGTTTGCTATCATTGACTTCTTGACAATGTAATTACTTCTCGTCTTTTCCTTGGTTGTTGATGGTGCCAAATCTCCAAGAGTGTGTATATGCTTTGCTAAAATAACCAGGTTTTGATACCAAAACAGGTGGACACCTATAACTAGTGGAATTCTTTTTTGTTTTTGTTGTCTATTAATAATGTGTCACTAGACCAGTACCATCTGTCAAGAGTTAAAAAGGATTTAGGAATTGACTCACATATCTGCCTGAATAAAACATGGCCGCTTCTTCTTGCTTTCAGTAGCATTCTGCCAAATACTTTCTTGTGGAAGAGTAATTTCATGTGTTAAAATAAAGTGAGTGACAGGCAAAGCTTCAACTTATGATGATTATTTTTCTTTTAGCCCTTTTAACGACAAAAATTGAAAGCAAATCCAACTCCAAGTAGTACACTGTAAGCTAACAAAACTTTCCAGGAGTGGCTTTTCATTTTCTATGTTCATGCGCACAATCGTTACCATTCTTCCCCTTGAAGCAAACTCAGTGGCTTTGGTTCTATCCATTTTTAAGACAAAAGTTTGAAGTTTTTCTGTATCAACCGACCAAAGAACCATTAGCTGCCGTTATGTCCATTTTTAAGACAAAAGTTTGAAGCTTTTCTGTATCAACCGACCAAAGAACCATTAGCTGCCGTTATGTATGTTTTCAATGGAAATACATCGTGCTTTAACACTTATTCGTTATTTTCTGGTTGTTTGAGGCTACAATACGACGCAGTCTATGATATTACAACCCGTAAAAGCTAGCTATTGTAAGCTATTTGAAAACGAACCATCAGTTTATTGACTCGTTTTGCCAAGTATATGCTTGGAGAGTGATGAAATAAGGAGAGAAGACCATGAACGTCAGTCTGCTTTTTCCTCCAGTTTCTTTTCTGCGTTAAGTTTCTCCAAAGTGACGTCAATTGTAGCCAGAAGCCTCCTTTTGGACATCATTTCTGGAGATAAGTGCTTCACCTTGCACAATTGGCTAGTGATCAGAAGTATATTGCTTGAATTTTATTTACACTTGGTAGTAGTACTAGTAGCAGAATAAATATATATATATAATTAAGTTAATGAAATGGACGTTTTGCTCATAACATGAAGATCACGGCTTTAGACAGCCTTGTTTGTAAGCTTGTGTTATTGACATTGTTTAGCGTAGAGTATGTGAAAAATCTTTTTTAAGTCTATTTGATTTTTCATGGTGTACATATAAAATGATGTATCAACCAACCCTTTTTTTTGGGTTCTTTTTTACTCTCAAATTTGTTACGTTGTACTTACATGTTCTCACTCGGTAGAACCATCAAAACTTGGCAGCAAACAAGATAGAATACGACTCGTCAATGAGCAAAACGTGATGAGAGTGACTGAGCAAACGATTTGGCTCCACTCGACCAATGCTTTCGTTAGTACATCAAGATTGAACCTTACAATGGTAAAGTAGCAGTGGAAGTTACTTGTTGAAGCCTCTTGTTTTCCAATTATCTTCCAACCTTATCACAATTTGATCAGTTTTTCTGTGATGTATAGCAGACAAAAAGACAAATTATATTCTTACACCAAATGTGACAAATAGCATATCATCTGTGATGATTAGCAGCTATTTTGCATCTATGATCCTGCGAGACGGAGAAGTTTTGGTATGGGCGTAGAGGGACCAGAAACTGGGTATCCAGACTTTACAAACACACGTCTAAAATATTGAATCTACCCCTGTAAATTTAACGATTTGGTGACGTTTTTTGTTTGAAAAGTTAGATGTTTATACAATTTGTGAAGCAGCGAAGATTCATATTCTGACAGGAGGGCTCCAAATTGGCTTGGGACCTATAAACTGCTATGTATTATCTAAATGAATGGTTTGGTCTGGATTTATATGAATATTAAAAGCATGTATATATAAGAAAATCTTGGGATGATTATCTAGTGGGAATATCTAAATATTTGCATCTGATTTTGTTCCTCATCAAAAGCACCAAAAGCAGAAAGAGATAAGCAAAAGAAGAGGGAGGGATGCAATCTTGGATTATGTAGCAATAGCATTCTTATAATATCTTATTTAAAACTTGACCTCAAATTGAATTCTCGGAAGATGTTTGGCTATGAGCCAAAAATTCACCGTATACTACGGAATTTCACATGCAAAAGGACAAATCAGTTGTGTTCTCGATTTTATGATATGTAAAAAATACTTGCATTGGACATGATAAAAAATCAAATAAATTAATAAGGTGTAATAGAAAATTTGTAAAACTTAAATTAAACTCGTTTATGTAAATTGAGGAATAGATAGTTTCATGAATCATATAAATTGATTTCGTAAAGGTATCACTGTACCAACTTTAAAAACAAATTCCTTCTTGTCAATTCATAAAAAAAGGGTGAACATTTATGTGTTAGAGATAATCCTAATGACTAAGTCCAAGCCTATTATCATGCCTACAATTAAGCAAACTGATTTGCTAAATGTCTTATAGGGCGTTACTGTTGTTAATATTATAAATATTATCTTTACCTAAAATAGTGTAAATTAGTTGCATAGGATAGAATTTTCTAAGATTACATTGATCATATATTCTCATAGCCTTGTATATATATTACTCTATCTCATTCACCAAAAATAATACACAGAAATTATTCTTCTTAACTTTATATAGTACCAGAACCTTGATCCCTTTCTTATTTTTCCTCTGCTCTTCTGTTTCTTCTCTTAGTCTTCTCCATGGCTCCTAATGATTCTCAACTCATCCCTAACAATGCCGAACCCACTAAGCTCATCATCCTCATCTCTCTCAATAATACTCTCCAGGTTACTTCCAACAACTATTTGTCATGAAAAACTCAACTTGAAGCTACTCTTATCGAATAAAACCTTTTTAAGTTCATTGACGGATCCTATCCCACCCCTCTCATGACTATCACCTAAGTTGATGCATCTGTCCTAAATCCAGCTACCAAACTTGGCTAAGTCAGGATAAGTTGATGCTTGGTACACTTGTTAGCACCTTTTCCTCCTCTCTTGTCCCCCTTTTATCTCGAGCCAAAACTACTCAAAAAGTATGGGAAACGTTAGCCAAAACCTAAGTCAATCCCTTATGAGGCCATCTTAAACAAATTAAGGATCATCTCCGCAATATCACTAAAGGAAACCACTCTATTGCTGAATATATGCAAGAGATTAAGGTGTGTGTTGACAGGGCCATTCCTAATGTTTTATAGGCCCTGGGCGAAGTAAAAAAAACCACAATAAATTAGCAATATAAAAACATGTAAACTTTAAAAGGATATTTTTATTATTAAAATTTAATATTCATACATAAGTGACCCAATTTATAAGTCTACATATTCAACAAAATATTAAATGATCATAACATCGGCTAATAATATCTTGCCAATATTATTTTGTCAAGCAACTAGGTAAAGGTATAAAATATTAAATCAAATATTTTAGTAACTTTTGAATTTAATTAACATTAGTGATTTTTTAATAAAAAAATTATTTTATAGGAATTAATATAATGGTAAATGTAGTAATCTAATGCTACCAACCTATTTATAAAAAACAATCAAACACATCCAACTATTTATGGTATATTTAATTATCAAATAATTTTTATTATTATTTAATTATCACAACATGTTTAATAGAATTAGACAAATTTTTATAATAAATGAAACAGTTTATGTAGTCTTTGAATTGAGTAACTTAAATTATTTGATTTAGTCATATTATAACTAAACTCATATGAACCTCCACAAGAATGCAAATCCAATAATTATTACATGTGAAAAAGTATAATGAATATTACAAAATTAAATTATTTATTAATGTTTAATTATATTTTATAAATAGTAAGTAATTTAAAATAAAAAGGAGAAATACAAATAAACATAATATCATTAAATATTATGTTTTGTTTTAAAGTGCTAATATAATGTCTACGTTAATGACAAATTACAAATTAGTTATAATATGTTCAAATATTTAATAAGTTAAAAATAAATAACAAAATCAAAAACTTTACCTGTAAATTATCACTTAGAATTTAGAAGACATAACCGTAAATTTTTTTACCACCAATTTTTGAGTTGAAATATCTTAAATTCATATGTTAGTGAAAATAAAAAAATTAGAGTGTAAAAAATACACTAAAATGCTTCAAAAGTATTTATAAATATAACAAGTTAAAGTTATATAGCTAATAAAGAAAGCTATTTAGCTTCCAAGATTAAAAGTTAAAGCTAACTTTCTCATAAATATAGCTAATAAAGGAAGCTATTTATTAGTTAACGCTAATTTTTTCTTCTTCAACAACCAAAAATTTATTACCCTTCTAAATAAAAAATACTGAAAATTGTTGCTCAAATACATTAAAAGTGGGCCCCTAATAAGAGTGGGCCTTGGACAGGTGCCTTGCCTGCCCCTGCCCAAGGCCAGCACTGACATCTAGCCTAATTGATATTAGTCTTATACCCGAGGCTCATTACTCAATTGGATATCTCACTGAAGACTATATTCATAACATTTCCACTCTAGCTAGAGATTCTGAAGTAATAACCCCGACAAAAAGCCGTGGGTATCATCTCCTCATATCAAGAGTGGTGAATCCTTTATTGGCTACTAAATTACCTTTGATACCTATAAAAAATATAATCCTTATTCCTTAATTCCTACCCTTATATGGTCATTCTATTTGTAACTATCTTCATCACCTTTGGCATTTACTAACATCTTTTTCACCTCCATCGCTTAGTAAGGCCACTATTAACCAACATTTCCAACTTTTTTCTTCATCACTATCAACTACTAATGTTTTCTTTTAAGTTGAACTAAAATAGATCAATATCACTTGCGAAAGCAATTTCTTTTAACGTGATACTCATCCATTTAAATGTACTTAATAAGATAAACCATTACATTGTAATTTGCTTCCAACACATGTAATGTAGTTTTGACAATTTGAACTACCTCAGTTAGTTTTGTTGTTGTAGAAGAAAGAAAACCATATATCTAGTGTCTACTTTATGTGCAATACGTAAGGGAATTTATGCACAGAGAACCTTCAATATCTAACTTGGATGAGAA
Organism: Erythroxylum flavicans; assembly: GCA_027576715.1. Classification (NCBI taxonomy): domain Eukaryota; kingdom Viridiplantae; phylum Streptophyta; class Magnoliopsida; order Malpighiales; family Erythroxylaceae; genus Erythroxylum; species Erythroxylum flavicans. The sequence goes on along the minus strand of JANZXP010000008.1, from coordinate 14,790,000 downwards.
AAAAACATTATAGAATATATAGAGAGAAGGCTAGGTTTTTTGTTTTTATAGTTAAGGACAAGTCTTTGAAGTTGTTCATTTAAGAAAATCCATTCAATTCTTGATGGAGTATGCTTTTTGTAGATTCTTCCAAGTCTTGTCTGGTTTGCTTACGAATATTTACATAATTGATCTTGGACTACTCCATATTTGTGTATAAATAAAATAACCATTTTAACCAGGAAGTAAAAATTAGGGTTTTAAGTTAAGTATGAATAGTGAATCCCACTAGTGCCACCTAAGCTCCACATTGGCATTAATGAGATCCACTAAAGATAAAAAATAAAAATTTAATATATTAATATTTAATTAACATAATTTCATGAGATTAAAGATTTCTTTAGTCAGATAATTGCACCCAACTGATCTTGAAAATGTTTAAGTTTTTCTACATTCCAAAAATTAAAATCTATTCTAAATTTTAATGAAAACCTTAATGTTTGAAAATGAGTTTTTGCAAAGAAAAAAAATAGTATCAATAACAAAAATTGTCATAGGATAATGTGTGAATGTATATGTCACATTCATAATTATGGTCTTTTTCATAAGTAGGCAGAAACTGCCGAATATGTAATTAGGGACGACAATGAATTATGTTATATTAAAAGGACAACTCGAATCTAGCCTAAAGTTCGATTGAGCATGACTTATATCGCTTGAGCTTAAACTCAATTGGACTTTAGGTAATTCAAAACTCACCCAAAATCTAAACTTCTAATTTTCAACCCAAGACTCAACCCAAACTCTATTGAAAAATCAACAATTTAGGTGTTGGGCACCACCTAGTCGAGGAAGGTAAGCTACCGAACCTTTTATTCATAAGCAAGATCTTAAACAACAATAGAAGGAAGTCACCTAAAAATTCCTCACGAGTGCCTTCAAAGGATAAAGAGCAAACAAGAAATAGTGCAACTAACGGATAAAGAGGCAAAAAGGTGAAATAAAAGAAATAGAGAACGTTTTCTGAGGGCAAAGCACAAGGCATAAAAGTGAAGAGAATGCTTTATAGAGAGGTGAGAGAAAGAATGTACAAATATTTTCAAGTGTAGGATTAATACATGCGCAAAATAAATTCATGAATAAAATTAAAAATGGTAGGGAAAAGAAAATAAGCTGTCAAAAACAGACAATGAGTATATATATATTGGAGTTTGAGCCATAGAACCAATGTTGCGAATACCGTACCGGACTTGGTACTGGATTGAATTCTGGAACGGTACTATATCGGTACCGGTAAATACCGGGTACCGTTTCGGGCAATTTTTTATATTTATGAAATAGTCCCTGAAATTTTTAAAATTT
>JANZXP010000008.1:14761803-14788559 GCA_027576715.1 Erythroxylum flavicans | reverse complement strand
ATGCTAATATAATGTCCACGTTAATGACAAATTACAAATTAATTATAATATGTTCAAATATTTAATAAGTTAAAAATAAATAAAAAACAGAAACTTTACTTTTAAATTATCACTCAGAACTTAGAAGACATAGCCGTGAATTTTTACCACTAATTTTTGAGTTGAAATATTTTAGATTCATATGTTAGTGAAAATTAAAAAAAATTAGAGTGTAAAAAAAGGTAAATCATAATAATAAAATTCATTTCACATGAATATTATAGATGACCAATTAAATGATGAATGTGAGGTCATTCAATTTAATTCTTAAAATTTGAATTAATTATTAAAATTAAATTAAATTAAATTATTTCAAATTGATTTTAAGAGTTAAGTTATTATATTAATAATATTATTAATTAGTATATATGCAAATTTTATATTATATATATAGTGTCATGATTTTTATTAGATTTTAAGAAAAAATTAAAAACTTTAAATTACAAAAGACGTATTTTAGTTATTTATATAAATATATAATCGATGTTTTAAAAATCGAATTAAAAATTAAAATAATGAGATAAAAATTTTAAAATTTAAAGATTTAATGAAACTGTTGTGAAATTAATTTATAATAAATATTGAAAAGAATAAAAAAATTTTAAAAATAAAAAATATTATCTTTGTTTGTTAAAGATTTATTAAAAAGGAATGTTAAAATTTAATATTCATACATAAGTGACTTAATTTATAAGTTTATATACTCAACAAAATATTAAATAATCATAACATCGACTAGTAATATCTTTCAAATATTATTTTGTCAATCAACTAGACAAAGGTCTAAATTATTAAATCAAATATTTTTAGTAACTTTTGAATTTAATTAACATTAGTGATATTTTAATAAAAAAATTCTTTTATAGGAATTAACATAATGATAAATGTAGTAATCTAATGCTACAACCTATTTATAAGAAAACAATCAAACACATTCAACTATTTACGGTCTTATTTAATTATCAAATTATTATTATTATTATTCAATTATCACAACATGTTTAATAGAATTATACAGATTTTTATAATAAATGAAATCGTTTATGTAGTCTTTGAATTGAGTAACTTAAATTATTTGATTTAGTTATATTATAACTAAACTCGTGTGAATCTCTACAAGAACACAAATCCAATAATTATTACATGTGGTAAGGTATAATGAAAATTACAAAATTAAATTATTTATTAATATTTAAGTATAGTTTATAAATAGTAAGTAATTTAAAAATAAAAAAGGAGAAACACAAATAAACACAATATCATTTAATATTATGTTTTGTTTTAAAATGCTAATATAATGCCCACGTTAATGACAAATTACAAATTAATTATAATATGTTCAATATTTAATAAGTTAAAAATAAATAAAAAATCAGAAACTTTACCTTTAAATTATCACTTAGAACTCAGACGACATAACCGTGAAATTTTTTTACCACCAATTTTTTAGTTGAAATATCTTAGATTCATATGTTAGTAAAAATAAAAAAAAAAGAGTTTAAAAAATACACTCGAATGCTTCAAAGATATTTATAAATATAACAAGTTAAAGTTATATAGAAAATAAAGAAAGCTCTTTAGCTTCCAAGATTAAAAGTTAAAGCTAACTTTCTCAGCAATATAACTAATAAAGGAAATTATTTATTAGTTAACGCTAACTTTTTCTTCTTCAACAACCAAAAATTTATTACCCTTCTAAATAAAAAAATACTGAAAAAATGTTGCCCAAATGGATTAAAAGTAAGCCCCTAGTAAGAGTTTGTGTTGATTATTGGTTGACTTTTTGATCATGGGTACATCATTGACAAAGTTCTTAATCAACTTAATGATCCTAACTATGATGTTGTAGTCTATGCAATCCACAGTCGTAACTCTCCTATTTCTTTTGATGAATTACATGAGAAGCTTATCAACCGTGAACTCTTCATTAAGCAAAAATCTTCTTCCTCCACTCCTTTTCCAGCCACGATTAATTATGTGGCTAAAAATCAGTCAAAAAAACCATTGTTCATCATGGAACGATTATGCTCCACCATCTACGGGTCTCCTTCCCACGCCTCAACCTACTTCTACTCCTACTCACAGCACACCCAAGCCATTCCAAGGCAAATGTCAGTGGTACTGTACTCAAGGGCATTATGTCACTCAATGTCCTATATTTTGCCAACAATTTCTCCATACAATCCAATGTTCTCACTCCTCTCATGCCACTGTCATTCCATCATCTTCTCAAAACCGCTTTGTCTCTAAGGGGTACCAATCACATTCTTATCCTCGTGCTTATGCTGTCACGACACCCGAAGATCCTCCTAATGGGTGGCTTCTTGATAGTGGAGCAACCCACTACGTTACTAATGATCTAGAGAACCTTACTCTTCACTCTCCCTACGATGGCACCGAAGAGCTCATTATTAGACATGGTTCTGGCCTAACCATTACAAACACAAGTTCCACTTCTCTTCTTACTCCCTCCTCTCAATTTCGTTTAACTAATATTCTTCATGTTCCATCTGTTTCCCGAAACATTATTTCTATATCTAACTTTTGTCATGATAACAAATGCTTCAATCACTTTCTCACCTACCTCCTTTCTTGTGAAGGATCTTTAAACGGGGGCACCTCTACTTCAAAGCCCAATTAAATCCAATATCTATGAATGGGCCCACTCGTCTTAACGTTCATTCAACTATTTTGGATCTCACCTCAAATTGGCATCATAAATTAGGACACCCTTCTTATTCTTCGCCATATTAGTACTACTTTGTGTATGAAGTTCTTGACTCCTCTCTTGCTAGCTTTGGCATCACTCATCTCATATCTCCTCCTCACACCCCAGAACACAATGGATATTTCAAAAGACGACATCTTTATGTCGTCAAAACGGGTCTATCTCTTCTTTCCCATGCATCCATGCCCATCAAGTATTGGACTTTAGCTTTTGCCACCACTGCCTATCTTATTAATCTTATGCCCACTCCAACCCTTCAATTTCATTCTCCCTTTCACAAGTTCTATGGCTTTCTACTCAACTATCAAAAACTTTGTAGCTTTGGATGCTTGTGCTACCCTTGGCTCCGTCCCTACACTAAAAATAAATTTGACCCACGCTCCTCTTTATGTGTCTTTGTAGGCTATTCCTCCACTCAAAGTACCTACTATTATCTCCAACCTAGTACAAATAAAATTTTTGTTTCTCGTCATGTAAAATTTGTGGAAAATAAGTTCCCTTTTGCTACTCATTCATCACCTACTGCTACACATCAAACAATAGATGTTGATCATTGGTGTGCTCTTCCTCTACCTATTCTTTCCTCTACTATACTGCCCACTACTACTCCTTCGCCTCCCTCATCACCATGGCATCAACAGCCCTCTCCCGTAGCCTCCTCAACGCTCAATCTTATGTTCTCTTTAATTTCTCTCATTTGACATATTTTTCATCATATCTTTAACATTATTTTAGAGGAGATATGCATTTTTTTATGAAGAATGGATAATATTTTAATATCATACTTATAGAGTTTATGAAATTCCTCCCTATTTCTTGTGTGTGAAACTGAATGTTAATTAATTAATTATTGTTTGCTTGAGATTTAAGTAACTTTATCTTTAGGTTTTTGGCTATTTGAATATAATGTGTTTATTTAATTTTTCAATTTAAATTAATTTTTAAATCAAAATCTTCTGACAAAATTATAGTCCTAAAATATTTATTCATGGATCTTGATCTTACCTAGTTATGGGATAGAATTCCACTTCTTGTTAACTATTTGAATAAAAAATATTATATTTTTAGTTACTTAAAATGTATAAAACTATACTTAATATATATATTAGAACTTAATCATAATTGATAGCTAGATTACCACATCAACCACATTTTAATTCTTTTAGGAATCGACAAGGACGCTACTTACAAAAAAAATGTCATTATTGGAAAATCGGTGATTAATCTTACGGATGAATCATGTTAAAGGCACCATTTTATAAACAAACATTTATATTTTGTGCTCAATTTTATTTTGTGATAAATGCAATTATGAATTTCTATTTTGTTAAAAAATGACATATCACCAACTTACACCTAAAATATTGGGTAATTTTGCTAACCTAACACATCAAATATCAAAATCTTACTGTGTAGAAAATTAAAACTTTGCCCATCAATATTGAAACTTGACATCCATGTAACTTAACAGAACATATATTGAATTGTGGAACTATAGTAGACATGGATGCTTACGTTTAGGAAGGTTCCTTTCTTGAAGTAGGACGTTCTAACCAAACAGGCAGCTTCCCACATTTTTGGTTTTATGGAGCTATATTCTAACTTTTATATCATCAAGCTTTCCCTTTAATATTATTCTTTTTAACAAAAAATGTTATTAAGATCTTTATCAACAAAAAATGTACTCAAATGAGTTTCACAATTTTAACCTATGCAAAGGAAACATCTTACTTTTCTCTCTAGTTGCATAGTTTTGTTGGATGAGATCAAAAATAAAATTAATTAATTGAAAAGTAACATTTTAGAAAGATAACACATCAAGAATTCTGAAATAATCAAGACCTACATCATGCTGAACTGCACCTAATACACTCAAATGATTTGAGTGGGGATGAACCTAATTGATCAGATGGGAAAGAGCAATCGCGTTGCTCTGATTATGCCTTTAGAAGGAAGAACGAAAATGAGCGGTCCAAAGGGAACGGAGGTGCCATTATTGTCTCATGGGCATCAAAGGTAAAAAAGAAGGAAGCATGGCAAATGAAAGAAAGGCAGAGGGTGCGTGGGGACCTGAATAATTTCATGGAAGGGGAACACAGTTGCTGGTCTTGGGGTCTTCCTCAAAAGATGTTAAATATCATCATCAAAGTAAATTAGGATGGGACACATCAACGTTTCCTATCCTAACACAAGCTTTTCTCCTAGCTATATTTGTGTTGGTACCATTGCTGTCTTTCACCTTGCGGACATTTTGGATTATCACTTCCACTTCCACTGTTCTCTCCCGACTATACTCCCCTTCCTCCTAGTCACTCCTACTGTCCTTTTGTTTTTCCTTTTCCTTTTCATGATTACAGGTTCAAAGTCTCCTTACTAATGAGGTTAAGATGGCGCTAGAAAAGAGAATTAAAAGTTGGGGATTGGCAAATACTTGTTTTCCCTTTCCAACGGCTACCATTACTGTATTTGTTGTGATTCATGCAAAGCATACCCATTCACAATATTCTGACATTCTTTACCGATTTCTATTGCTACATTTTTTTAAAACTGCCATCTCTTAACTTGAATTTTAGATGATAAGACAGGGGGTGAAAACGTGACAACAAAAAGTACATTCATTTACATAAACGTAATTTCTAGTGCCTTATGAGGAGTTATTATCTGTTATTGTTATCAAAATTGTGAAAATAAGAATTCAATTCCTTTCCTTTTCCATTGGCCTCGTCGTCAAAAAAAAAGCAAAAAAAAGAAAAAAGGGAAAATCCTGAATTTATCAAAAGATCTATTCCTATATATTTAACACTCCAACAGCCTTTTATGCAAAGTGTATGACTTAAGAGCTAACTCCAATACTTTCGTTGCTTTGTGTCTTGGGATGCCACAGAAAGAATCAATTGCTGCTCTGTGCTTTTCTTTCCCTCTTCTTTCAATTTTCGTTCTGTGAGGCTTGGCTCAAAGGGGGCATATTTGTTAGATATATGGTGTATATATCTACTTTTTTGTTTTGGTATATTTATTATTAATTGGACCTATAAGATATTAATTGAATAATGATAGTTAATCATGTATTTTTATTTGACTTGGATTCAAAAATAAAAAGGCTATCTTAGATAATATTCTAGATTATGTACAACTTTATCTTGTATAGATATGAATTTCATGAAGGATATTGTTGAAAGTTTGAGTGGATCTTCAGTGTATTAGTCGTGCATCTCTCCATCTTCACGACGTGTTTTTTTAATTAAGGGTTTATGTCATATACGAAGACATAGCTTGGGTAAAACAGATATAAAAACCCACAGCTTATGGTGGAGGTGTGATGTGTGCGTATTAAGTGCAATTTGTCGGTGTGAAGATTGTCTTTTAAGTGGGTTGCGTGACTGCCCTGGAAATTGACGTAGATTACTTTGATTGAATGAAAATAAAATAGCAAGAACCTACAGTGCAGTGAGTGTTGCTTCTCTGTGCATAGCTTCTTTGCTTCTCCGTGCATGTTGCTTTTTTGCTTCACTACGTGTTGCTTCCGTGCTTTTCTTTAAAGGATGATGATTTCTTCATGCTAAATAACGAGTGAGAGGTGTTGGTGTTGTACATGTTACTAATCAACAAAATTGAAGTAAATCTCTCGTGTTGCAAAAATCGTAGCTGTGGTGTGCGTTAATGGTGCAGTGAATGTTATGCTACAGTGAAAAGAGTACTAGTGCAGTGGGTCAGTGTTAACTACAGTGAAGTGGGTTAACATCTATTTTTCTAGACTTGGTCTTCTGAGATTGTACGTGATTTCTTGGCTGAATCATTCTCCATTGGTGTAATGATTATTAATTGATTTCTTTATGGGTTGCGTATACTGTGGTTGGTGAATGTGTTATCGGTGCAGCTATAGTTTCGTGTTAGTGTTTATGTGAATCAGTCCATTATTGTTGTGACAACTTCTAGATCTATTTCAATGGAGCTGAACTCATTGGGAAGTTGTTCTTGTTTATCTCAAGTGTATTTAGTTTTTATTTTTTATTATTTTAATCACTTGAGTTGTTTGTTCATTGTTCTTTCATTAAAAAATTGATTAAGAAAATCCTCTGTTGAGGTTCGTACGAGACGGTCGTACTATTAGGTGTGAAATTCTTTCACGGGAAGTAAGGTTGAGAGATAGTGTCAAGGGTTGAGTAGTATCGGCTCAGTAAAGTATTGGGTAAATCTATTGTACTTCGATAAAAGTGATTAAGCTGAGTGAGGGCCCCGTAAATATAGACAAAAAATACCCAACTGCGTTACCAAATTTTTGGTATTAATTTATTTTTAATTTTTTTAATTTTATTTATTTTATTTATTTACTAGGAACAACTTGAAAAGTTTGCGAAACTATCTCCTGTAGTTTTTCAATATTAATTCTCAGTCTTCTTCTTTGAACGAGAAGTGATAGTCCATTTATACTTTAAAGGAACGTGAGGCCAGGCAATAGCTCTTCGTAGGGACATACTAATTATGCACATCGTCCCGGCATTGCATTAAATCAGCCACAAATGTTGCCTCTACTATTATGAGGACTGTCCAAGAGTAATTAACCACTTTTGACATCACCAATTCATCTACGGGGAGTTCTAGAAAAGTGTCCTATGAAATAATGAACTTCATACATAGGCATGGGCCCATGGATGCCATGATGCAGTGCGATCACTTGCAATTTGCTGTCGATTTTTTGTTATGATTCTTGGAACCCGCATAAAGAAAATTTACTACCATATATTGTTCAGTTCTTGCGTGTGAATTTAACTAATAACAGAGTTCATGTAACTTGAGAAATCCTTTTTTATAAAATGATATGCATCCAATTAATCTCACAAACACAAGGTTCTGTGTAAAGCACTACTAGAGTGAAGACAATAAGCGAAAAGTTGTGTGAAATGAGGACAAGAAGCTTGACTTTAAATGGCCTGCAATGTCTTATTTGTAGTAGCAATCCCGCTGTCTAAGGCAAATTTCAGAATATGGGTCTCTAACTCATTAATTGACATAGAGGAAGAAATGCTTTTTTCCCTCGATTCAACCCTCAACAAGTACTTGTTGAAGCATCATAATTTCCTACTCATTGGTTCTCTCCCTCTGTGGATATGTTGACTAGGGTCGTGGTCCACATCACTTATTTCACTCTGCAATCTACCTAACAACATTCTTGCATTTGATGCAATCTCTGTGTACCTCAACTGAAATCAGATACCACGACGTTCTCATGAACTCTGGTAAAACTACCGCCAGGTTATTAATTAACTCTTCTATCCACTAAGAAGCCTGGAGCATTCCTCATTCCCAATGCTTGTATTACCACAATCCGACTCCAATGTCAAGGACACCATGCACACGTAACTCCTACTTGGACGATAAGACTTGGGGGAGTCTTAAGGAGAATTCTCCCTTTATCAGGACATGCATGTTTGGTGCACAGTCCAATCATATACATATATAGATACCCTATGCCTTAAATAAGTATGAATACGTGATGCTCCAAGAGTATGTTTGTTTTCTGCCCCGACTTATCAGTGAACTCCTGCAATTATCAATTCAATCAAGTTGATTCAATCATAGTCGCCCACACCCACATGTAATATCAGCATTCTAATCAAATGAGCGAGCCACCTGTCGAGTTTTTGACTAGGCTGTGCAATGTCCATGTCAGAACAGCACTGTTACCTATCAATGTCAGTTTGGCAAGGACAAGCAAATATAGGAAAAGACATGGAAAGTTAATATCTTTGGATAAATTGGGAGCAGAATCTAAAGTTTTTATGGTCCTAAGAAGCGAGCCTTTTAAAATTATGCCATGCCCCTTTTTGGTTGAGGTGATGTGGAGAAAGGGACAATTAGCAATAGCTGTTATCTGTCTTTGGTCCTTAATCTGTGGACATCTTTGTCATTTTCCTATAGTAAAGTGCTTTGTTCTTTTCTTGTGTCTGGTCTATTTCTCTCTCTTTTCTAGATCTAGCGTATGAATGTGGTTTTACTAGTCCTTATCCAATGGCCTAGATGTTGCTGGTATGCAAAGTTCATTTCTCTGCCCAAATGGACTCAACTTGTTCGTAATTGTTAAGCAATTACTTTGGTAATGCTTAAGCTTCAATCCTGTTGAAGAATTACATTTAAAATTTACATGTCATACCGACTCAATCAATCCTTGAGAAAAGACGCTAGCATTGAAGAGGTTATAGGTGACAAATATTTCTTTTATGATTAAGGCGAATGACATATACATTATTAATTACTTGGGTTATTAAATTCCCTTGTAACGGTCAATAAGATCATTTTATCAAAGGACTAACAATATTTTAGCATTTTATCACTTTATCTTCCAATAAAAATTTAAGCTCAATGGATAAGAACTAATCAACAATCCCAAGTGTGCAAAGCTCTCCATTTTGCAAACATTAGAGGAAGAATATCAATTATATGCAGTCTTAATTACCTTTGTATTTTACAAAGAAGTTGTTTCAAGTTCAGTGAATAAGAAAAATATGTAAAAATACATATGTTTAAGTTCCACAAATACATTTGTCAACTTATATTTTTCTCTTATATAATTTGTTAAATAAAAAAAAAACAAGCTTAGTTTTACCAGTCAAAGTTTATTTGTTGAAAACAAGAAATTATCGTCTTCTTTACAATCTACCAGCAGACAAGGATTTGGTAAGTGCTCATTATTTTGGCACGGGGCAGGTACAATAGATGCATCTTTCCATTAAGTTATAGAGATTGCATATACTTGTAAAATTGATGAGGTTCAACTTACCAATTGGGAGTATTAGATCACAATCTGAAGATAATCAAACTAATGTTAAGGTTCGTCCAACATTGTCCATAATAATGTCACAATCAAGAAGATATTAGACATCTTTGTCAAAATGGAGCATCAAATCTAATAAATTAGCCTTCTAGTTGAACTCAAAATCTGCTTGTTTGTACTTCTTGATCCATAATCATGCCAAGTTAATGTAATATGACAAGTAAACATGCATAATATCTGGATTCCATATTACATAATCACATCCCAAGTGGTCCTACAAACTCATCCTGCCACAACTTTTCCAGCATTTACTCGATGAAAAATATTTTCCTGGCATGCTTGAGTTCAACCTAATGATACCTCAAGGTCCAAAGTGCCGTTATTGATTTTGTTCAGGTCTAGCGCCATTGATTCTACTGGGAAACATTGAGTTAGAGTTGGTTCTTAAGTCACCATAATTATCCCTTTTATATCGGACAAGTAGTAATTATTATTTTTTGAGTACATTAAATAAGCAAATAAACTAATGAATTAGCACCAAAAAAACAAATAATAAGTCTGAGATAGCTGATTGATAATAAATTTTAATGACAAATACATCAGTGTCAATTACTAATTCGAAATTTATAAATGAACCCCTACAGAATTCCTCCCGAAGGGCAAGTGATTGTTCTAAAGGAAAGAGACGGAGATGGCAGCTTTTGCTTTCAAAAGTTTCACTCTTCCCCCTTTTTCTTTTTGCGTTTGAATAGATATTTGGGTGTGGAATGACTGTCTGCTGTTGCAGAGAAAAAAAAGAGCAGCATGTGTGCGCTTGTTAGCTGAAAGTGGCTGCCCATTTGGAATCTACAAAAAGCAAGAGTCCCAGCATTTACAGCACAAAAGTGACTACTACTAATACCCGTTAAAAACTAAAGTATGTATATGCTTATAATCACATCAATATAAAATGATAGTGCCAACAAAGATACTCTAGTCTTGCAGGGTCATGGTGGGTGACCAAATCCACCATCATCAATCTCGAGCCCGCCCTCACTTGACGCCTCGAGATTCTCACATTCCTCACAAAATAAAAAAGTTAAAAATGAAGAAAACAGTGGTTTTGGTTTGGGGGCATTTACTGTATGGCCAAACTAAGAGAATGTTGAATTCCTCGGTACAACAAGCAATGCAATTTCATCTCATTACATGCACATAAACTCTTTTCTCCGTATGCCCACTTTCTGAGTTAACTATGCACAACCCACCAATCAAGGACAAGTAGACACGACAAATATTCCTCTTTTTTTTTTTAATGTTGTCAGTGTTTTCTTGGTACAAAGTGCAAAAGTCATGTCTAGGCAATAAGATGACTAATGACTCATAAACCCAGGTAGAATTTTGATCTCATACCTAGTGGCCTTTAGACAAAAGAAACATGCGTGATAGGGAGAGAGAATTATAAACTGATGAGTGATTAAACCTACAAATGAGAAATTCCTGTTCTCTCCTTGCCTCAAAGAATATTGCCCCTATAGTATAATTGGTGTAGTTTGATTCTTTTAAGATTAAGGCCACATATGATAAACTTTGCATATAATCATTTCTTTAACCTACTGACTCAGTGACAGGCATGCTGGTTTCCTTTATACAACCAAAACGCTTGTGCTTTTCTTGGGTCTGACACAAAGGTTTTGATGAATGGATTTATGGCGTGAAAAGGAGAAGATGGCCTCTGACGGAGAGATCAACTTGAAGAAAAGTATTCCATTTGAAGTCTGCTAAGCGCTAGAAGATAAAAAGGATATATCTTGTGAGTTAAAAGGATTAGTTTCTCCGGTTCGCGGACATCACCGTTCAATGGCAATGAGAAGGCGAGAAGTTTTTATCTTTTTCGGGACTTTCTTATGGTTTTTGGCTACTGCAAGTGGATTGTTATCTCCAAAAGGAGTTAACTTTGAAGGTAACTGAAAATTTTCTTTTCCCTTGCAAAATCTTCCCAGAAAGATTTCTTTCACTTGGACTAGGAAATTTTTTAACATTTTTGTATATAGTGCAAGCTTTAATGGGCATAAAAGAATCTCTGCATGATCCTCACGGTGTTCTTGATAATTGGGATCGAGATGCTGTTGATCCTTGTAGCTGGACTATGGTCACTTGTTCTTCTGAGAGCCTCGTCATTGGCCTGTAAGTGTCAAAACTTTTCCTTTGCTAAGCTAAACAAAAACAGCAATACTGAACGAAATTCGAAAGAGAGCTACGAAAAAGTTAGTTTTGAAACTGATGAATTGGTATTCCTGCAGAGGAACTCCTAGCCAGGATTTATCTGGTACTCTGTCTCCGAGCATTGGCAACTTGACAAATCTTCAAATTGTGTGAGTGCTCCTATAGAAACTTGCAGTTCTTCTTTCCCAACTCGTAATGAACTTATTTGTTATTTCTTAACCTTTATGGTGGTCTATGTATTTGCAGCCTCTTACAGAACAACAACATTACAGGATCAATTCCCGCAGAAATTGGCAGGCTTTCCACGCTCCATACACTTGATCTTTCTAACAACATGTTTACTGGGGAGATCCCTTCCTCTATAGGCGAACTGAGGAATCTTCAGTACTTGTAAGCTTGGAAAGAAGCTCAAACTCTTGTGCTTGTTGTATGATCCTTTGATTCTAAATTTGACCAGGAGTTGTTTCAATTTTATTCAGGAGGTTAAATAATAACAGTCTCTCTGGATCGTTGCCAATGCTTAACATGAGTCAACTTATCTTTCTGTTAGTCTCTCGATCCTATCAAGGTGGTTCCTTAATTTATCAATAAGCAGATTGAAGTGTGTTATTGAAATCTATGTTTTACGTCAATTATAGTGATTTGTCATACAACAATTTGAGTGGCCCTGTACCCAGATTTCCAGCTAAAACATTCAAGTAAATGACTCTCCCTCTTTCCCTTTCTCTAATTCTGCACAAGGTGCATTGGGATATTTACTTTGAGCCTACTGTTCCATATTTTCATCATTGCAGCATTGTTGGGAATCCTTTAATCTGCCCAACAGGCTCTGAACCAGGATGCTTTGGGTCAACACTAATGCCAATGTCCATGAATCTGAATAGGACACAAAGTAAGGAAGATTAGTTGCTTGTCTGATTTTTGCAGTGTAAATGGTTTGATCTGTTTTTCTGTTAATTCTGATCTCAAATTCTTTCCATCTTAAGCTTCTGCGCATTCCAATAAGCCAAAGAGTCAGAAGCTAGCCCTTGCCTTTGGCTCGAGTGTTGGATCTGTCTCCCTTATTATTCTTGTATTTGGATTGTTTCTATGGTGGAGGCAAAGGCACTACGAACCAACATCTTTTGAAATTAAAGGTAACATTTGACAAACAATTGAATTAATTATCTTGCAACTCACCTTTAGTGGTCAAACAATTTAACACTGCTGGATGTCTTTGAATAACCAGATCAGCATCATGAGGAAGTTTTGCTTGGAAATTTAAGAAGGTTTCAATTTAGAGAGCTTCAGAATGCCACGAACAACTTCAGCAATAAGAACATACTTGGCAAAGGAGGATATGGCAATGTGTATAAAGGGATTCTCCCTGATGGAACTGTTGTAGCAGTCAAGAGACTTAAAGATGGGAATGCTATTGGAGGAGATATTCAATTCCAAACAGAGGTTGAGATTATCAGCCTTGCTGTGCACCGCAACCTCCTTAGACTGTATGGTTTTTGTATCACACCAACAGAAAGGCTTTTAGTTTACCCTTACATGTCCAATGGCAGTGTTGCCTCCCGTCTCAAAGTCAAAGGTAACTAACATATGTGCTTTCACTGAAATATGTTTGCTAATAGGCTAAAGCTGAGTTTTATGACAAATGAAATGATAGGGAAACCGGTCTTGGATTGGGAGACAAGGAAGAGAATTGCCTTGGGAGCTGCAAGGGGCCTATTATATCTTCATGAACAGTGTGATCCAAAGATAATTCATAGGGATGTTAAGGCAGCAAATATATTGCTTGATGACTATTGTGAGGCAGTGGTGGGGGATTTTGGGTTGGCCAAGCTTTTGGATCACCAAGATTCACATGTAACTACTGCTGTGAGAGGCACAGTGGGGCATATAGCACCTGAGTATCTTTCCACTGGTCAGTCCTCTGAAAAAACAGATGTTTTCGGGTTTGGCATCCTGCTTCTTGAATTAATCACAGGCCAAAGAGCACTTGAATTTGGCAAGGCAGCCAATCAGAAAGGAGCCATGCTAGACTGGGTGAGCAGCGCCAAGTATTCCAATTTCTTCTTTGTTTTCGGCCATCTCTTTTTGACATGGGTTATGGTTTCAGGTAAAGAAAATTCATCAGGAGAAGAAGCTTGAGATGCTTGTGGACAAAGATCTAAAAGGCAACTATGATAGGATTGAGCTTGAGGAAATGGTGAAAGTAGCTCTATTGAGTACCCAATGCCTTCCAAGCCATAGACCCAAAATGTCTGAAGTAGTTCGAATGCTTGAGGGTGACGGGCTAGCAGAAAGGTGGGAAGCTTCTCAAAGAGTGGAAGCAACCAAGTCCAAACCCAACGACTTCTCCTCGTCAGATCGATATTCTGATCTCACTGATGACTCTTCTTTACTAGTCCAAGCAATGGAGCTTTCTGGGCCAAGGTGAATTCTTTCAATGATCAAAAACTTTTCCTTTCTTCGGTTTTGTGGTTTAGAACATTAGCAGACGAGATTATAGGTGCAAGATGTTTTGTGATGGAAAAACGTTTTGGTTGTATAATAGTAGAGCATATCAAGGGTAGGAAAAGTTTGATGTTTCCTTGAAATTGTACAGTCTTTTTCAAGAATCTGACATTCTTTGGAATGAAATGTACTCCTATGGACTGAACATTCTATAAAAAAAGATCTAGTGTGATGCATTAACTTGCGAGTACCAAAGTCTTACGTCTACAGTTATTGACTTATTTCATTCATGGGATATTGACACAATGTCTGTGATAGAGTCTCCATAATTAACACATTGTTATTTTCTTGCGATTGTTTCGGTTAGTTATTGACTTATTTCATTCATGGGATATTGACACAATGTCTGTGATAGGGTCTCCATAATTAACACATTAGATAGTTGATATTAGCTATTATTTTTTCAACCGAAACAATCGCAAGAAAATAAGGAAGTTAGTCGAACAATCCCAGTCCCGCAGCTTTGGACTTGGAAGCCAGGACTCATTTTCCCACGAAACTCCCAAGAAACTCCCAAGTTCACTAAAGGCCATCTATGGAGTTCGGCCTATGTCCAGTATCAGTAGATTTTCAATCTTCTTCAATCAAGCCCATCTGTGTATTGAAACTGGACTGAAAGGATAATGAACTGAGAAGCTGAAAACATCACTAGTAGAAATAACATGCGTTAAACAGGTTGTGGAAGAATGGTTGACAATATATCTACTTCAACTACGACTCCCATTATCTTGACTAAGACAGCTGGATGGCCAAATTGAAAGATGAGGCCCTTCAACTTGGAGCGGTTACCAATTTTTTAAAAAAGTAAAAGAATCATTAAAACCCCCGAAAAGGAGTACAAAATTATTGGCAAATCAAAGATTACAATAAAGACGAGCTAACTTTAACTAGAACTAAAGCAACAAACACATGAATATAATCCCTAAATAAATCTCTTTTAGCTAAGATCTAAGCTTCATCTTCTTTTCAAGTATGGATTCAAGGTGTTGAATCATAAAGTTGGATAATTTCCCTTATCTAGTAACAAATTCTGTGAGCTAACTCATGATTATCCTCTTTTTTAATTCTTGACCAATTTATTGGCTTAGAGTACGTTTAGGCTGCTCAAGCTTAGACTCTAGTTTGGGATGTTATGGTTAGGTAACGTAAAATGTTGTCATTTTATTATTTTAAAAAATAAAATTTGGGCTAAGCTCGGGCCGTCCCAAATTTGAGTTGGGCCACTTTAAGTTTGAACATACCCAATTTGAGTTATTGTCGTCTTTAATTGTCATCCTATGTAAGAATGCTTTGTCATTGCAATAAGGGCAATAAAGTCCAAATATATGCTGCATTATACTCCGAATGGCATAGCAGTTACCAATTTGTTGTTGCCCTACTTTTTTATCAATCGTTAATATTTTCACTTTAATCAAAAGATAAGAATCCATAATAGTGTAAAAAGCAATAAGATTTAAATATAGTAAAGTTAGACATAAAATATTCACTAAATTATTAAATTAAATTGTTAAGTTGATAAATTTAAATAATAGTAAAAATATGCATAAAACTTTTTTTAAGTTGTAAATTCTTTGTAATCTTAACCATCATAAAAAAAATTAAGGAATCGTTAATTTCACTTATATTTTTATTGTAATTTTTAATTTTTGTTTCATATTTTTTGATATTATTTTTCAAAAAAATAAAAAATTTTTAATTATTAGTTTTAATGTAATTATATTTTATTATTAATATTAATATATATTAGATAAAATTTAACAATAAATTAAAATATTATTTATTATTTATTATTTATTATTTATTAATAAATATTAAATAATTATTATTATATTTTATTAAAATAAATAATTTAATAATTAAAAGTCGTAGACCTACTTTCACCCAAAAAAGCAAGAACTCAAAAGAGTAAAGAGTTGCTTAGCAATGTTATGAATATCATACCATTATTAGTACGAGATTTGGTTCTAGTATAGTACTGTACTAATATCAGTTAATATTGAGTACCGTTTGAAGTAATTTTTTCAATTTATAAAGTAGTCCCTGAATTTTTAAAAATTGTAAAATAGTCCCTTAATATATTGTACTGTATAATATATAATTTTACATTAACTATCTCTCCGAAAATCATAATAATAGAAATTTAAAATAACAACAATCTATTTATTTTTATTAATATTAATTTTTACATATTTCACATATAAATAATAACCACAATTAATATAAAAAGATTATTTAATCATTATATAAATATAAAATTAATGACAATATAAAATACTTAAAATGTTACAATTTCATCATATAACAAATAATAATTACATCAAAACATCAAATAAAAAGAATAATAAATATTTATGACTCTCTAACTGTTACAATTTATAACAATAGTTTGTGTCAAAGAACCAACTAGAAATGAAACTGAAAACAAAAATATTTATAATTATATTGCATATATAGAATTTTACATATACATCAAATATAAGTGAAATTAAAAGAAAAGGAAAAACAAAAACTAAGAACTTCATTTAATCGAATACCTACTCAAATCGTATTGGCCTCAATTTTCATATAGTACAATATCCTCATTATTGAGAGGAGCCTCATCATTACTATTATTCAAATTTATCGCATTAAATAACGTGTCAATACTTTCTCATTCAAGTTACTCTGATCTATCAAACTCGATTCATCATAAACTCAATTAGCCAAAAGATCAATATAATTAAGGCAAATTGGATCTACAAAATTAATTTTTGTATTAAGAGTCCTAATAAAGAATAAAATTAAATTATTAAGAAATTACAAGAAATTATATCCAACTTAATAATGATAATACATACCTTTTTCGAAACTTTAAATTGTATCAATCAAAGACCAAGTTATTAAATTTTTATGCTCCAATCTATTCTTTTTCTTGGAATGGATGAATTAAAATATGTTCCAATTCCTTTCACATCCTGTTGCACTTATGCACTGACTCAAAATTTAAATTGCAAACCTTTGTAATTCTAGAACACTACTTTCAAATTAGTCCAACTAAGCAGGTGTATGACAACAAAAATAGCATTATAAACAAAATAAAGTGATGATTAATTTTTAACAAGTAATAAAAGTGAAAAAGATATATACTTGGATTAAGTTCGTCTCTTTGACGAATAGCAATTGACATTTCAAATCACCAAAAGCATTCTTATAAATCTCCATTTGTGAGTTTAGGAGATCTTGCATCATCTCATGGATAATAATTGTTGTAATAGTTAATAACATTCTCCTATTAACTTCGATGTCTTTTTTTTGTAAAACTTGGTCTAAAATAGACATTAGGATTCAAAAATATCTCAACTGCAAATAACGGAGAGTAAAGTTTCCTTTTCCTATCTCTCAATGATGACTGTAAGATAAGGTGTGTATAAAGAAGACCTATTTTCATATTGGCCTTGATTGCTTCATTTGCCATCTCTATGACATTATAAAAATAACTCATTGTGGCCTTCTCATCACTATTAGCCAAACAAAGTACCCTTACTAAAATCTCACAAACTCGGATGATAAATTGACATTGGGATCAAAATTTATTATCTTCAAGTGTAATTATAGAAACCTCTAATCTAACATTAAACTTAGCATGCTAAGATGCAACCCACCAATCACTTGTAAACATTTGTCTCAACTCTTTCTTCATCATAATAAAACACTAAAGTGGTAAGAAATTAGTTGCAAATCTTGTAATAGCAGGACGACAAATTCCTACTATTGGTGAAATCCTTTTTCATTAAATTCAAGACTTATGCACAATTGTAGATGAACTTAGTCACCATTTTTACTTTCTTCACAGTCTCATAAATAATAGGAAAATACCTAACATCTCCTATATTTTACAACATCAAGTCAATGCAATGTAAAACACAAGGAGTCTAATAAAAAAATTATACTTGCTTTGCAACATTCTTTAAGCTGCTTTATAAGCAAAATAATTGTCAGTAATGAATTGAATAATATTTTTGTAGGGAACCACGGATCCATGCATCACATACATGGCAAGGCAGCGAAAGTGTCGAAATCAAAATTTCAACCCCATGACATCCCCAAAAAATCCAGAATCTATGTGCATGTATAAACATATTATAAGAACATGAAATTACATCATATGTACCTTGCAAATACTCCTCCTTTCTTGAATCTTCTCCTTGTTTAGGTTGTAGCAAACACCAAACACCTTCCTTGGCCTCTAGAGAGCATGCAAAGATGAAGAAATATTAGTGTGTAAGGGTGGTTAGAGCACCAAAAAAGATGAGTTCAAGTAGAAGCTCTAGTGAGAGTTAGATCAAGACTAAGTTTCATATAATTAATCCCATGTAACAATTGCTTAAAATTGCATGAACAAATCTCAAGATCAGTCCTCTCAACTTCCAGAACTCTTCTGGACCCTTAGTCTCTCTATTGAGTGTATTTTATAGCTAAAAATTTGTGTGTACATAAGTGAATAAATCACTTATGTACCTCCTGTCATTAAGTCAGTCACGATCGTGGCTTGCTTAATTGACGACGATGCTCACTTTTTCATTCAATCTTTTATGCGTGTGACCCTTAGGTTCTCAGTTATTTTGGTCACTTGAATTAACTCTTAATCCGAGAAAATCATGAAGGGTTTTATGATGCCAATTTACAGGAATGTAAGTGGGTTAACACTCGAACTCTTCTATAGTTAATTATCTGACTTACGAACCTTTCTATAGTCAATTACTATGCAATTCGTCCCTTCACCATCCTATACCGCACTTAGTTCGAAGTATGAGTTATGTGTCAACTCCCACTAGACTAATTATGTCAGATCTAATCCAAGTGATGTTAGTTATTGTCCAGGAGATCTCATTACTCTATGTGTCATTGAAGACTCTCTTCATGACATATAATTGCTCTGCCTAGACACTCCCGAGTAATGCCCTAATAAGAGGCCACGGGTATCATCTCTTTCTATCAGGAGTGGTGAATTCTTTATTAGCTACCCAATTACCTTCGAATACCAATAGTTGTACCCAATTACCTCCCTATGAGCAACCTCATCTTGAGGTAACAAGGAATGGTGTCAAAGCATATGATCAATATCCAAGATATCCTTAAGTACCTCAAGTCTAAGGATATTTACACCATTGCTATAATGAGATTAATCATTGACATTTGATAGATCATCCATATGATAATCTCATAGCTAGTCATCCGATGTACTTACTACTCTTAGTATGCATCCACATGTTAACTTTAAACATCTCATGTTTATAGTTTATTAGATCGGCTGCTTGATCAAATCAAGAAGTATAACATGTGCTAGTCTATTCTAATTAACAATGTCTTATCTCATTAATCCTATGACTAGGGATTAATGAGATAAGACATTGTTAATTCGAATAGACTAGCACATGTTATATTCGGGTCTACAATGATTAGAACTACTCCAAGTTTCATAACGAATTTCTTGATCCAAACAGCTTCTTTTTCCGCTTCAGCAGCTGCAATATACTCTAACTCGGTTATTGAATCTGTAGTCATCTCTTGTTTTGAACTCTTCCTACTGACTACTCTACCATTTAGTGTGAAATGTAACCTGACTGGGATTTAGAGTTATCCTAGTCAGATTGAAAATTAGCATCTGTTTACCCGCTCACACGAGATCTCCATCTCCATATACTAAGAATACATCCTTCGTCCTTCTCAAGTATTTTAGGATATTCTTGACAGCCACCCAGTGACACTAGGATCCGATTGATATCTGCTAGTAACACTTAGAGCATACAATATATCAGGTCTTGTACATAACATAGCATACATGATTGATCCTATTGTCGAAGCATATGGGATCAAACTCATGCGAGTCCTCTCATTTTGCATCTTGGGACACATAGATTTTGAAAGTTTTATCCCATGAGTCATGGGAAGAAACCCTCTCTTAGACTGCTCCATATTAAACCTCTTTAGCACTTTATCTATGTATGTAGACTGTGAAAGACCTAGTAACTTCCTTGATCTATCTCTATAGATCTTTATTCCTAATATATAAGTCGCTTCTCCAAGGTCTTTCATGGAGAAATTCCAGGACAACCAAATTTTGACAGATTGCAAACTTCAGATGTCATTTCCTATTAATAATATGTCATCCACATATAACCCAAGGAATATGATAGCACTCCCACAAACCTTCTTGTACACGTAGGGTTCGTTTGGATTTTATGAGAAACCAAACTCTTTGATTGTCGCATCAAATCAAATGTTCCAACTCCTAAATGCTTGCTTCAATCCATAAATGGATTTCTGAAGCTTGCATACCTTTTCACCATCTATGGATATGAAGCCCTCAGGTTGTATCATATACACATCCTCAGCTAGGTTTCCTTTCAGGAAAGTCGTCTTCACATCCATTTGCCATATCTCATAATCATAATGAGCAGCAAGGGCTAGGAGTATTCTAATGGATTTAAGCATTGCTACAGGACTAAATGTCTCGTTATAGTCAACTCCTTGTCTTTGACGATAACCTTTAGCGACTAGTCTTGCTTTATAGGTAATCACATTACCGTCCATGTCAATTTTCTTCTTGAAAATTCACATGCACCCTATGAGTTTTATGCCTTCAGGTGGGTTAACCAAAGTCCAAACTTGGTTTTCAAACATATAATCCATTTTGGACTTCATGGCTTGAAGCCAATTTTAATACTTTGAACTCTTCAGAGCCTCTTCATAGGTTATAGGCTCATCATCCTCTATGAGCAATACGTCATTATATTCACTTACCAGAAATCCATATCTCTCTAGAATATTACATACCCTACTTAACCTATAAAATTTTGTGTGTCTAAAAGTTTAACTGCTGTCTCATCTCTATGAACAACAATCTCGGGTTTAGGTAGTTGATTTGCATCTGTTTGAGCATCATGAACTTCATCAAATTCAACTTTGCTTCTAATATCTACTCTTAGAAGAAAAAGTCAGCATACTTTGAGATAAACACCATTTGTTCTAAAGCATTATAGAACTAATACCCAATTGTTTCCTTAGGATATCCTACAAATAGATATTTATCAGATTTCGCTTCAAGCTTGTCTGATTGAATCCACTTCACGTAAGCTGGACAACCCTAAACTTTCATATGAGAAAGATAGGATTTTTTGTTAGTCCATATCTCATATGAAGTAACATCAACTGCTTTTAAGGGGACTCTGTTTATCACATAAATAACATTCTCAAGTGCATAACCTCAAAAAGATTTCGGTAGATCTGCTAAACCTATCATTGACCTTATCATGTCCAACAAGGTTCGGTTTCTCCTTTCAGCCACATCATTTTATTTTTGTGTGTAAGGTGGAGTCCATTACGATACAATCTAGTTATCCTGAGATAACTTAGAAACTCCTCATTCAAGTATTCACCACCTCGATCTGATCGAAGTGTCTTGACATTTTTACTGAGTTGTTTCTCTACTTCATGTCTGAATTGTTTAAACATTTCAAATGCTTCAGACTTGTATCTCATTAAATACACATACCTATATTGTAAATAATCATCGATAAAGGTAATGAAGTACACATAACCACTACTGGCATGAATGGACATCGAACCATATACATCAGAATGTATTAAGTCTAATAACCTATTGGCACATTCACCATTTCCTTTAAAAGGTAATTTAGTCATCTTGCCTAACAAGTAAGATTCCCATGTGTCATATGATTCATAATCAAATGACCCTAAGCTACCATTCCCGTGTAGCTTAGCCGTATGTCTTTCACTTATATGGCTAAGTTGACAATGCCAAAAGTAAAATGATTTTAAGTTATCTCATTGTTGTCTTTTATTGTCAATGATATTTAAAATTGGATTGCACATATCTAATATGTAAATAACATTTCACAATGTAGCAGTACCATACAACATTTCATTTAACTTGATTGAACAACCGTTACTTAAAAAAGTTAAATGAAATCCTGTTTTATTAAGATATGAAACAGATACAATGTTCTTTGTCACAACAGATATATAATAATAATTATCCAAAATTAACTCTAGCCTACTAGAAAGATACAAAACATAGGTTCTTACGACTAATCCAGCAACTCTTGCTCCATTTCCCACAAGTAGGTCCATCTCTCCCTTCTTGAGCGGTCTACTATCCTTGAGACCCTACATATCAATACATATGTGTCAGCCACATCCGGTATCTAATACCTAAATGTTATGATCAGAAATAGTATTAACCTGAGCATCTAATGCCTTCTTTTGCTTCAACAACTCCAGATAGGCTTTATAGTTTCTCTTCCAATGCCCTTCCTTGTTGCAATGAAAGCATATTCCCTTTGGTGTATTATCCTTTGTCTTCTTTTTGGCTACACCTCCTACAAGCTTCTTGGACTTCTTCTTCTTCTTTTGGTTCCTCTTACGAGAACCAAAAGCAGAGTCCATTAGCATCATAGCCTTACTGTCCTTCTTGACAGTTTGTTCAGCTATTTGAGTAAATTAATCAGCTCAGGAATTGAAGTGGATATTTTGTTCATCCAATAGTTAAACATAAACTGTGAATAACTATTAGTCAAATCAATCAGAATTAAGTCTATAATTCATGATCCATTATGAAACCTAAACTAGCTAACCTCTCAATGTGTCCATTCATCTTCAACATGTACTGCAATAGAGATGATCCCTTAGCCATTTTAGAGTGAAAAGGCAACCTCAAGGTCTCGAACCTTTCAGATTGAGCATGCTAATCAAGCAATTCCCTTAGATGGTGGACTATGGTATGAGCATCCATTGCCTTATGTTGCTTTTGCAGTTTTAGTGACATAGAGGCCAGCATAATATAACTAACCAGCACACTATCATCCAATAACTTCTTGTAAGCTTTCTGATCCTCATCAGAAGCATCGACGACAGGGGGATCGTGAAGTGGCTCATCTAGGACATATCCTAGTTTCCTATATTTAAGAACAATTCTCAAATTTCGTAGCCAATCTAAGAAGTTTGCTCTTATGAGTTTGTTGGAGTCAAGTAGAGAGCGTAAGTTCATACTGGACGAAGACATCGCGATGATTCAATAACCTAGAAGAATGAAAGAAAGTGTTAGAATGTACATAAATGCATATCGATAAGGACTTTAATCACATGCATTATGGGTCCCACTATTTTATCCAAATCCATAGGCCTCAATACCAATCCAAGAAAATTTATAATTTTCCTGATGGGTCGATATCTAATATCACTAAGATTGACCTTGGGTTTGCCCAATAAGCCACCTTAGGTCAATCGGTATGTATCATTCATACCAATTGCATTCAGTTATGCAACTATCGACTTATGCCATCAACTGTTGATTTAGCACATTCATTGGGTTATCAACTCTTGATGCGTATACATCCCATGTATACTACCCAACTCCGCGTCTATCCACATTGACCTCGGGTTTGCCCAACAAATCAACGCTTCTAGTTAGGACTAACCCATTAATCCGGAAATCTAATTTCCATGGTTTGAACATATTTGTGTAGTGTGGCTTAGGTTTGCCCAATAACCCAACACTAAAAGAATTTTTATTCTTGCCATATCAATGTAGGTGTAAGTCTTAATATTTTGATTGAGGGATTTATTCTTAGGTCTCATAAATACTTGGATGATATTATATATACATCACATATATATATTTAGATTATGGACAACTCAATTAAATTGAGCCTATGTCCGTAACCACCCTTAAAATGCATCTAATGCATGTACCACATAAAGGAGGTTTAATTTAGGATATGACTTGAGTATGCATTTAAAGTTAGTGATTCGATTCAACTTTTGAACCGAATTGGGTACTAGTGTTAGTCTCATCTAATTCTAATTATGAATGTTATTCGATTAGGAACCCTAAAATTCAATTATTTATATGTCCACATTAAACACTTTAATTCTAGTACACATGCCTTTTTCTAGTCACACTAGAAATGTTATGCTCTACTTGGATTAATTCTAAATTAATCCCCATGGTTTCCAAAATTCCTGAACATCAATTAGTCATCTAAAACATCCCTAGGTTATCTCAAATTTATCAAGACAATTTCGACATAAGCCAGAAAATATCCTGACGGCCAAAATTATCAAGATAAATGAGTTAACCTATTAGACACTAGAGAGACCTATTTGATGTCCAGAAATTTTTTGGAACCTAATTTTAAGCACATGCACTTAGCATGCTACTAGAATCAAAATAATACATTTCTTATCTCATAAAAATAATTTTACGGTATTATAACCGAAATATATACACATAAGTCATCAAACAAGTTAGCGCCATCATCATTCAAAAAGTTGTCCAGTGTTGACTTTGACTTCATCTATTAATTGAATAAAGTTCAATTAATTATGTAAAAATGCCAAAGTCATATATACATTCTAAATGTGCCTAATCAAAAATTCTAGAACCTAATTCCTAGGAATTCTTTATAAACTAAGTAGAATTTTCCAGCACATCATATGTCCACTAACACTTGTCATACACTACCAGCATGCATGTAAAATTGAGAATAAGTAATCAATCACTTCAAAAACATGTGTCAGGCATCTCATACAATGGCAACATCATATGTGCATGTTCATGAAGAAATTCATAAAAGCAATTTTTTATAAAATTATTCTGGAATTTACAAGCATGCATGTTCATCAGATTTTCAGAATTCCCAGACTTCATACATGCATCAGGCTAAAACGAAAATCATAATAAAATAGCAAATGAAATTCGATTGCATTTTTCTTTGACAAAAACATAACATAACACCTTATAAACATTTGTGTGAAAGAAAATTAGAAAAAACAGTTTTCTATAATTATTTAAAAAATTTCAAAATCAGCACATACATTCTGTTTTCCAGAAATTCCCAGAAACTAACATATGAACAGACTGGAGTTTAATTCGCAATAAAATAGCAAATGACATTCAATTGAAATTTCCTTTGATAGAAACATAATATAACATCTTATAAACTTTTTTGTGAAAGAAAATAAAAAAAATCTGCAATTTATACGAATTTTTTGAAATCAATATGCATGTCAGTCACAACCTAGCAAACAGTTTACACATGTTCAATAGATTACCTTATACATGCATAATATGCTCTTATACCACTGTAGGGAGCCATGGATCTATGCATCACATACATGGCAGTGGAAGTGTCGGAATTAAAATTAGAAACCCCATGACATCCCCAGAAAATCCAGAATCTATGTGCATATATAAACAAATTATAAAAATATGAAATTACAGCATATGTGCCTTGCAAATACTCCTCCTTTATTGAATCTTCTCCTTGTTTGGGTTGTAGCAAACACAAAACACCTTCCTTGGCCTCTAGAGAGCATGCAAAGATGAAGAAAAATCAGTGTGTAAGGGTGGTTAGAGAACCAAACAACATGAGTTCAAGTAGATGCTCTAGTGAGAGTTAGATCAAGACCAAGTTTCATATAATTAATCTCATGCAACAATTACTTAAAATTGCATGAACAAATCTCAAGATCACTCCTCTCAACTTCTAGAACTCTTCTGGACCTTTATCCTCTCTATTGAGTGTCTTTTATGGCTAAAAATTCGTGTGTATATAAGTGAAGAACTCACTTATGTACCACCTATCATTAAGTCGGTCAAGATCATAGCCTATAAGTCACGATTGTGGCTTACTTAATTGACAGCCATGCACACTTTGTTTTTCATCCAATCTTTTATGCGTGTGACCCTTAGGTTCTCAGTTATTTTGGTCACTTGAATTAACTCTTAATCTGAGCAAATCATGAAGGGTTGATGCCAATTTACCAGAATGTAGGTGGATTAACACTCGAACTCTTCAATAGTTAATTATCTGACTTACGAACCTTTCCATAGTCAATTACCATGCAATTCATCCCTTCACCATCCTATACCCCAATTAGTTCAAAGTATGAGCTATGTGTCAACTCCCACTAGACTGACTATGTTAGATTTAGTCCAAGTGATGTTAGTTCTTGTCCTAAGGATCTCATTACTCTATGTGTCATTGAATACTCTCTTCATGACATATAATTGCTATGGCTAGAAACTCCCGAGTAATGACCCCGACAAGAGGCTATGGTTATCATCTCCTTCTATTAGGAGTGGTGAATCCCTTATTGGCTACCCAATTACCTTCGAATACTAATTTAGACGAATAATGCAAGATATACAATGCATATATAAGAAAAATAAATTTTTAATACTAATTCAAATAAATGTCTAATACTAATTCTCCATTCCTTTCTACTATTCTCCCCCTATTTGTTATAAATAAAAAAATATCATTTCAGACGCTTCAATATTTCAGAGAACATATGTTGAATATTAGTGCGGATAGTCTTAAGGTCTTCTTCTATAGTCACACGTAGAAGTGTTACTTCCTCATACAGATCACCCACTGAGTCACTTAGTTCATCAACCTTAGTATCAATTTCTTTAATATGTTTAGCTAAGGCTTCTTGATC
>JANZXP010000008.1:14735476-14752343 GCA_027576715.1 Erythroxylum flavicans | reverse complement strand
TCTATTTAACCAAATTAAATATATAATATAAATATTTAATTATTAAAATTTTCCGACGGTTATGATTTAAATATAATCGGTAAAAGTCTATAATATATACCGACGGAGAACACATTCCGTCGGTAATGGTTAAGTTTATTTACCAATGGAATCCTTGTTATCGTTGGCAAAGTTACCGACGGTATTAAACTTTCTGATGCTAAATTTATATACGGTTAAGGAACTTATCGTTGGAAACTTTTAGCCCGTCGGTAATTTACGGACAGAAAAATTGTGACGGTCGCTACATTTTCGTTAAAATTACTGATGGTAACTTATTTTCTAACGCTAAATTTATTGACGAAAATTTCTTTACCATCGATAAAGTTAGCTACGACAAAATCTACGACTTTTTTGTCTATCGGTATATTCCGTCGATAATATTAAATACCGACGAAATATTTACCTTTTTTGTCGATATATTCCGTCGCTAAATTACTGTTTTCTTTTAGTGCTAGTACCGTTAAGTACAGTGCAAAATTCATACCGCTAGTACTTGGGCAAATATACAAATAGGGATAAATAATACTCGTGGCAGAGGTGCATTATCAATTGTCATTAGGTGGTATGGTGAAGTGGCAGAAAACCATTGGGCAGAAGAATTCTCCAAAGGGTCATCATAATGTTATAGTTACGATTAGGGAGCAATCCGTCAATACTGCATCTTTAGTAGGAATACAAATAGGCATTAACATAATGAAATGCCGAAAGTTGTTCATCCATTTCTTTGCCCAACTTGCTTCCTTTAAATACGTTAGTTAAGGTTGTTCATGCTCCTGTGAAAGATTTTGACAACCTTACGTGCATGATTTTTTTTGTACAGTTTAATCCTGTTATATCATATAATGTTTCAATCAGATATAACACATAGAATTAATATATACTCTATTTGAATCCAATCATATTAGTTCTCCATTATTATAATCATTTTCTGCATGCTAAACAACCATATACATTTACGCATACACGTACATGGTTTATATGACAACACTGCAAAAATTTTATTTAATTTTTGAAAAACAAAGATGATAAGAACTTGTATTTACTATAATATTGATTGGTCTAAATTTAAAGTTAAAAAAAATCTTCCGATACGTGATTTTAATCCGAACTTTTTTATTTCAAATTTCTATGATGTAGGTTTTTCAGTTGAAAAATTCTCTCATTGATTTAACAATATTTTTTAATCAAAATTTTCAGCTTGTAACTCTTTTAAACTGAAATTAGCTTACCCACTTTTAGAGCTAGATGTTTTTTCGTTTAATTCACTCCAAATTCACATGTCTCGAATAAAATTATCCAAAAATTTGGAACTAATTTGAGTTGAATCAATAAAATAATGTTATTAGAATAATATTATTTCCATCTTGTAAATAGAAAAATATGAAAATTTAAATAATATTATTTTAATTAATTATATTAACATAATATTAATTTAAATTTAAGTCAATTTTAAACTAGACGTAAAAAGTCAGGCTCCTTTGACAGCAAAACCTTATCCTCTAGCTCCCATCACTCTAAATCTCAGTTTTGATTGCCTAATAGTTGCACTTCACCCTCGTGTAGCAGCTGCGAATGGACATATATGGGACGATTCAATTTCAGGGAAATTGAGTTTCATTTGGTGAAGGGTTATAGTGTGGTTAAAGGAGACGTACGATCTTACATAGCAGAAGGTGGCATGCGCTATTTCACACTCCTAATTCAAATTGTTTAAGAAAGGTAAGGGTAAACAATGATAGGTTTAAATTATTTTTTATTAGTATTATAAATCAAATCATTTAAATAATATTTTTATTTAAATCAAACCACAAGCTATATAAAAGTTCAAGCTAAAATAAAATAATTCGAATAAATTCGAATTGTTTTCATTTCTTGAGTTGATTAATTTTATAAAATTTTAAGAATTTTTTGGAAAATTTAAATTCTTTTAGTAATTTAAAGAATTTTTTGAAAAATTAAAAAAAGAGGGTTGCGTATTTGATAATCCTCCTCCGACTGCATAAAACATGGAACCTTGTGTACGAGATACATTAACTTAATGAAGTAAAGAAAGCCATTACATCATATCTTCACTCTTCTGATACAATAATATTCTAATAAATAACAAATTTATGCAAAAACAAGAATTTTAATCATATCGTTACCATAATCTTTTTAATAATATTTGTGAAAAAAGAATTTCTTGAAAAGATTTAACTGAAGTATTGAAGTATATATATTATGATGTGTAGCATGGCAAACCTATTAGTTTCATAAACTAAAAATATAGAATTTTAAAGTAGCATCTTTTTTCAAAAATTGTAATATTGATGTCAAAACAAAAAATTAAAATAAAAGAATAGAAAAATACTATGTATTATATTAAAGCCAGTCGTTTTGTTGACTGTAATGACTATAACATACAAAACTATACACTAAATTCTGAGCCAGGAATTTGGCAGCTTTTGTTCCAAGAATTCGTAACCCTCAAGTGAGGTCTTACCCTGATAGTACGGCTTGTGTGCTATAAATAATTACTACAAAATTTGACAAATAATTAGGTAACGTAGACATGCATAAATGCTGAATAAATGCAATGAAATGTCGTCTTCATCTTTCTTCACGCGAGATGGGCACATTAAATATTAGAAAAGACTTAGTTAAAGGTCTTTATCTGTATGGGGCTATTTATGAATCCAAGCCTTTAGCTTTTTCGTACACAAATATTATTTGTGGCATACAGATAGATAGAGATACAGATACACTCTTCGTCATGATTTTAGCCATAATGAATCAATTCTCACCTTCAATCCTCAATGTGGATTCACATAGTGCCGTTCTTTTATTTTTGATCCAACTACATGCATGTACACCTCTCATAATAAGATCTCCCAAATATTGTATTTTATTATAATAAGAAAACGGTTTATGTATAAGAAGTTACATGTTTTAACTTGAAGTAATATGCCATAAATCTGTTTCTATATATAAATAAATTTCACTTATAAAATTTATCAATCATTTCAATATTTCCTATTTGTATTTGATATTCTTACTTCTCGTATGTCAATTATTATAAGAAAAATTTTTATTTAGCTAATTCATTTTGACCATATGAAATTTTAATTTAAAAATATTATATTACGATTTTTATATATGGAGCACTCTATTTTTGACGTGATTTTAATGGAAAATTCTATTCCTTATTCTTTCCCATTAAACTAACTATAAAATTGGGTTTATCATTGAGTCTAAAACTCTTATAAGTGTTTTTTTATTTAAATTCT
Source organism: Erythroxylum flavicans (assembly GCA_027576715.1). Taxonomy (NCBI): domain Eukaryota; kingdom Viridiplantae; phylum Streptophyta; class Magnoliopsida; order Malpighiales; family Erythroxylaceae; genus Erythroxylum; species Erythroxylum flavicans. The sequence continues at coordinate 14,749,035 of JANZXP010000008.1, read as the reverse complement.
AGAAAGTATACAGGAACAATAAAATAGGGAAACGCAAGTACACAGAGCTTACAAGATGGTGGGACAGTCCATTAATTTGTGGGATGGGAAAGCAAAGAATTTTGTTCAAGAAATGGGTAATTTTCTACGTCAAGGGTGATCATTAAAGTGAGAAATTAGGGAATACGTGAGCCTAAAGGACACGTTTAGTGGGTCCCTTGGTAATTTGATGTGGATAAGCAAATGCCCTGTCCTTGGGGGCTATTTCACATTTATTCTTCTTTTCATTGTCGATCGGTTGGTTCTTTATTCTGACATGAATTTCCCCATCATCAAAACTTACACGTATATCACAAACGAGACGAACTAAATGTGGCATCCCGCAGGTAAATCTGCCAATGAGTTTTTTGGGGTCATCTACAGTGAGAAAAAGAAGTCCATGTTAAGGGTTAAGATGTGTTTTTTCTAATTTTAATTTAATTGTCATTGGCAGATCAATTTACAGTTAAATTAATGGCATGTCAATTAACATATAGAATGAAATTAACTACTCACTTTTTAACTATATGAATGTTTAAAAATGAGCACAAGAATGTTACTTTCATAATACTAACAACTATGTTAAGATGCCTCGGGCTCAAGTTCCTAATTATTATAATACATTATACTCTATTAAAAAATAAAATTAAATCAATAAATATCATATTAACTTTACATTCTAATCTGAATTGTTCAATCTAAATCTGAATTCTCACTTTAACTCACTCCTAAATCACATTCTTGTAGATGATTCATTTATAACATAAGCAAACTTTCAAAAATTCAAATTCTTCATGATCTAGGGTTGTGAAATCTCAAACATTTTCATAATTCACACAGAACAAATAGAATTTAGATGTAATTAATTACTCTATTTTACTAAAGGAACAATATATGAGGGAGTTAATTAATAAATAGAATAATGCAGTTTTGTTTGAGAAACATGCATGGTAATTTTGTTACCATATTTTACTGGACCACGAAATGAAACTTCAACATCAATCAATAATGGCCCTCTTAGGCATAAATAGAGTGGAAGAGAGAATCACCCATCATCCTCTTTTTCATGTATATAATACACATTATGATTGCATTAATATATCTTTCTCTCTCCATTCCTTTGTTCTAATCCGTAAAACCGCTATTTCATGGAACGTCAAACTTACTTAAGCCTATAAATGCAATGACCACCTAACTCATTTTCGTACGCCAATAACACTGTAACCAGGTGAGAGAAAAAGAGAGCAAATGTTTCCTGAAAGCAATTCTGCATCCGGAACAAGCACATCTGGCGGTGGATTCGGCCACTGGAACTCCCCTGTCCCTTACCTCTTTGTTGGGTTGGCGCTCATGTTAGGACTTATCTCGGTGGCTTTGGTAATTCTTGCTTGCTCCTACCGAAAACCACCACCTTCCAGTACTGAGGCTGATCAAGAAAGATCAGACAAACAAGTTCAGATGTCTCCGGTGGAAGTAGAACCAAAGATTGTCGTCATCATGGCCGGTGATCATAACCCTACGTACTTTGCCAAGCCCGTCTCATGCCCGCTTTGCCCATCTGGACAAGTTTAAGGTCAGGGTTTTTTTTTTCTTTTTATTTTTATTAGTAGTACGGTGATATTTGAAATCCATGTGATTTACTTGACCATCTGCAAAACATTTCCACCTTCAAATCTTGATGGTGCCTGTTCTTCCCTTTTCCTTTATCCATATCCTTTTCAATGATTCTTTCTGTCTTCCCAGTTCGTTCTAGATGGGATTATATATTTTTTGGGTTGTTATACCTTACGGGAATATGTAAATTAATGAGCAGAGGATGCTGCAAAGGTAGCTTCTAGTCAATTGTTACTTACATGCCTTCTTCTGTAAACTGTAGTCGTTCTCGGAGATCTTTTCATCATAACTATAACAATACTTTCTTTGTCCTTCCAGAACAATCTTGCTGGTACCCAAGTAATTTTATTGCTTGATGAAGCTGTTCATACGAAGACAAACGCAAATGATTAAATTCCCTTCACACTTTAAACACTGATTTCTTATGTTCAAAATTTGTTCACACGTAGAGAGATGAGCTAATTTTGTGTAGGTCTCTTAAAGATCAACCGTAATCCCGTACTTTTAACTAAAGGAAGCTGCATTAGTTAATTACACAAACTAACTTAGACATCACTTTTAAGTACCAATTGATTTGTGTTAACCGTTAAAAGTGAATGCCTAACTAAAGTGATCGGACAAGAAATCAGAAAAAATTATAGCATGTAAACAGATTGCGGTAATTTTGTTGACACATTTATTACAGGTAATTTTAACTACACGAGTTTGACAAAATATATGTTAAGTCTAACGTAAGAAAAAACTTTAACAAATCGAATATAGTGAAAATGGTAGAACAATGAACAATGTAAAGGAAAGACGCGTAAATGAGAGAGAAAGAGATTAAGGAATGGGGCTGACCGATCGATGAACAATGGTGATGTCATTATCTTCTTTTTTTGGGGTCATAATCACCCACCTCAAATGATTGCTCCAAGGGAAAATGATTGAAGTGAACTTGGGTTCACCATACTCTGGTAATTTACCTTGCAATCAGCAGAAATTAATAATTTGTCGTATCAGAGTACACTAACATAATGACATTCTCAGAAAATCTTTCATTTATTTCTATAATATGCGAAGAGTCAATTTTGTGCTTGGCACATTCATAATTAAACTATGTACGCACAATTTTTTGAACAAAAAATTATAGAAAATAATTTCAATTCCGACAAAATTTTAAAATTTTGACTTCTTATCTATTCTTAAAGAATTTGGATATATTTATTTTATAAATTAAATTTTAAATAAAAATTATAAAATTTATTTTTAAATAGATCAATCTAATAAAATTATGCCTAAATTATCCAACAGTTGTTAAGATTAAACTAAAATTCTAACATCTAAAACACACTTATATTAGAGATGTTGAAGAGAAAGAGCACTAGGGCTAAGTTACTATAGTAATGATTTGGTTTGATTCCTGCTTAGTATTGACATATGAGAAAACCCGATTAATAACATCCTTTTTTTCTTAAATATATATTAGGGAAAAGTTTGTCTGCCTGAGTTATAAACATACTCATATTCCGTTGTACCATAACCAAAAAACATAATAATTGAAGTACTATACATTGTATCCCATGTTGATATATAACTTAAGTTACATGAAATGCAAACACGAAAAAAAGAGAATAAATGAAAAAAGCTATGAAAGATTATAAAAGTATTAATATCAGGAAAATATAACAATGTACAATATAAGGTTTACTGAATAATTAGAGGTGAATAGTTTTAGAAAATACACATTAAATTGTTAAATTTTATATGATTGAGCATAAATCAACTGAGCACATACAAGTCCAAATGAGGTTCTATCCTAAAATCAATTAGTACTGGGAGGATTAACTCATTAGGCTTATATGCATGCTTAAGGTCATATATCCTTTCCATGTAGGACAAAGTCCCATATATTTCAACACCCCTCCTCACTTGTGGGCTAATTTACGGCCCAACACGTGACACAATCTACCATGACGAGATGGTGACGTGTAACCCAAGAGTAACCTGCTCTGATACAATGTTAACTTTTTTATGATTGGGCCTAAATAAATTGAATACATACAAGCCCAAATGATGTTCCATCCTAAAATCAATTGGTACTAGGAGGAGTAACTCATTAAGCTTATATGCATGCTCAAGGCCATATATCCTTTTCATGTGGAACAAAGTCCCATATATTTCAACATAAATATAGTAAACAAAAACAGTACGTACGAACTAGAAATCAACTTAAAACATTAAATAAAAAACATAAATATGACTAAGGTTTACCAAAAATGATATTGACGATTCAAAAAGTTTCTTCCCATCGTAGGATAAATTATTTAGTGCCGGCTGAATTTTCATTTATTTTTGAAGAATATGATTAGTAACTCTGTTTTTTAGATGTATTGGCAAGAAAACTTTTCATTTGATGGTTGTATATAGTATTGGTAATAACTATATTGTAAAGTGCATAACCGTAAAACCAAAAATCTATTACTTAAACCCATCTCAAACTCAAGAGAATAAATAAAACCTGACCCGACCCATGACCCTAAAAATAAATAGGTTTTGTTTCAGTTTACTTGTTCCCTCTTTCCCCAAAATTGACGACATTTTCTGTTCTTCCAAATTTTCTGTAGCTTCATAGACTTATCATTCTTTGGGTTTTTGTGGTGATTTTGCAAGGTAAGAGACTATATTTGTGTTTTATTTTTGATAGAATGTGTATAAGAATGTTTATATATTGAGATAATGGATGAAAACATGGTTAGAAAGGGGATTAAAAATTTAGAAAAATTTCTAGAAAGCTAGAATTTGAGAGGATGGCAACGTGAAGTGGAGAAAGAGAAGAAGAGAAGAAGAGAAAAGAAGGAAAACAAAGTTTAATGGCAAATCTGAAATTTTGGAAGCGTTAGGGTAGTTTAATAAATTAGAACATTTTTAAAGATTTTATTTTAATTATTTTATTATTATTTAGGTGTTAGCGATAAATCTAAAGGAACACATGATTAACTAGAAATTCGGAATTTTGCAAAGTTTAGGTAAAGAAATTAATTAAAATGTACCTTATTTTGTGTTTTTATGTGAAAATTCGATTTTTTGGGTTTTTTTTATGAATTTGAGAAATTAAATTATCTTATTATATGAATTTTACGTAAATAGTAAAAAATGCAAATTGTGTAGAAGATGATATTTAAATATATTATGTTTATTGTGTGAATTTATGAAAATATAATGCCTTTTGTATATGCTTTGTGAAACTTCTAATAAATGTGATTTTGTGCGAGTTAGATGACTTGAAAATATTGCATTATATAAAATCTATGTGATTTGTGATTTATCTGAATTTGTTGTAAATTATGGATGAGAATATGATTATTATGAGAATTTTGCTTGTATGAAAAATTGTATACGATGTGTAGTGAATATTGTGATGAGTTATTGAATAATGGAACTATGCAATGATGAAAGAAGATGATGTGGCATGATGATGTTGAATTTATGGATTATCAAGAGAATAAAATGAAATTGTGGTTAGTGGCTTGCCTGGTTAGATTTATATTTGATGGTCTTGATATTTACACGATAAGATTGAAATTGATTATTAGACACGTGTCGGGATATTCCAAGAGTGGGGATATCCGTATTGATTTATTTTAGTATTCCAAGAATGGGGATACCTAAGATACCTCCAAGAGTGGGGATATCCGTATTGATTTATTTTAGTATTTCAAGAATGGGGATACCTAAGATACCTCTAAGAGTGGGAAGTATCATGTATGATTTATTTAATGAGAATCGGTATTTCAAGAGTTGGAATGCCCAGGATATTTTCAGAAGTAGGAAGTGTCCTGCGTAATCTGTTTGTCGACAGACCATTAGATATAAGTCTACTAGGTTAAGCGAGGCCTTAAAAGATTAAGAAAAGAATTAAATAAAAATTTTAGGATAAAGACATGAATTAAGAATAATAAATAAGCTTAATAAATGCAAACTTGTGATATGAATTGTGATGCGATGCGATGCCATGTATATTTCTTTTGAAGTGGAGGATTGTGTATTGCATGTCGAGTACATTCTAGTTACTCCTTATTAAGTTGACAGCTCATTCCTTGCTTGTTATATATTTTATTTCACAGGAATAAATCTTAGTTAGATTTTGGAGCAGGTTACATGTATAGTATTGCAAGCATAAATGAAATTCTCCTTTGCTTGTTGAGGCTCCACTTAGATATATATCTTGCTTTTTGACTTCAGGGTTTCGTGTCCTCAAACAAATTGATTCGTTTTAAAAAAGATCAAATCCTCCCCTGAAGCAACAAGATGAGAGGTGATCTTATGACCCCACGGCCAATATTATTTATTATTTACGTTATGCAAAGATTAGTGCGGACAACTTAGAAGTGGCTATTTATCAACATTCCCAAAACATAATATAAATTCACGACTTACTTAGTCACTTACGGGTCTTCATTTATCCGAAATAGTCTCCAAATAGGTCTTTTGAGTGCATCCGTTTCTTGTACTCTTAGCCAGCTATCTTTGACAATAACCGAGGAAAACCTGGATTAGAATACTAGACGTGGCCACCCGAAATTGTATTTTTTTTAGCAAGAAACTTTTGGTATTGGACGACTTGGAAATTTTAGAGGGTAGTTGGAGTAGAAACCAGTAGTCAGTGAGAAGAAAAACCATGGTCTGCTTTAATGTCTTTAGAAAGTGACTTTCTAAATCACTAATGATAACAATTTCCACCAAGTATTTGGTATGCTTCTTCAAACAATTTGGTTGAAATGTTATTTTCTTCATTTCTGTAGTTGATTAAGATTGTTTGTTTCCTGGTAGTTCAATGACAATGCTTCAGGTTCAAATCCCACTTGCCTTACCAAAAAACAAAAGAAAAACGTTATTAATGAGTGGCATACCCCTGAACATTATCGCAAATCTTTACAAATCACGTAAAAAACCATTCCAAATTGTTTAATTGATAAATAAGTTGATTAGATTCAGAGCATAACAATTAAAATCTTCCTTTTTGTTGCACAACAATTTAATTTTTAATTTTTAATTGAAATAATTAATAGAAAATTCCGAACACAGAATAACATATGACCTACTAGCTAGATCTAAGGAGATTCATACCATATATCTAGCTTCTTAATTTTTTTTTGTATATTTAATCAGATGATAACCATTATATACGGATGTATATGCTTCTTCACAGAGCAAAAGTTAAAAGAGAATCTGGGTTGGATTTGTTAATTCATTGCAAATTTCCTTCCAAAGTTAGTTGAGGAGATTCCTGCACATAACCCTTCAAATTTTCGTGTATGCAAATGACTTTCAACATCATTAACCCTCATATGAGCTGATAGCCAATTGCGCATCCAACGGTGCTTAGTCAATGTTGTGTATAATGAATCTTTTTTATCTGAATTGTTCTTTTGAATTACCAATAAGAAGTTCCATTGATAAATAAATAGTAATAACCATTATATAACTCTCAGAGTCTAAGAAAGCAAGAGACGTCATTCCCCAAGTCCTCTTAATAAATAATGGATAGTTTCCTGCTTTAGACGTTTGATATATTTAATTAGTTAAACGTGAAAAGTATTTAACACCCAAGAGAACATTTAATTTTACTAGTTAGGCAATGGAAAGACTTGGCTGTTGAAATGACAACGGTTGAAGTAATCAGGTGTTGACCATACGTATAATTCCTCGGAGCTGTGATGATTAGAGTTGTCTAAACTCTAAACGGTTAGTTGATATCAGTGAAGCACAACTCAAAAAAATAAGATCCGTCTCCAACTGCAACACTCAGTAGTCAAGTCAATGCACCAAGCATGCAATCACCACTAGGGATATATTTTCCAGTTGAACTTCTTCATGGGAAACATACTCCATCTACATTCTGCACTATTAATGTTGTGTATTCTTCAGTGCAATCATCCAATGCATGACCAAATATTTTCTACGTATTTATTGATAGGTTGCAAGTTGGCCTGCCAGAAAAATAGAGATACCTACCGTGTCGTTTTGAATCGGTAAACGCTCTAAATTGTTACCCATTTTGTTTTATACTCCAACTAATTATTTTTGCTTTCGGCACATTCGAAAATGTAAAATCTTTAAGTACTTTGTTGTAGGACGCTAAAAAATTCTGAAACCGTTAAGAGTTGATTTTATAGTCTATTCTATATTATAATGTTCCTTGTCATTTATTTATGTTGTACCTTAATTTTAAGGTGTATGACTTAGATTATCACCATTTGTTTTACTACACTTTAACAGTTGTTTCAATAGTTAGTTCAAATATTCCAGAGGGAGAAGTAATTCTTCTTAATAGTAAAAAATTGTGAAATACGTTGTATTTCACCAGAATAAGGAGTACATATAAGATGAATATTGTCTATCAAGAGACTGCATACAAGATGATAAGGTTTTTTGTTTTGTTTTTGAGAAGTTAAAATTGGATTAAAAGAAAAAAGAGGAGTACAAAAAGGGTACAAGTCTTAAACAAAAGCAGCCCTATTTGCGAGTAATTTGATGCAATAAGAGTCAGGCATCTCTGGGATTAGTTCAAGCATTATGAGTTGGTGCATTCACATTCTTAACTAGAGATAAGACTAATTAACATCCAATCTCCAAATTGAAGGTATTGCATCACTGTACTCTGTGACATCCTTATTAAGCAAGATTGCTCTCTTATCCGGTGAATAAATAAGTTCCATTAAAACTTGCTTTTTGGTGTTTTTAATTTCTTTAAAATCTGTTGTTCCTTTCCCTTCTTTGTGCACATAAGAATTAAGTATTATCAGATAAACTGTTCTAATTCCCTAATTCCCTTGAGAATGGTCCTATCCAAGTCAAGACGATAAGGTATTACAGGAATCTATATAAGTCAAGCCTAGTAATTGCTGTAATCAAGCCTTAAAATTTCCAATCAAATCAAGCTGTATAATCTGTAATAATCAACTAGAACCTTTAAAATTTCCTAGTGATAAAGATTAGCTCAACTTTAGCTTGCAATCAAAATCAGTAAAGCTCTCTTGTAAATGAGTTTAGTAAATTATAAGTAGTCCATCAGCAAAGGTAACACGTAGCAATTGAGTAGTATCACGGACATGTACGGGTTGATAAAATAACAACTATTTCAACGCATTTGCTTGGTTTATGAAATACATCACTGTATGCAATTTGTATATTAGTAAGATTTTCATAGCGGATAAAAGTGGTGTTAAGCAGTAAGCCATTTTAAGTAATAGTAAAGTAGTATAGAAGAAAAGAAACAGATAAAAATTAATAGAAATATTTTTAAAGAAGTTTAACTAGTTAGGTATTACATTCTTGGGAGATAAAGAAGGTTGATTTTACTATATTGATCAGTAATTCATTTGAAAATTACATATATATATATATATAGACACACACACACATATAGGTTTATATAAATATAGTTAATTATAAACTTTAATTGGTAAAGTTAAATAACAATTGTCCCTTTACTAAATTCAACTTAATTTAAACATAATTATAATAAGTTCTAGATTTTTTTAAGACTTTGAAATCTATTAAAAATGTGATTCCAAATAAGATTAATTATTACGAACATAGCCTGGGTTAGGGCCGCGTCTCAAGTCATAAATTTTACAATCCCTTTTTAGAACATGACACTAGCTTTGGTATGCCTATATTCTAGACCATAGATTTTTGTTCTTATCTGATTAATTACTTGGAAAAGTTCTATGACATTGATGTGTTCGCAGATCTTATCTTCCCTAGAAATACCTCCACTACATTAATACATCTGTGGCTTCACTTCTAATTTCTAGAGATAAATATGTTCTAGGTCATCCTTAAGTCCCATGCTATGTTTACTTAGAAGATTTTTAAGAAGTGTCCTTGTTCTTCTAGAAACACTCTAAGATTGCACTTATGTATATAAGTAATACAAAATAATCTCCACCTTGATGAATGTATAGTATTTTAGTCAACAAACTCTAAAAAACACCTAAAAAATTGAGCATCTATCTATATGAGCCATATACGACAATTTCTATTTTAATAAATATACTATATATAGGCAAGGTTGTAAACATGTCTAACATTCCAAGACATTAATCAAGTCCTAGTGATGCTTGAACTTCTCCTTGGTAATCAACTTCGTCAACATGTTAACTATACCCTTTGAAATATTAACCTTTTTCTAACAAGATCCGACTAGACGCTATCAGTTATCCAATCTTGTGAAATCATTCATCCTTATCCATAACATCCATTCATATATCTTTCTACTAACTTTTACTAGTTCCATAAAGGGTAGTTGGATCCCATTACTAATGGAAAGAGCATACATGACCAAGACTTTCCAACCACGTTCTCTTTGGAGGTTTGATGATCTATCTAGCTTTATCTATATATATTAAGTGTTGATTCTTTCTTCCTAATATTATTTTATCTTTTAAATCAAAATTTCCAACCCCTTCAAATTTATTCCAAGCTATTCCAATTCTACTTATACTGCCTTTGAACTAGTATTGCTCTTTACTAACCTTAGACATTTTAATATGTACAATAAACTTATAAAAGTCTAGACATTTTAATATGTGTAATAAACTTACAAAAGTCTATCTTCTTATGTTTAACACCTTTTAATAAGCTCCCATTTTAAAGTTTTGTCATCTCTTGCTCACTAAGATGACCTAGTTGTACATGCCATAATGTCGTACTAACTTTCTTTGACTAAACTTCTACAACTTCTTCACTTACAACTATGCTATTTATGTCTATCAATACTTTTCACTAATTTTCTCCTATCTATTATCTTTTTCAATTTTATATAAAAATCATTTGCATGTAAGGTGCCTAAAGTGATTAGATCCTTCTTAGAACCTAGAATATACTAGAAAGCTCTCAATGTCCTAACAATGTCATCAAACTTCCTAATCTTGATAAGTTCTATTCTAATAATTTTGTAAGTTTTATTAACCTCTCAACTGAATAGTCTTAAAGTTACCTCACATGTATGACACAAATCAATATTTATTTGGTATCATGTAATGTGAACATCCTTAAACTATAATCCATGAATTTTGAAGTTGATTGTTTGAAACGTATATTATGTCTCTATTATTGTAATATGAGTTCCCACTTTACATTATATTAGCAGACCTTGATTAATCATCAATTTTCCTTTCAATTTATTGCTCCTTCTTATTTGGACAGTTCTTCCTTATATGTTCAATTTGCTCACTTTAAAGCATTAAATTTTCTTTTTAACCTTATATTGTAACCTAAAACTCCACTTAGACTAGCCATCTTTCCTTACTTTCATCTATGATCTTGATTTCTCTTTGTATATAGCTCTTTGACTTTAGAGATTTTGCCACAATTGAGTCTCTGTTGGTTGTGAACCAATAGTATGGCAATTATGTCCTCTATATAAACTGTCTTCTTATCCAAAAGTGAGTGTGGTTACCAAATGTTCAAAAGAAATAAATAAAGAAAAAAGTAGAACCATTGCTTGATCCTTGTTCATAATAGCCACGTTAAGCCTCTGTAGGTCATTGACTATTTGGTTAAATTCATTGATATATTATTCTAGATTTATTCCCTCTTTACATCTTCAGCCTATATAGTCCTTAGTTGAGATACAACTTATTTGTGGGAGACGTCGATATGTATCAATTCCTCAAATTCTTGTATATCTCTATAAAGGATACAATATCTATGATAAGGTATGTAACCTTATCCATCATATATAGTCGAATGGCTCTATATAATCATGCATACAACTCCTTCTAGTTAAGCTAATCCATATCTTTAGGCTTATTCTTTTGTAGCCCCTTCAATATACCTTTCTACATTACAAAATCCTTTATAGTTCCTTAGTTCCTAATTCCATTAAACTTCCTTACTTTAAACCTTGTAACTAAAGTCGTTGTTGCCTCAATTATGCTTTGATACTACTTGTTCATAAGGTATCTGTAGTAAGGTCATAACTTGTATGGAAAAAAAGAAATATATAAAGACGAACAAGAATATTTTTAACGAGTTTTAACAACTTGGATTACCTATATCATTAAGCGCTAACAGTGACTGATTTTACTATATTGATTTATTATTTACTTAAATATTAAATTTTTATTTTATGTAAATAGTTTGTACAAATATAGTTAATTATAAACTCTACTTAGTATAGTTTAATATAGCTTATCCCTTTACCAGACCTAGCTAAACTTAAACATCATTTTAACAAGTCATAAAATCCTTTCAGAATTTGAAATTTACCAAAATTATGTTTCTAGATAAGACTGATTATAGATTTGGCCTAGATCACAATTATGTCTCAGGTTTTGGATCTCACCGTCTCTTTTTAGAACATGATAACGTCTCTGGCACATTTATCATAGACTGTTAATTCATTGACTTCTTTGTGTCTCAAATCATATCTTCTAAGGAAACCTATCTTTCATACCAATAATATGCCATGTCTTCACCTCTTATTTCTGAAGAATAACATGCCTAGGCCATACTTGTATCTTAGACTGTGTTTACCCTAAGTAATTCTAAAAACACTCGCATTCTTTTAAAAACACTCAAAGATTGCACCTATGCATATAAGTCATTCATAACAATCTCTACATTATCAAATATACTATATTTCAACCAATACACTCCAAAAAGCATCACCAAGATTATACATTCATATATATATGAGACATCATAAAAGGTGGCTATAAGGTACCTTGCCTCTATATCAAGTAGTAACCCTTGGAACATGCAACTCTTAACATTTTTCTAGAATCAACAACTACATATTTCTTTTACTCCTGTAAGAAGAAGAGATTCACAGTAAAGCCACAATCATTAAATCTATGGTCAAATTAACATCATTTTAATGGGTTTAAAGGGAAAGAGATGAACATTTTTAAAAAATTTAATAAAAAAACGAATCCCTTAATCTAGCATAAAATACAAAAAAATAATAATGGAGCAAATATAAACAAGCTGAAAATATAAGCTATATAAGTGATGTAGAGAGAGAGAGATTCTTAATTAAACAAGGGTCTAACTAATTGGGGATGAAGATTAAGATATGAAAGAAGCATCTATGTCATCAAATCAAACATTGTTTCCTAATAGTCAAAATTACTAATAAGGCTAAAGTTAGACTTAAAATTTCCTAGGAGTAAATTTTTAATATAAAATTTTGTCAGGGACTTTAATGCTTTATGGACTACGGGTTATATTACGAATGTAGCGACTATGGTAAGTATAGATGGTGTGAGTATAATTATGAAAAATATGGTCAAAATTATAGTAAATCATGATAACACTTCAAATTGTTACTTTAGTATCGCGATTACAACTACGGTCATGGATTGCAATTTAGAACCAAGAGTAATTCTTCATTAATTCATATTTAAAATAATTTTTTTAGTATATACAAAATTTCTCTTTATAGAAATTTCATAAGTTAATATATTTAAATAAATATTTTAAAAATATATTAAAAGTAATACTCATAACCATAAGTTTATAAATCTTTAAAATGATTATCACAAAAGCCTATAACATTATTTAAAATCATATCCATATTAATCTACTAAGTAATATAATATAAAAATTATGCTTTTATAATTAATTAATTGTTTTCTAAAAAGTTAAGTAATTGTTTTCCTTTTAATTTTAGAATCCTATAACAAGTTTGTATTGGCTACTGTTGATTGTCTTTATGTAATAATTAAACTAACTTATAATAACTATAAATAAGCATGTGATTGTATGTTTGGTGATGAAACAAGGTATGTTTGGTGATTATCTTGTTTCATCACCAAACATACAATCTCATGATTATATATATATATATATATATATATATATATATATATATATAATATCATAAGATTATAATGAGATTATATATATGTTACATCATAAAATTTATATTGTGA
>JANZXP010000008.1:14722587-14735376 GCA_027576715.1 Erythroxylum flavicans | reverse complement strand
TATATATATATATATATATATATATATATAATATCATAAGATTATCATGAGATTATATATATGTTACATCATAAAATTTATATTGTGAAAGTATGGGTTAGTTTATATATAATTGCAACATGATGTTAAGAACTTGTTCTTATATAAAAAATTAATTCGAGAAATGTATATGGAACTATCATAAGACTTTAAGAACTAACATCATCAAAATTATTTATATGAGCTAAATGAAGCACTTCATGATTTCAAATAAGTACACGAGCTTAGTATGAAAATATTGCAAAATTCTTGACCTAAGATAATTACACAGTCGTAATAACATATTTTAATTTATTTATAAAGGTCAAAGATAAGAAAAATTCTTGTGTACATTCGTCATCTAATCATAACTAAAAAAAGGAAGCAGATTTGATCATATGTAGACTTTTTTAAGAAAAATTTAAATGATGAACTGCAGAGCGGTATCCTTTGCTATAGAAACTAACATTGACAAAAAATAAAGAATTAAATTATTAAATTATAGACAAATAATTGGTATGCAATTTAATCTACTTCACATAAATGAGTTCCAATATTGCATTTATATGGACTGACCATTCAATTCATAGAGAACGTCCAATTATTTGTAGTAAAATGAATTCCAAGATACATGAAATAGACTATCAATTTTGAAATTCTATATAAGAAGAAATTTGTAAATTTAATTAGAGGATATTGTAATCTAAATTAAAAAGGAGATCATGATATGCTATAATACCAGTTATTTTGCAAACGAAAGTAATATAAGAAGAAAATAAGGAAGCAAAGAATATAAGAATTTATATACTTCAGCCAATTATTGTGACCTACATTCATAAGGTATTGATTCTTATATTAATATGAGAAAGATAATATAAGGAGAATAGATGATAACAACCTTATATACTCTCTCTTAAAAAGTCTCTCCAAAGGTTCTTACTAAAGTCTCTGTCTCCAATTGCAAAATCCTTATAAAATTATTTATAGATTAAGGTTACTTGTAACAAGTCTAATTACAATGAAACATTATTACTATAGAATCTTAAGGTTACTAATATTCTACTTTTACAAAAATTTAAGATTAATAAAAATATATTTCCATAGATGCCTAGTAATACTAGAACTCTATTTTATAAGAAGCCTAAAGTCACTAAAATTCTGTTTCATTGGAAAACAAAACATATCTCACAGATTTCTACCTTGACTTAAATTCTCCAATGTCTAACTAAGAATCACTCTTTGCCACACAAACCTCTGAAGGCTTCAAAATATGTGAGCATTTACAATTCTAATCTATACTTGAACTTTTTTCTATCAATAACTTTATCAATATGTTAGTTGCATTTTTTGAAGTGTGAGCATTAATTTCTCGATCTTGTGAAACCTTATATTCTTTAATATAGCCCTATCCATCTATCTTTCGCTTGACTTTTCCTAGTACCTTGAAAGATATTTTCATCCCCATCATTGATAGTTAGAGCATAAGTGATCAAGTTTCTCTAACTATATCTCCTTGGCTGCCTAACAGTGATTTTCGCTTTATCCTTAGCTATACTATACTGATACTTTCTTTCTACCATGGTACATCCTCTCCATAAGTTTGTCTTAATATATGTCACTCTCTAAGCACTATATCCTTGAAGGTCATCTTGGACTTTTTACTGATAATATGAAATTTATAAAAATCTACCTTTTCATATTTAACGTCGTTCAGTAACCTCCCCCTATAAAGTTATGTTATCTCTTACTGAACAATATGACTCATCCACATGTGCTTTATCACATTACTATCTTTCTTTTGTAAAGATTATGACACAAATATTAATCTCATTATTGTCTTTCCTATTAAGAAATAGGTGCAATGTTGGTATATTGTTTTCATCATAGTCAATGCACTATTTACTACCTTAAGCTACCCATTATCACCAGAAAACTTATATCTTTGAAAATTAATAGTACCCTTAAAATTAGATTCTTTTAAAGCTTAAGAATATATCAAACATTTAATGTTATATGAATTCTATTATGCATTTTGTTATGCATTGAACCGTTGCCTTTGACAACATGCTCTCCATTACTACTTATTGTAATAGTACCATTATATTCTTTAAAAGAATAAAGTCATTCCCTTTTGAAAGTCATATGATAAGTGACACCATTGACTTATAAAATTAGAATTGCTTATAATTCAAACATCATTATCTCTTCCATCCTCTTCGTCGGAACTCTCTTGGACTATGACAATACCTTCTTTTTGATCTAATTCCTTTTTTTCATTTCTATTCTTCCACTATAAACAGTCCTTTTTAAAGTGCTTTTTTAGCTTTACAATTAAAGTATCAAACAACTTTAGTCTTTGATCTGGAACATGACTTACTACTGTTTTTAGTATCTTTTTCCTTGTTCCTCCTTTTGCTAACAACCAAACCTACAACTAATACATCTTTATATATGCTAGGGGCCTTTTTCTTCAATTACTTGGAATGTAGGGCATCTTTCACATTATTGGAAAAAAAACTCTTACATACAAGATGATATTAACAAAATTCTTATATGAATTAGGCAAGGAATACAATAGGATTATCGTTTGATCATCATCCTTAATTTTTAACTCCAAAACATTGTAGATTCAAAATGATACGATTAAAATTAATAAGATGATTTTTTTGTTTACTTTTTAACATCCTTAAGATATATAAGTTCTACTTTTGATATAAATGATTCGTAAGTGATTTCTTCTAATGCTTAATTTTAAGTTGTTTCCATAAAGAAGAAATAATTGTTTCATCAACTAAGTCTCTCTAGATCTAGTCTCCTAGACTCAATAGTATTATAATGTGTGCCCTCGATAATATATCTTCCTTCTTTGGCACTCATAAATTCTTCGATAGATGTTCTTCTCCTTCCAATGTTGTTGCACATCCCTTTTGAACAAAAACTTCTCTTATCTTCACCTTCCATAGAGTGAAGTCATTTGATTAGTTGAACTTCTTAATATCGAACTTGTATAAAGACATCTTGACAGTAAAGTTTTAGCTCTTATTCCAATTATTACAATATCAATTATTGTAATATCAAATTTTGCTTAAATAAAAGCAATATAAAATAAAATAAAGGAAGAAAAGAATACAAAAACTCATGTGGTTCGATCAATTGATGTGATCTACATTCAAGATTAAAGAGATTGATTCTTTTACTACTGTGAGAAGGATGATATAAGAAGAATAGAGGACAACAACCTTGTACAACCTCTCTCAAAGATTTTCTCGAAAGGTTCTCATCAAAATCTTCTAAAGTCTCCATTTTTGAAACTTTTGTTAACTAATTATAAACTAGGGTTACCTGTAAAAAGTCTAATTATAATGAAACTTTATTATTATAAAATTTTAAAGTTACTGATATTTTATTTTTATAGAAGTTTAAGGACATTAAACTCTATTTTTATAGATGTGTAGTGACACTAAAATCCTACTTCACTAGAAGCGTAAAGTCATTGATATTCTATTCCACTAAAATTCAAAGCATATCTCGCATAATATTTGATGATCTAGTGTCGATTAAGTGTAGTATTGATTTAAGAATGGTGTCTTGGCATAGTATGAGGCTACCTATTTTTAGGCTATGAATAAACAAAGTTGAGTATAAAGCGAAAGCTCTAGTAACTCAAGAATACACTTGACTAGTGCAATTTTTAAATGATCTTCAACAATTGGTTTACTAATCAATTAATTATGTTATGACAATATGCCACTATTGTGTTTAATAATGAATTTATTTGATTATCATAAGAATAAAAAATATTGTGAACCTGTTGCTTCATTTGCATTTCAAGGTGAAATCAAATTGAATTATGTTAAGTAATTAATATATTTATAAGATGAAAAAGTTGAGTAAAATGTGAAAATTAAAAAAAATAGATATGACCTATAAAACAACATTATGAGAGAAAAAAGTTGTTGGAGAGGAATGTTCAAAATCACCAATTATGTGTCTTCACAAATTTCTATGTTTCTTTTTCTAAATATTTTCGGATGATTTTTCCTTGATGAAATTATAACCATAAATTGTTAATATTGAAAATCTTATTAAGAAATTTGGTTCTTTCTGTAAATTCTTACCTATATTTTTTAATGAATGTTTGTCATCATGAGATCAGTGTATCTTTGAAGCTAAGAGAGAAAAAAAATAAGAAGTAGAAATTTAAGGAGAATAACAATACAAAGTAAAAGGTGCATTGATGTAATAAGAATGTGAAAGAGTATTACTAAAGTTTTCTGCAACTGAGTTTATAATCATTCAATTCAACGATCAATTTAGTGTTCTGCATTTCATTTTCACTTTGAGAAGTCAAAATTTTAAATCCTAAAGAAAAACTTTCCATCAATTAATTTATTATAGCATGTCAATAATACGCTTTGTTGGAGATAAATAACATCTTTATGATAGAACGATATCTAAAAGTCCAAAGAAGAGTTTGACTAAGACAAATTCTTTCATCTCTAATTAACAATGGCGCTTGAGATGAACAAAACCTAATAAAGTTTCTTATAATTAATGAAATATTAAACCTAATAAATTTTCTTATGATTAGTGAAATATTACTCTATTTTTTCTTTGAGAATAAAAAGATCAGTATGATATGCTAGAAATTTTATTTTAAATTTTTGTAAGTTACAAATTTCAAGATTGTGATAAGTGCTAATTATTTCATAATGGTATTTGATTTACAAATTTTATTACCTTTTTAATAATATGTTCCAAAATTTAAAGTATAAGTATTGCGATTTTTAAGTTGATGGATGACACACTTATAATAGAAGACATGCAACCCACCTTTTCGTAGCGTGTCTTATATATCATAATTTTGCGTTCTTTCATGTTATATGATTGTTAGTTCATATCCTACACCCAATCAATTTGTTGTAGTATAGTAACAAAATAATTTAAAGATATTTTTTATCTTGTATATGTTTAGATGTATAAGATAAATTCCATGGGATAATTATACATTACAAATGAAATTATAATGATATTATGATTGTAAGATTTATATTGCATTTACGTATTATCCATAAATTGTTTTTAATTATTGTGCTATTAAGACTGGATATTAATATAATGTAAAAAAAGTAGTACATATTATATTTTTTCCTTTAAACAAAAGTATGAGTGCTTGTTAAAGAACAAATATACTAAACTGACTCGATATAAGAAATCCATTTAGAACATTACTTGTATGTCTAATTCTCATTGTGATGATTGTATAAGTGATCTTTTGACTTGTGGTCTCCAAAATTATCTTGTATAGGGATTGCTATGTTTTTATACTACTTATGACCTATTCTAATCATGGATAACTCATTTGGTAATCATTGGATGTAGCATAAACTATATAGAGGTAGTTGAATAATCAAGATAGGATTCATCACCCTGAAGTAATTAGGAAAAAATGTTCTTTTGTTCTCGGTTAGCATTGATTTGAAAAATCCTTAACCAAGGTAGAATAACACTTTGTAAATAGTTTACAAATGTAATTAATTGAATTAATAGCTAATGGTGGAGAATTAATATGATTGGACTCAAAATTGAGTAGACATTAATTCTATACTCTAAGTCTAATCGAAATATTGTATGATGAAATGATTGAATTAATTAGAAAAATCATACATGCAAAGGTTAGTCAAAACCACTTTGATATTCCTAAATATTTGGATGGTCATGATGCGTTGCTAGATGTCAATCTTGATCTATGATTATAAATTGTATAATTGGAGAATTAAAGATAAATTAAAAAAGTTTTAATTTATCTAATTTTAATTATAAACTAGAAATATAATTTATAATCATTTCTAACATGTTTGATAACTTAATGAGCCTCACATAAAGAATAGATTAAAGAAAGCAAAGATATTTTAATCAAAATGAACTTCATTGTAAAATTTGATAAACCTTATGATTAAATTTGAGATATTTAATAAATGAAAATTAATATGAGATATTGGATCTTATTTGAGCATAATTAATATTTAATTATAATTATTTCTAATTCCAATTAAGTTTAATTAGAATTAGAATTTAATTTCAATTAAATTATTAAAATATCTAAAACTTATTATAAATAGTCTTAAACTCTAATAAAACTAGTACTTGTTGCTTAACCCTCTCTGTAATAGTTACACGGTTTTGTTAATCTGTTATGTGGATATCATTAGAGGTTGAAAATCTATGCAGTTATGGTGGTTGAGATAGTTTTAGAAATGGTTCATAGGAAGCGACAAGAAAGGATCAAGTTTCAGAATAATGTACAAATTAAGATTCATGTTTCAATATAATTTATTTGTTAATAATTTTATCGAATTAAAGTGATTTTGATTTTCAGGAAATTAAGATACGAAACAATTTTGTAATTATTTCGGTGTGGGATCAGATTTTGTCCCGATTTTTCAGCAATGATCATATATGAATATTATATAGTTTGAATTTTGTAATGGCAACGGGACGGATTCATTCACCTGAAGTCTTTGTGGACGAACACATCAAAGAAAAGATATTGGTGTTTGGGGTTATATCTTAAATTGTTGGATTGCGGCTAATGGAGGCTCAATGATGTTTTGAGAACCAAGAATTTACGCCTTGCTTAATGCCTTATAGACGTCGATGCTTTCAACTTACTTCGGAAGCAAGACAATGGTTGCATATAAATTTCTTGTCAGAGATCATCATCAAGGAATAAATTTCAATCATCATTATAAAATTGCTTTTAGTGTTGTATAACAACTGTCAGTAAATTTTAACTTTGAAGAAAAAGAAAAACTGTCAATAAATTTTTAACACAACTGCTGCCAACAACATCAGCCCTTAAACTACCTCGGGAAGATCTAGTCAATCTTGTTGCAACATTAACAGTGTTACAACATCAAGGTTCTTCTTGAAATTTTTGTTATAAGAATTTCTCATTCTTTATAAAGAGAAGCAAGAAAAGTGTGTTTTAAATAGTTAATCTCCCATATTGGACAACCTAAAAGCAATTGAAAACGTGCTGAAAAAAATGTGGATATAGGTTGGTGGACGTGATGGCTTTGAGTGGCAGAGAGGAAAGGTTTTGTAACTGCGGTTCAATGAATCGGACAAGTCTTGGGAAGTTAGAGGACCCGATTATTGGCTTCTCATGTTTCCTGCACAAACTAATAAGTAACAAGAGCCTTTATTTTCTCTCATAATAAAGTTAGACAAAACCTTGATATTTAGTCAAAAGGTCTATAAAGAAATTATTTAAAAAAAACTATGTGCTTAGAATAATTAGATTCTTGGCCTTCAACTTATAGGTACAAAATGTATAGATTTAAATGTTAACCATGCCATTTTCATTTAGAAAATGAAAATTATTTTAATCTATATCTTCCACTTAGTTAAAAAAGGGTTTTTTTTTTCCATAAACTTAAAATCTCTATAAGATTCAACATGCATAAAAGTGTTTAACTTTCAAGCTTTTTTTTTCCCTTTCTTCATCTGCTTGTTAAATTCCAAGTTTACATGTATATCTATGCACGATACATTCATAAGGAACACTGGACCCCATAAAAAGATAGAAGTACAGGAGGATACATATCGCCGACTCCAGAGTGCTCTGCTTGGGCCCCTGCTGCTCCCCTCCCAATTCAAGCGGCCAGAAACATCAGCCGCAAAATAAAGATACGTAAAATCTTCTTTGTCATACAAAAGCATTACCTTCGTGTAACAAGTGATGAGTCGAGCACGCAAAGCTTATAAGTCCAAAAATTAAAGAGTAGAACTTTTTCCCACTTGACCAAATGTAACCAATTGCATGTTTTCATGTATCGCTTTCGGCTGCGGTTGCGTCCTTGAGATTCTGACAATTAATTCGTCTGCCACCACAAATTTGCTTCTTTAACTCTCCTTTTGCTTCCTAGTACTAGTGGAAGCAACGGGCTGAAATTGAAAAAGACATGCACGAACTAATTATCTGCCTTGAACACTGCATTTTTAACCGGAGAATAATCCTTCCAACAAAATTCCAATAAACTCCGTTCTCTTCTTCGGATTCTTATTTGAAACGGAACTGTAATTGTGGTAATTAAGAATTAAAAAAAAAAAGAAAGAGAGAGTAAGAGACATCCACAGATCTTAGGAAATTGGAAATTGACTAGAATTATAATTATCTCCTAGTAGTGGTGAAATAACACGCCTATATTCGCTAGAACTTGTTTCTTGACAAAACATTAAAAAAAATTTTTCTTTAGAACATCTGACATTGTGAACATGGCTCTGATCATACATTTTGGTAGCTTGAGTTTCTCTATAACGATACGATTTATTTTTTGTTCTCTTAAAAAAAAAGGTTTTGCTTTAGAGATTAAAAAATTAATATTACTATCCTTTTTCTTTTCAAAGTTTATTTTCATCAACAGCACAGTAATAACAAGTCCACTTATGTTCTAAGTTTCGTTATTGATTTTATAAACAATTTTTGTCTTATTAAAATCAGTGGCCAAGAATTTAAGCACATGGTCAATAATGAAAACATTAGGAAAGCCAATTTAAAAAATATATAGTTTTAATTCCAATTATTTCATAATCTACCCTCAAACTTATACCCATCAATTCACTCGTTAGGTTTTTAGTTTCAATTTTGTTAGAGCTTTGGCACATATTGGCTGTAAATATAACGAATTCTCGAGTACTATCTACTTCAAGCGTTCTCTATATAGGTCCAAAATTTCAGATGTGACAAATTGATAAGAGTCTAACTATTTTTATTAAAATGTTTTAACTTTAATTTACTTTATTTTGTATATAATTTGTCTGATACGTTAGACTATAGCAT
Source organism: Erythroxylum flavicans (assembly GCA_027576715.1). Taxonomy (NCBI): domain Eukaryota; kingdom Viridiplantae; phylum Streptophyta; class Magnoliopsida; order Malpighiales; family Erythroxylaceae; genus Erythroxylum; species Erythroxylum flavicans. The sequence goes on along the minus strand of JANZXP010000008.1, from coordinate 14,726,513 downwards.
ATAAATTTTTATTTTTTAACAAATGATTAGTTCTTGAAAGTTTTCCTAAAATGGAGCAAAATATATGTGGGATATGCGTTAAATTTTTAGTGAATAGTACAATTTTGAAAACCATCTGATGCTAGACGAGGATATGGAATCGACATCTTTCTCATAGTACTAAGAGAGATTTCTAAGTCAAAAGTAAACAGTTGCCATACTCGTGACATGACTTTTGAGAATGCATAGAAATAAAGTTTCGCAACCTTATTAGACTTCTGTAAAAATAAAGTTTCATGTTACATGTAATCCTAAGCTATAAATACCTTTATAGATGTTTTATAAGGTAGAACCTTTGGGAGATTGAGAAGGTTATTGTCTTTTATTCTCTCCTTATATCGTCTTTCTCACAAAAATAACAAATTCTCTTTGTCGTGGATCTAGGTCACATAATTGGCCAAACTATGTAAATTCGTGTATTTTTGGTTTCATTTGATTTATTCATATTATTTTCATTTGTGCGCAATTGGTTTTAGAACAATTGGTATCTTAATAATTGATTTCAGAGCATATATCTTTGTTGACAAGATGTCTTTTCATAAGTTCAATATTCAGAAATTCAATGGATTGAATAATTTTACCATATAGGCGCTAAAGATAAGGGCGATTGTTATTCAACAGGGATACACAATAGTTTTAAGAAAAGGAGAAAATTATCAGAGAATTTGGGGACATTGGAAAAGGAATAGATTGTATCACAGACATACAGTACAATACTATCAAATTTGAGTGATGAGGTCCTAAGAGAGGTGGTTGACAAAAATAGTCATTTTTTCTTATAACTTGAAAGTAAGTTTTTTAAAAAAATCACCTATGAATCGTTATTAAAAACAACATTTATTTACCTTGAGGATGACAGAAATTACACAATCGAAAGATCTTATTGATAATTTTAATCAATTTGTTTTAGATTTAAAACTGAGGATAAGGATTAAGCTATACTTTGGTGTTCTTTCGATAATTTATATAATAATTTTGTTGATACCATATTGCATGGTAGAAGACTATTTTTGTTAGTGATGGAAAAGATGTTCTACAGTAAAAAGAATTAAAGAAAAAAGGTCTTTAGCATATATGAAAATGCATCAAATGTGGGTATGTTTGTTGGTAGAGAAAGGAATAAGGAAAAGGATACTGGAAATATGAGTAAATCAATATCCAAATTGAAGACTAAAGCTATTCAATACTTTTTCTATAAAGAAAAAGGACACTTTAAGTTAGACTATCGATAACAGAAGAATGGAAACAAGAAAAGAGAAATAGATGGAAAAGTAAGTGTTGTTCTAATCTATGATACTTCCAATAAAAAGGATAGAAGAGGGAATGATGTTTTAATTGTAAGTAGTTCTGTTATACCAATTGGTAGGAGATAGACAATGGTGCATCTTATCATATGACTTTCAATAAAGATTAATTTTGTTCATCTAAAGAATGGAATATTACTATCAAATTAGGTGATGAAAGAAAGCAAGTTCTCAAACGCAGTGGTTCAGTGCAAATTAAAATAAATGATGGAATTATTAGCACATTAGATGCTTGGTATGTTCCTAAGTTTCAAGAGAATGCATACTGAGTTATAATGGTTCTGCAAATAATCCTTACTTACGTTCACTCTCAATACTTTTCTTGGAATTTCACTATAATTCTTCCTTCAAGGCAAAGAACAACCTTTGTACAATCTTTCACGGTAAAGAGGAACCTTTCTTACAATCTTCTTCCTAGTAAAGAGGAATCTTAATGCCACTTGGATCAACCCCCAAGTATAATATTCAGCCCCTAACAAAGTATTACAAATCAAAAACTCACTTATTCAGTTGATAACCCTAAAAAGGCTCAATCACATAAATGTGACAATGATGCTCAATTGATTGAATACTCTTTGTAATGTGTATATATGATACCCAAAACCTTCTTGATGCTAAAAATAATGAGAAATACCTATTTATATTGTTTTAGGACCCAAAATATCTGTTGGATCCAAGAATTAGCCAATATAACGACTATATATAATGCACTGGTCAATCAATATAACATAAGGGGGCATTTATAATGCCCAATTCACTAGTCGTTGTAACATTGGTCGACTAGTACACCTTATAGGTCGACAAATATGGCAAATTGGTCAATCAATTCATCAACCAATGTTGTCAGAAACTCTCGGTATATCAAATTTAATAACTATAACCTATATTGGCTGATCGCTAACTTATATAGGATGATCAATCACTCCAAAACATGATTTTATCAACTTTAAATGCTTTAAACTAATTTATTTAATCCGAACATGATTAAAAAATTCCCAAAATAATCCCTAAAGAATAATTGAGAGATCAAGAGGCTTTATATTAAATCAAAAGCTTCAATGCCTCTTGGTGAATGCAAAGACTCATACAATGAAGTAAGATGCAACTATTATGAATTATGAGCCTTTTGGATCATCAAATTAACAAAGTGAGCTTACAAATAATAACATAAGATGTAAAATAACCTTCATGAGCCTTGATCTCCTTTTGTTCTTGTTTCAATCTTCATTTCATCAATTACAAACTTCAACTTCTCTTTACCAACTTTATACACTATCTTCTTAAGTTTATGACTTCATTTTATCATCAAAATATCAATTGAAACCTCCCTTGGTTCAACAGTCTCCACCTTTTTATGATGAAAAAACATTTATGATATTAGAAAACAATAATAAAGTTAAGAACATAAAACATAATTCATGGAAGTGATTTTCTCTCCATTAATTCATGCATAAAACATTATGATAAGTCAAATTATTTATATATGATTTTGGGATGAATTGGAACTAATTTTACTTATCTTTATGTAAATTTTGCGCTTTATTTGGTTAATTCTCACACATTTCAACTTTATTACTTAATAGGTACAAATGGATAAATTTTGGGGCAAGAGGCATAATTTTCGCTGTAGATGTCAGATTAAGGTCATTCAAGTACGCTTTCAAAAAGGACTCTGAGTTCTATAACTTTTGTGAAGACATCAAGTTTAGATTGTGCCAACTAAAGGGTCAAAATTGTATGTTTCTGGAGAAGACCCGAGAAGGTCAGCTCAGCGGACATAAAGTCGCTCCAAACTAACATGAAAGGAGAGGGAAGGCTGAAAGACTCGAGAAGGTCCACCCATCGGACATCATGTCTGCCTAATAGACATTCTCTGGCCAAAGTTGCTCCAAAAGACAGAAAAGGTCCGTCCAGTGGACATCAAGTCTACTTACCAGACTTTGACGGTGCTGTTATGATCCTGATTTCCCTGTTTGGCAAAAACTAGGTTTCTTTAACCCCAAGACACTATAAATACTTGTTTTTAAGACCAAATTAGGGGTCTGGCACTGAGAACAAGGCAGTAAACTAAGGGAGGTCGCTAAAAGAGGAAGGGAAGAGGAAGAAGGAGGGTTTAATCAAGATTGGAAGCAAGCTTGTTTTATCTTCTCTCTCTACCCTGTCTTAAATGTTGATTGTTTTTATGTATTTGGATTCTTCTATCATGTGTTGGAATAAAACCCCATTTAGCGTTAGGGATGTAGCATATTTTAGGGATTGATATATGTTTTATGGATTGATTGGTGTTGAATGAAAGTTCTTAGGTTATATTTATCTTTCTTAAGCTTCATTATTATTTCTATGCTTAATCGCCATAGATGCAATCTTAGGAATCATATGATGGATTGAGAGGTGAAGTATGATTTGTCCACTAGGAAGATAAACACATTAAATTTAGACATAGAGATATCCTAAACTAGTGTGATAACTTATGGTTACTTGTTCTTAATGAATTTGAGTAGTTAGGTTTCATATTGAGAGATGGTAATCAACTAGTTGGGTATTCTTATATGTCTTGAGAGAGAATATAAGTGAATTTGTGCA
>JANZXP010000008.1:14704795-14718372 GCA_027576715.1 Erythroxylum flavicans | reverse complement strand
ATATGCATTATGTGTACATTCTAACACTTTCTCTCGTTCTTCTAGGTTATCGAATCATACGATGTCTTCTAGTGTGAACCTACGCGCCCTGTTAGATTCTAACAAACTCACAGGATCAAACTTCTTGGATTGGCTACAGAATTTGAGAATTGTTCTCAAATCTGAAAAACTAGGATATGTCCTAGATGAACTACTTCCCAATCCCCCTGCTGTCGATGCATCTAGTGAAGATCAGAAAGCTTATAAGAAGCTACTAGATGATAGTGAGTTGGCTAGCTGTATAATGTTGGCCTCTATATCACCAAAACTGCAAAAGCAGCATGAGGCTATGGATGCTCATACTATAGTTTACCATCTGAGGGAACTGTTTGATAAGCAAGCTCAGTCTGAAAGGTTCGAGTTTGAGGTTGCTTTTCGTTTAAAGATGGCTGAGGGATCATCTCTAGCGTAGTATGCGCTGAAAATGAATGGATATATTGAGAGGTTAGGCAGTTTGGGTTTAATTATGGATCATGAATTAAGTATAGACTTGATTTTGATTGGTTTGATTGATATTTATTCACAATTTGTGCTTAACTATCGGATGAACCAAATATTCACAACGATACCTGAGCTAATTAATCTGCTCAAAACAACTGAGCAGACTGTCAAGAAAGACAGTAAGGTTGTGATGCTGGTGGACTCTAATTCTGGTTCTTGAAAGAAGAACCAAAAGAAGAAGAAATCCAAAAAGCCAGTGGGAGGTGTAGCTAAGAAGAAAGCAAATGAGACAACACCAAAAGGGATATGCTTCCATTGCAACAAAAAAGGACATCAGAAGAGGAATTGCAAAGCATATCTAGAGTCACTGAAGCAGAAGAAGGAATTAGATGCTGCACTCTCTACTTCAGGTAAGATATTTGTCATTGAGGTTAATACTATTTCTAATCATAACATTTGGGTATTAGATACTGAATGTGGCTCACATATATGTGTTGATATGCAGGATCTCGAGGATAGTGGACCGCTCAAGAAGGGAGAGATGGACCTACGTGTTGGAAATGGAGCAAGAGTTACTGCATTAGCTGTAGAGAATATATACCCATTGTGACTACAAACATTGTATCTGTTTCATGTCTTAATAAAGCGGGATTTCATTTAACTTTTATGGTTATTCAATTAAGTTGAATGAAATCTTGTATGGTACTACTATATTGTGCAATGGAATTTACATGTTAGATATGTCCAATCCAGTTTTAAATATCAATGATAATAAAAGACAAAAACAAGATAACCTAAAATCATCTTACTTATGGCATTGTCGACTTGGCCATATAAATGAGAAACACATGATTAAGCTACACAAAAATGGTAGCCTAGGGTCATTTGATTATGAATCATATGACACATGTGAATCTTGCTTATTAGCCAAGATGACTAAATTACCTTTTAAAGGAAAGGGTGAACGAATGAATGGGTTATTAGACGTAATACATTCTGATGTATGTGGTTCGATGTCCATTCATGCCAGAGGTGGTTTTATGTACTTCATTATTTTTATTGATGATTATTCACGATATAGGTACGTGTATCTAATGAGATACAAATCTGAAGAGTTTGAAATGTTCAAATAATTTAGACATGAAGTAGAGAAATAACTCGGTAGAAGTATTAAGATACTTCGATCAGATCAAGGTGGTGAATACTTAAACGAGGAATTTCTATCTTATCTCAAAGATAATGGGATAGTATCCTAGTGGACTCTACCTTACACACCACAATATATTGGTGTGGCTGAAAGGAGAAAACAAACCTTATTTGACATGGTAAGGTTGATGATGGGCTTAACAGATCTACCAAAATCCTTTTAGGGTTATGCACTCAAGAATGCTATTTATGTGACAAACAGAGTCCCTTCAAAGGCAGTTAAAGTTACTTCATATGAGATATGGACTAACAAAAGGCCTTATCTTTCTCATATGAAAGTTTAGGGTTGTCTGGCTTATATGAAGCAAATTCAAGCAGAAAAGCTTGAAGTGAAATTTGATAAATGTTTGTTTATAGGATATCCTAAGGAAAAAATTAGATATCAGTTTTATAATGCTTTAAAGCAAAAGGTGTTTGTCTCAAAGTATGATGTCTTTTTCGAGAAAGAGTTTCTTCTAAAAGAAGACAGTGGGAGCAAAATTGAACTTGATGAAGTTCATGATGCTCAAACAGACGTAAATCAATTACCTAAACCCAAAATTGTTGTTCATAGAGATGAGACAACAGTTGAACCTTCTGACACACAAAATGTTCATAGGTCAAATAGGATACGCAATGTTCCAGAGAGATATGGATTCCTTGTAAGTGATCATAATGACCTATTGCTCATAGAGGACGATGAGCCTACAACCTATGAAGAGGCTCTAAAGAGTTCAGAATCTGAAAAATGGCTTCAAGCCATGAAGTCTAAAATGGATTCCATATATGAAAACCAAGTATGGACTTTGGTTGACCCAACCGAAGGGTTAAAGCCCATAGGGTGAAAATGGATTTTCAAGAAGAAAATCAACCTGGAAGGTAATGTGATTAGCTATAAAGCGAGCCTAGTCGCTAAAGGTTATCATCAAAGTCAAGGAATTGATTATGACGAGACATTTAGCCCCATAGCTATGCTTACATCCATTAGAATACTCTTAGCCATTGCTGCTCATTATGATTATGAAATATGGTAGATGGATGTGAAGATGACTTTCCTAAATAAAACCTAGTTTAGGATGTATATATGATACAACCTGATGGCTTCATATCCAGAGATGGTAGAAAGGTATGCGAGCTTCAGAATTTCATTTATGGATTGAAGCAAGCATCTAGGAGTTGGAACATTTGATTTGATGAGATAATCAAAGAGTTTGGCTTCTCACAAAATCCTAATAGACCTTGTGTGTACAAGAAGGTTAGTGGTAGTGCTATCATGTTCCTTGTATGATATATGGATGACATTTTACTAATAATAAATGATATCTCAAGTTTGCAATTAGTCAAAGTTTGGTTGTCCGGAAATTTTGCCATGAAAGACCTTGGAGAAGCAACTTATATATTGGAAATAAAAATCTATAGAGATAGATCAAGGAAGTTGCCAGGTCTTTCACAGTCAGCATATATAGACAAAGTGCTAAATAAGTTTAGCATGGAACAGTCCATGAGAGGGTTTCTTCTCATGACATATGGGATAAAACTCTAGAAATCTATGTGTCCCAATACATTAGATGAGAGGACTCGCATGAGTATGATCCCTTATGCTTCGACATTAGGATCAATCATGTATGCTATGTTATATACAGGACTTGATATATCGTATGCTTTAAATGTTATGAGCAGATATCAATCGGATCTTAGTGAGAGTTACTGGGTGGCTGTCAAGAATATCCTAAAGTACTTGAGAAGGACTAAGGATGTATTCTTGATATATAGAAAAGGAGATCTCACAGTGAGCGGGCATACATATGCCAGTTAGGTTATGTTTTCACACTGAATGGTGGAGCAGCTAGTTGGAAGAGTTCCAAAAAGAGACGACTGAAGATTTGCTGATCGAGTCCGAGTACATTGTAGCTGCGGAAGCGAAAAAAGAAGTTCTTTGGATTAAAAAGTTCGTCATCGAACTTAGAGTGGTTCCTAGTATAGTAGACCCAATATTGTTGTACTATGATAATAGTGGGGCTATTATGTAAGCCAAAGAACCAAGGTCTCATCAGAGGTCCAAGCACGTACTCAAGAGACATCACCTGATCAGGGAGATAATTGATAGAGGTGATGTGAAGATAGAGAGAGTGCCCACATATCAAAACATCACTGATGCTTTGGCTAAGCCACTTCCTCATGCAAAATTTGATTCTTGTGTACTCACCTATGGTATTGGATACAAAGGCGATTGACTTTAGTGTAAGTGGGAGATTGTTAGAGTAGTGCTCTAAAGGCAATAACTTTTAGCACTTTTGTACAAACTTTATTTTGATTAATAAAGTGAAAGGCATTTTTTATTAATTTGATATTTATTTATATATGAATTGATATTGATCTTAAATCGAATTAATGAAGTCCATGATACAAAATATAGCATAAAGGAAATGATGATGAGATCATGATAATGAGATTCCCATCATGTGCAATTATATTAGTATCTAAATAATCCCTAGTCATAGTATTAATAAGATAGGACATTATTAATCCAGACAGACTAGCACATGTTATACTCCTTGATTTGATCAAGTAGTGGATCTCACAAACTATAAGCATGAGTTATTTAGAGTTAATATGTGGATGCTTACTAAGGGTAGTAAGTACATCGAATAACTCGCTATGAGATTATCAGATGGATGTTATATCGAATGTCGATGATTAATCTCATCATAGCAATGGTGCAAATATCTTTAGACTTGAGGTACTTAAGGATATCTGGGATACTAAAACTGTGCTTTGACATCATTCCTTGTTTCCTCAAGACGAGGTTGCTCTTAGGGTGGTAATTGACAACTATTGGTATTTGAAGGTAGTTGGGTAGCTAATAAAGGATTCACCACTCTTGATAGAAGGAGATGATGCCCATAACCTCTTGTTGGGCTCATTACTTGGAAGCCTCTGGCCAGAGCAGTTATATGTTATGAAGAGAGTGTTCAATGACACATAAGAGTAATGAAAACCTAAGATAAGAACTAACATCAGTTGGACTAGATGTGACGTAGTCAGTCTCATAGGAGTTGACACATAGCCCATACTCTGAACCAAGTGGGGTATAGTATGGTGAAAGGATGAATTGCATAGTAATTATCTATGGAAAGGTTCATAAGTTGGATAATTAACTATCAAAGAGTTCGTGTGGTAATCCACTTATATTCCAGCAAATTGGCATCATGAAACCCTTCACGATTTAATTAAATTAAGAGTTAATTTAAGTACCTAAAATAACTGAGAACCTAATGGTCACCCTCATAAAAGATTAGATGAAAAGCAAGTGTGTATGGCATATTTTAAGGAGGCCACGATCGTACCTCATAGGGCCACGATCATGGCCGAAGGCAAGATATGCCATAATCGTGGCCAACAAGGCCACGATTGTGACAGAGGCCACGAAATGATATATAAGTGAGTTCTTCACTTATGTACATAAGCTACTTTCACTTCTTCTACACTCAAGTGATAGAGAAAGGGTTCTAGAGAGAGTGAGAAGAGTTCTTAAGTTATTTTCATGTAATTTATACAATTGTTGTATAAATCAACATGCATGCAAGATAACCTTGAACTATCACCCATTTTGAACATCTACTTGAATTCATCAAGTTTGGGGTTCTAAAACCCTTACACATTGTTTCATCTTCCTTCTTTGCATGTTGTTGGGTGATCGAGAAAGGGTTTGGTGTTTGCAATAACCCAAACAAAGAGAAGAAACAAGAAAGGAGGAGAAAAAAAGGTAAAAATGTTTTTATGTTTCATGTTCTTTACATATCCTTGCATGCATGTATGATCACATATCCTTGCATGGATGTATGATCTTATGGTTTTTGGGTTGTCACAGTGTCGACATCTTGATTCTAACACTTCCGATGCATCCGCATGCATGTGATGCATGTAACCATGGCTAATCCAACAGAAGTGTGATGTTGCAGGTACTCTAAAATTGATATGTGTCCAAAAATTGAAGGCCATCAAGTATGAACTGAAGCTTTTAAATACAAAAATAGGTAACTCTACATTGCAAGCCATTTCCTTGGTTAGAGACAAATTAAATATTGCCCAAAGCCAGCTTTCTACTAAACCAGTGGATCCTATATTGTTGAACTCTAAGAATCAGTGCTTGAAAAGTGATTTACTAGTTATTAATAATTATGATATGCTATTAAAGCAAAGGGCGAGGGTCAAATGGCTTAAGGAGGGTGAAAGATGCTCTAAGTTTTTCATTGAAAACATAATTTCTAGGAGTTATAATAGAATTACCTCTATTAACTCTATGGATGGGAGGATTCTAAAAAAATAAAAAGAAATATTCAATAAGGTTGGAAAGTTCTATGGCTCCTTTTATAGTAAATCCAAAACAGTCCCTTCATCCTCTCAACATCTTAGATCTGTTATTTTAAAAAAATTCATAAAGAAGGAAATGGCTAATCTATTTAAGCTAGTTGAGGAGTAGGAGATTGAGAAAGTAGTTTTTCAATTGAACCCTAATAAAGCTCCAAGGCCGGATGGACTTAATTGATGCTTCTTCCGAGGTCTAATGGTTAAACTTGTGATCTTAGAATTTTCTAGAATAGGTGTCTTATGAAAAAAGCTTAACAAAACTTTTATTTGCTTGATTCCTAAGTCAAGAAACCTTAGCTCTTTTGAGAATTTTACTATTGCCCGATTAAACATCCTATACAAAGTGACTTCAAAAATTATGGCAAACAGATTGAAGATTGTTTTGGGATCTCTTATTAGTACTAATTAGAATGCTTTTATAGAGGGGAGAATTATAGGGCATAATATTTCCTTTGTTCAATGGATTATGAAAGGATATTAGAGGAAGAATTTTATAGAAAATTGCTATTTAAATATAGACTTTATAAAGGCTTCCAATTGTGTGGAATGGAATTTTGTACTCTAAACTTTGGAGGTGAAAGTTGTTCCCTAATGAATACATTAAATGAATAGAAGCATGTATTACAACTCCCTCCTACTCAATTCTTGTTAATGGGGTCCTTACTAACCTATTTAAAGGAGCCAAAGGTCTAAAACAAGGTGACCCAATTTCCCTATACCTGTTTATATTATGTATGAAGGTGTTATGCCAATTACTCCAGTTTAATGTAAGAAATTCAAAGGGTTTTTATTTTTATTAACTTGTATTTTGCTAATGGCTTATTTGTCTTTTGTAAGGCCCATCTTATCTCTATTCAAATTCTAATGTCCTCTTCGAGCCAATTTAAGGAGATTTTTATCTTAGAGGTCATCCTTAACAAAATTTACTTTGTCCTAGCAACAAGTGCTAACAAAATGGAAGAGAGGATAATTGGCATCATAGGGATGGTAAGGAAATAGGCCTACTCACCTATCTTATTTTGCCTATCACCACTAGAAGGATTTTCTTTAACAAATACTATCCGTTAGTGAAATGGATTCAGAATAAACTAACAAATTGGACCAATAAATTTCTATCCTTTGGAGGGAGTTTGTAGTTAATCAAATATGTTCTCAATTATATATATATATGGTTTTATTTAGGTGAGTTACAAAGCTATAAAGAGGATGATGAGGAATTTCTTATATGGAAATCAATTTTCAGATGGTAGGTATGTAAAAGTGAAATGGTTAGATATGTGCAAAACCTAAGGAAGAGGGTGGTCTAGTTATCATTTCAGTTAGCATAACCAATAAGGTCTTAATGTTGAAGGAACTTTGGCATACAATTTTGGACAAAGATCTATTATAGATCAAATGGATCCATAATTACATCCTTAAATGTAGTTATTTATGGGCCATTAAACCTAAAGCTCTTCAATGCTGGAATATGGTTGGCCTCAAAGCTAAAGTCTGCATTTTAATTTCTCACTCATGATGGATTGAATTTTTAATATTAATTCAATGTTTGACTACTACCTATCAACTGAATGAAAATTTACATGATTCCTTCTTTTGGTTAAACCAAGCACTAAGTAATTTTAACAACAAAACTTATAGGAACTAGTTAATCTAAAGGAGTCATAAGGTTAAATGGTTCCACTATTCCTGATTCTTCCTTCTTGCTCTAGCTTATTGTATTAGATAGGATGAGAACCATAGAGAGGCTATCTTTCCTTAATACGGATTTGAGGTGTATTCTGTGCATGAGGGATTTAGAAACCAAAAGCCACCCTTTTTTCCTAGGTGATTTCTTAAAGGACCTATGAGATATGATTAAAACTAAGTGTTAATGGGATTGTAGAAGCTACTTCTTTATTGACATGATTCAATGGCTAATTTCACATAATAACCCCTCTAATTCCATCAAAACCATCTATATAGTCTCCCTAGCTACTTGTATCAAGGAAATTTTGAAAGAGAGGAATTTCAAGTGATTTAAAAATAAACAGAGGAATATGGTGGAAGTCTAGAATTCATTAGTTATGAAAACCAGAGAACAAGTAATGGCTTTAAATGGTCTTAATGTTAATAGTAGTGGATCAACCCAATCACAGGGACTACTCTAACTACAAGCCTAATTTTCTCTTCCCTTTTGTATGTAAGAGAATACATAAATGATGGATTACTAATTATTTAAAGTGGTACTTGAATTTGGTCAGATTCTCCTTGGTAATGTGCCACGCATCTTAATTAATGGCTGATTTTCTGCAATAGGATGGAACATCATTAGATTTTAATAGTAGGAACCCCAATCTTAGTAGGGACCCCAATCTTACCTACCTAGTAATTCATTCGATTGGAGACCCCTTTGATTGAGAGAAAATTGCTTCTACACTTGGCGATTTGTCTCACTGACCATAAAAGAATGGGAGTGCTTCTTGGAGACTCCAAAGACCTACACACATGTTTCACTTCATGGCCACAATGTCCTTTTAATTAGATGAATTTTCGATGCTAAAGTTCTAGTGTGTTTAAACTGACCTATTTTAGTGAATCCTATGATTGTAAAGGGTTTCAGTAATTCTCCAATCTTTCATCATAATGATATTTGGTTTACTTTCTCAAAAAGAATAATTCAATATAAAGAGCATAATTCAATATCAAGAATAAAAGAGATATTTCAAATCAAAGAAATATCCATACATAAAGATAATATAAATTTATTCTAGCATATCATATAAAATGTAAGAAATACAAAAATGACAAAACAATTACTCCCCATAAATTTCATTACTCCCCTTAAATATTATCACTCTCTTAAATCTAATATCACCAAACTTTCTCCCCTTTTTGCAATCATAAAAAGGAAATTCAAAAATGCAAAATGTAAAGTATCGTGTATCAAGCTAACTTGGTTAAAAGGATGAATTTGATCAAGATTGCCAAACATTCTCACTAGAAAGTGCTATTTAATATTAAAAAAGTTAAAATAAAATATTAATTTTGATAGAGACATATGTAATTATGTCTAATTTGAAAAATATCCATTTTTTATGATGCCTAAGTTGAAATTTTCAATTAAAACACTAAAGACAAGTTTTCACAAAGTTGGTGGTTGGAATTACATTAAATAAAGGAATAACTGTAATATCCAATAAGCAATTTCAAAAAAGATGTATAATTTTGAAAGCCATAAAATACCAAAATTAAACAAAAAAGATGTATTGATATAATTAAAAGGTAAGCAAACTTAACTTCTTTGAAAATTTAACTACGAAGGAATCAACCTAAAAAATATAGCTATCAATTAAGAAAAGATTGAAAAATTCCCTATTTTGAAATAAAATATTGTAGTTCGATTCAATTTTAATGAGAATTTTATAAAATAAGGAGTGAAATTTTCAAGGAAAAGAGTGAATTGTATAGATTTTGGAGGGGATAAACATAAAATATGAGAATAAAGGAAAAAGAGGCAAAGAAAAGACTAAACAAAGGAGTAATGATTGACCATACGACTCAATTTGTTTACCAGTATTAGTGTATTAAAGAGAAGGAAGAGTGAATAGTGGATCTACAATGAGAAAATTGATTTGGGTTTAAAACATTATCTACTGGTCGACCAGTGAAGTATATTGGTTAACTAATATATATAAGTGATCAATAGAGGAGGGACCAAACTCTTTACAAACTCAAGGAAAAAAGGAAGGCTCAAATTCAGGGACATTTTTCGATCACTGAAGGATACTGGTTAACCAATGTGTCTGTCTAGGCAACTAGACAAGTAATCAAATAAAGAACAAACTCAATAATAGGCAGAAAACATAATTTTTGGTTTCATTTGTTGAGATATTGGTCGACTAGTACGTTCTGGAAAACTAACAGACATCTTTAAATCTCAAATTTAAACATGGGTTATACTAACATCAATCAAATATTACCAAAAACCTTAAAAGAGACTTTAAACATAGTCAATAAAGAAGGTGTTTATCATATGGAATTTCCATCAAACACATCTAATTGTTTTTTTCAATTGAGGAAAATCTTATTCTTATTTAATGATTTAGATAAATAGTTGCCCAATATCTTCCACCTTTAACTTTTTCCCTTCTTTGGTAACTAACTTTTAGAAGACAGATTATGTTCCCTTTGTCTCACACTCTCTCAGTATCTTCAACATGCCTTTTTTTGTAGTTTCACCAACTAACCCCCTTCTACTATGGATGAATTTCACCCTTGCCCCCTCAGAACTAACACGATGTAACCTCAACCTTAACCTTTAGCTCCTTCTCCTCCTCCATCATCCTTTGGACGCTTAACATCCTCATTTAAACCTCCTCTTAGCCTGCCTAACTCAACATCTAAAAAGAGTTGGAAGTAAGTAATCAGAGAAGAACAAGATTTTTTCTTGCACTACTCACCCCTAAAGAAGAAGGAGACAAACTAGTTTTTTCCTCAAATATGGGTGCTTTACAAGTTAGAACATACAATTTTTCTGGGATAAGAGACTTGCATATCTTGCATTATTCAATTAGAAAAGTAAGGGTTTAATATACTTGTAATTATTGAAAATAATCTCATTGTGTTTAACTTTTACTCTAATTCTCAAGTTCTAGAGGTAGTGAAAGAGGGCTTCTGGCATATCTCTAATTTTCCTCTTTTTCTCTAGCCATGACAACATAGTTTCCAAGCAAAAGTTGTCAAAAATAAGGTAATTCCAATATAGGTGAATCTTTACAATGTACCACTTGAATATTGGACTATAAAAAGTCTTGCTTTGATTTCTAGCTACTTGGGTAAACCAATCTGTATGGATGAAAATACATCAAAGAGAAAGATAATTGGTTATACTAGAATACATGTGAACATTGATACTTCTAAAGACTTACTGGATTTTAATTTTGTAAAGAGGTTAGGAGTTGATGGAAAACTAATTGAAGACAATGTATAGGTTAAATATGAATGGAAACCCTTATTGAAATCCTTAAGTAAAAGATGGATTTCAATAGGAAAAGTCTTTAGAAAGGTGACTACAATGAACTTATAGGTTTAAATAAGGAAGATGAAAACCTAATTCCCATTAATGGAACTATAGTCTTAGAGTAAACTCAGGAAGGAGTTTCAAAAGAGAAAAATCAAGTTGGAGATTCACAGAGGGAATCATATAATAAGGCAGGTGAAGGAAATAAATTTGAGGATGATGATCATCCTTTGAATGATACACATAAGAAAAATTAGATTTCACAAGAATCCACTTTAATGAATACAAATTGCCAGACTTCATCATCTAATCATACATAAGAGGAAAGAGACCTAGATACTCAATTTCAAAGTGTAAAACAAAGAAAGGCTAGTAAGAGTAGCATAGGTAAAAACTCTAAAGAAAAATCTTTTGATAAATGACCTTATTTTATAAAATGTTAGAGATATCAATTGCCCTAATAAGCTCTCAGCTTTAAGGGATTTTGTCATTCAAGAAAATTTATAAATGCGCCTTTGGAAACTAAAATCAGATAGGAGAAATTCAAACTTCTTAATAGATTGGGAGAAAAGTGTAGATTTATTTCGAACCACCAAGCCCACTTTTTTGGAAGAACAATAATTGCCTGCAACCCGAACATGCTAGATGTGGAAATTTTCAACTTAAAAATGTAAGTGATGTATGAGATGGAGATTTATTGAGGGATTATGGATCTAAAATCTCAGGGGCACACTTTTAAATGGAGTAGTAAGCAGGCCTTGGTGTGGTCATTGAGGAAAAAATTAGACCGTGTATTGATTAATCAGGAATGATTGACCCAATTTCCTAAAATGTTGCTTCTTTTCTAAACCCCCTTTTTCCCTAACCACACTTCAATAAGGATTAGAAAATATTTTCTAAAAATAAAAATATAGATTTCTCTTTAGTTTCAATAACTTCTTTCCTGATATGGAAGGTTTTTATGAGGCATTAAGGAAATGAATGAAATGTGATGTTGCAAGTACTTTACAATTCATATGTCCAGAAATTGAAGGCCATCAAAATGCAAAAATAGGTAATTCTATATTGCAATTCATTTCCTTGGCCAGACCCAAATTGACCATAGCCCAAAGCCAGCTTTCTACTAAACCAAATGATCTTATGTTGTTGAACTCTAAGAATCAGTGCTTAAAAAGTTACTTACTAGTTGTTAATAAATATGATATGTTATTGGAGCAAAGGGCAAGGGTCAAATTGCTTAAGGAGGGTGATAGATGCTCCAAGTTCTTCTTTAAAAGCATAATTGCCAGGAGGAGTTATAATAGAATTAGCTCAATCAATCTATGGATGGGAGGATTGTGGAAAGCAAGAGGAAATATTTAATGAGGTTGGGAAGTTTGATGGCTCCATCTATGGTAAATTCAAAACAGTCACTTCCTATTCTCAATATCTTAGATCTATTATTCTAGAGAAAATCTTAGAGAAGAAAACGAATAATCTGGTTAAGCCACTTGAGGAATGGGAGATTAAGAAAGTAGTTCTTTAGTTGAACCCTGATAAAGCTCCAGGGCCGAAAGGACTTAATAGATACTTCTTCCAAAAATCTTGGTATGAAATAGGTCTAATAGTCAAACATGTGATCTTATAATTTTCTAGAATAGGTGTGTTATTAAAAGAACTGAACAAAACTTTTATCTGCTTAGTTCTAAAGTTTAACTCTTTTGAGGATTTTAGACCTATTGCCTATTTAACTTTCTATACAAAGTGATTTAAAAAATTATGTCAAGCAGATTGAAGTCTATTTTGGGATCTCTTATTAATACTAATCAAAATGCTTTTATAGAGGGGAGACTTATAGGGCATAATATTTCCATTGTTCAATAGCTTATAAAAGGATATCAGAGGAAGAATTTTCCAGAAAACTGCTATTTAAAATAAACTTTGTAAAGGCTTATAATTGTGTAAAATGGAATTCTGTACTCCAAACTTTAGAGGTGATATGGTCCCCCAACAAATACATTAAATAAATAAAAGCTTGTATTACAACTCCCTCCTACTCTTCTTATTAATGGGGTCCTTACTAACGTATTTAAAGGAGCCAGAGGTCTAATACAAGGTGACCTAATTTCCCATACCTTTTCATATTATGTATGGAGTTGTTCACCCAATCAATTTAATGTAAGAAATTCAAGGGTTTTTGTTTTTATTAATTGTAATTTGCTAATGACTTATTTCTTTTTTATAAGGGCTATCTTATTTCTGTTAAAATTCTAATGTCCATTTTTAGCCAGTTTAAGGAGATTTTTGTCTTAGAGGTCATCCTTAACAAAAGTTACTTTGTCCTAGTAACAAGTGCTGACATAAAGGAAGAGAGAATAGTTTGAATCACAGGGATGATAAGGAAATCACGGGGATGATAAGGAAATAATTTGGATCACCACTAAAAGGATTCTCTTTAATGAATGTTATCTGCTGGTGAAATGGATTTAGAATAAACTAATAGCTTAGACCAATAAAATTATTTGGAGGGAGGTTGTAATTAATCAAATAAGTTCTCAATTAT
>JANZXP010000008.1:14690263-14704695 GCA_027576715.1 Erythroxylum flavicans | reverse complement strand
AGTCCTCTAATATGCTTTTATTTAGGGGAGTTATCAAAGCTATAAAGAGGGCGATAAGGAATTTCTTATGTGAAAATCAATTTTCAGATGGTAGGTATGTAAAAGCGAAATGGTTATATCATTTCAGTCAGCATAACTAATAAGGTCTTAGTGTTAAAGAAGCTTTGACATATAATTTTGGACAAAGAATTGTTATAGATCAAATGGATCCATAGTTACATCCTTAAAGGTAGTTATTTACGGGCCATTCTATCTAAGGCTACTCATTCTTAGTTCTTTAAGAAGATTTTAAAGTTGAAAGGAATAATGAAAGAAGGAGTGTCATGTAAAATTGGAATGGTATTAAAGCATTCTTATGGTGTGACAACTAGACAAGTCATGGACCATTAATTAGAGGCTTTGAAGCTTTTCAATGTTGGAATAGGGTTAACCCTAAAGCTAAAGTATGCAGTGTCATTGCTCACTCATAGTGGATTGAATTTCCAATATTAATTCAACGTTTGACTCCTACCTATCAACTGAATGAAAATTTGCTTGATTCCTTCTTCTAGTTAAACTAACCACTAGGCAAGTTTAACAATAAAACTTGTAGGGACTGGTTAACCCAAAGGAGTCATAAGGTCAAACGGTTCCATTTATTCCTAGTTCTTCCTTCTTACTATAACTTATTGTATTAGACAAGATGAGTACCATAGGGAGGCTACCTTTCCTTAATATGAATTCGAGGTGTATTTTGTGCATGAGGGACTTAGAAATCATAAACCACCTTTTTTTCCTATGTGATTTCTCAAAGGACCTATAGGGTACGATTAAAACTAAGTGTTAATGGGACTATAAAAGCTACTTCTTTATCGACACGATTCAATGGCTAGTTTCACATAATAGCCTCTCTAATACCAACAAGACCATCTATATAGTCTCCCTAGCTATTTGTATCAAGGAACTTTGGAAAGAGAGGAATGTTAGGCGATTTAAAAATAAACAATGGAATATAACGGAAGTCTAGAATTCTTTACTTATGAAAACCAGAGAACAACTAATGTCTCTAATTGATCTTAATGTTAACAGTAGTGGATTAACCCAATCATGGGGACCACTCTGACTGTAAGCCTAATTTTCTCTTCTCTTTTACATGTAACAGAATACATAACTGATGGATTACTAATTATTTAAAAGGGTAACTGAATTTGGTGAAGATTTTCCTTGGTAATATGCCACACCTCTAAGTTGAAGTTTGATTTTTTGCAATAGAATGGAACATCATTATATTTGAATAGTAAGAGCCCCAATCTTACATATGGAAGACACTCACCTACTTAGTAATTCATTCGACTGGAGACCCCTTTGATTGAGAGAAAATTGCTTCTCCAATGGGTGATCTCTCTCACTGACCACAAAAAATTGGGAGCATTTCTTGAAGACTTTAGAGACTCACACACTTGTTTCACTTTATGGCCTCAATGTCTTTTTAATGAGATGAATTTTCAATGCTAATGTTCTAGTGTATTTAAACTGACTTATTTTAGTGAATCCTATAATTGTAAGGGTCTCAGTTGTAATTCTCCAATCTTTCATCATTAATGGTATTTGGTTTACTTTCTCAAAAAGAATAATTCAATATAAGGAGCATAATTCAAAGAATAAAAGAGATATTTCAAATCAAAGAAATATTCATACATGAAGATAATATAAATTTATTCAAGCATATCATATAAAATGTAATAAATAAAAAAATAACAAATCAATCACTCCCCATAAATTTCATTACTCTCTTTGAATATTATCACTCCCCCTAAATCTAATATCACCAAACTTTTCCCCTTTTTTGAAATCATAAAAAAGAAATCCAAAATGTATAAAGCTAACTTGGTTAAAAGCATGAATTTGATCAAGTTTACCAAACATTATCATTAAAAAGTGCTATTTAATTTTTAAAAATGTTAAAATAAAATATTAATTTTGATAGAGACATCTCTCTAATTTGAAATATATCCCTTTTTGATATGATGCCTAAGTTGAAATTTTCATTTAAACACTAAAGACCAGTTTTCGTGAAGTTAGTGGTTGGAATTGTATCGAATAAAGGAATAACTGCAATATCCAATGATCAATTTAAAAAAAGAAGTATAATTTTGAAAGCCCCAAAATACCAAAATTAAACAAAAAAATGTATTAGTATAATTAAAAGGTAAGCAAACTTAACTTCTTTGAAAATTTAACTACGAAGGCATCGACCTAGAAAATATAGATATTAATTAAGAAAAGATTGAAAAATTCCATATTTTGAAACAAAATATTTTATTTGATGCAAATTTAATGAGAATTTTATAAAATTAGGGGTGATATTTTTAAGAAAAAACAGTGAATTGTATGTGGTTTTGGAGGGGATAAAACATAAAATATGAGAATAAGGGAAAAGAGGCGAAGAAAAGACTAAACAAAGGAGTACTAATTGACAATTTGACTCAATTTTTTGAGAAATTTTTGTTGTAATCAATGACAAGAGAAGAATAATTACATTTATGTGGATTCAAGAGAAGAATAATGACAATATGACTCAATTGGTTGACCAATATTGGTGTATTTAAGGGAAGGAAGAGTGAACAATGGATATACAGTGAGAAAATTGATTTGGCTTTAAAACATGATCTACTATTCGACTAATGAAGTATATTAGTTGACCAATATATATATACAGTTGACCAACTGAGAATGGACCAAACTCTTTGTAAACTCTAAAGAAAGAAGGAATTCTTAAAGTCAAGGACATTTGTCGACCACTGAAGGATATTGGCCAACTAGTATGTCTGTCTTGGCGATTAAAAAAGTAATCAAACAGAAAACAAACTCACTAGATAGGAAGAAAACATAATTTTCGGATTCATTGGTTGAGATATTGGTCTACTAGTGCTTTCTGAAAAATTAACAGACATCTTTGTATCTCAAATTTAAATATAGTTCATACTAACATCAATCAAGATTTACCAAAAACCTCAACAAGAGGTCTTTATCATATGGAATTTCCATCAAACACATCTAATTCATTTTTTCAATTGAGAAAAATCTTATTCTTTTTTAATTATTTAAAGAAATAACTACCCAATTGATGTAAATTCTTACCTAGTGTCCCCAATTTGTGCAATAACCTCTAAGTCTAGGCACTAAGTTTATACTTTAAAAATTATTAAACATATAATTCAAACCTAAATAATCATTATCAAGAATTTATACTTAAGTTGGCATATTATCGAAAGTAACCACATAGTTATAAATTATGAACTAATAATTACCCCATGTTGATCATTACTTATGAAAAATTATAATGAAGATTCTTTTTAAATTGTCAATCTATTCATGGAATCTCATCATTCTCATCATCTTACTTGGCTCAACAATTTGAAAAGTCTTGATGATTATTTTTGGATTTAAATTCTCCATATCCTACAATATTTTTAAGACTTTCTTGGAGGCAAGAATGTTAGATTCATCAAGATAAAAGATATAAATTCTAAAAATAATACTTAATTCAATAGCTAATACTCTACTTCTTACCATTTACTCTTTCAAATAATCCAATCAATGTGTTTTAGGAACCAAAATAAACTTGGTTGCTTGATTGTTTGATTCTTTATTCTTTTCAACCTAAACTTTCAAAGATTTGGTTAACATTCTTTGTTTGATAAAGAAAAATCTATCAATAAGTCCAAACTTTCCACAAAAATTATGTACCATGTTATATGATTAATGATGATGCATAAATGCATTGCTTATATGAGTATCCATAATAAGGAAGTTTTCTTTACACTTTAAGTATGTTAAATGATCTCCCAGTTTGGTGAAAATTCCTAACATGATTATATGGATGATGTCTACTATGGATGAAGGAGTTATGTATGCTTCTATATGGATGTGAATGGGTTTCATGTTATCAATAAAAAAAATGCCTATTATTCCTTCGAGAGTATTAAACTTTAAGCCTAACTTATGATCCATATATTAAAGCATGATGTTTGCTCTTAGGTTGGGACTTAATGAATATATCATGTGCATGTGTATTTGTATGTTTAGATATGGATGCTCCATCCTCATTTGTGATTTTAGGAGATGGTTCTTCACCATGTAAATATTTTCCTTTGATAAAGGTAGTTTTAGTGTTGGAAAGACTTTCACATTCATATCCAATTCCATGCTTATCATTAGAATTCTTTTGAGATCCTAACATATTTTCAAGTTTCTCACTTCCTTTTTTAGATAAATAATTCTTAAGGGAATCTAGTTCCTTTTTCAATGTTTCATTTTCATGCCTTAATTCATCTAAGTCATGATAGTCATTAATGATCACATTTCTTGTTTCTTTATTGCTATGTAATTAACTCTTCATCTTTTCATTGTCACTTGTGCATGTATCTAACTCTTTTTGAACTTCTTTACATTTGAAAGACAATTTCTTTCTTTTCTTACACATGATTTCTAAACTTTCTTCTAGTTCATCATATGTCAAATCAACATCACTATCATTATTATAAGAATTAAGGTTAAATGTTACCTCTTCATTATTTGTAGCGGTAAAATACATATGAGCCATCTATTCTTTCGGTAAAATACATGTGAGCTATCTATTCTTTCAATTGCTTGCTTTCTAATTCGCTTGTTTCATCCTAAGTTATTGCTTTTAGTGCTTTCTTCTTATCCTTCTTATCCTTTTTATATTTTCTCTCATACTTTTCATTATCTTTAAGTTGAGGATATTGTGACTTTATATGGCCTAGTTTTCTACATTTAAAGCAAGTAATATTATAAGATTTATGTTTTAAATTGTTTTTACCTTCTTTGAGGTCCTTTCTTTTAGAGAATTTCTTTTTCAATAAATCCTTGAATTTTTTGGTGAGTAGGCAATGCCTTCTTCTTCACTTTCGCTAGTTAAGGTTTCTTCCTCTTCACTTGAATCTTCTTTTGAAACTTTGAATGCTAAATTATTTTTCTTTGGAATAATCTTTTCTTCTTATGTCTCTTGTAGCCTTATTTCATATATGAAGAGAGATCTAATAAGTTCCTCCAATGATAGTATTATTAGATCTTTGGCTTCTTATATGGTTTCCTAAGCAACTTCCTTACCATTTCAATATTAGTGTAGGTCTTTCCAATACTTTTGAGAGCATTAATAATATTAATAAATCTAGTATACAAGTTAGATAAGCTTTCATCATGATTCATTTGAAACAATTCACATTAATGGATTAGAATGCTTACTTTGCTCTTTTTCACTTGATTGATTCCCTCATGGGTAACTTCTAAATTATGCCAAACTTTATGGGTCGTTTCAGACATAAAGACCTTATTGGATTAATTTCTTCCTAATGCATAAAGTAGGATGTATTGTGGCCCTAATATTCAAGGAAAATAATCTCTTATCTTGAGGTTCCTCTTCCTTTAATTTGGATACCATTTTATTATCTAAAGCTGTTGTTGGAATAAAAGGAACATTACAAACTGTTTCTCATATATCTACACTTTCTAGTATTAAAAAGAATCTTATCCTTGTTTTCCAATAAAGATAATAATTGTCATTAAAGAAAGATGGTCTACTAATGCTTTGTCCCTTTTGGTTGAATAATGATGATCATGTTTTTAAGTATGCCATTATTGACCTTTTTTGTAGGATTTTGTTAGAAATACTAGCCTAATAACCTGCTTTGATACAACTTTAGTCCCTAATGGCACCTAAGAGGGGAAAATTGGGTGTCTACAAAATTTAACAATTTTTCTAACCATTATAATCAATTAATAACAATTAATATAAACAAGGATGATGAAGTTGCTAAATATAAATTAATCAAACAATTGAGCAATAAATTAAATAGGATAAGGAAGAGAGTGTGCAAACCGATTTATAGTGTTTCCGTAAACAACTCTTGCCTATGTCCACTTCCAAGACTTTTCTTGGAATTTCACGATAATTCTTCTTTTAAGGCAGAAAACAATCTTTGTACAATCTTATATGATAAAAAGGAACCTTTCTTACAATGTTCTTTAAGGTTAAGAGGAATCTCAATACCAAAATGGCTCACTCACATAAATATGACACAATGATGCTCAAATGATTGAAAATTCTTTGTAATGTGTGTATACAATACCCAAAATCTTTTTAATGCTAAAACCAAAAAGAAAATGCCTATTTATAGTGTTTTGGGATCCCAAATAGTTAAAGGATTTAAAAACAAGTTGTTACAATTACTATATATAGTGTATTGGTCGATTAGTATAGCATACTAATTAACCATATGCATTTATAGTTGTAAATGCACTAGAAGTTGGAACACTAGTCAACCAGTACAACATATAGGTTAACCAATATGGCATATTAGTCGATCAATACATTAACGAATATTGCCACAAACTCTTGGTAGATCAAATTTGACAACTTTAACTTATATTGGTCGATCACTAACCCATATAGGTCGAACCAATCACCCTAAAAATGTGATTTTAACAACTTTAAATGCTAAAAACCAATTTGTTTATTCCAAAAATAATTAAACACTTCCTAAAATGTTCGCTAAAGAATATTTGAACAACCAAAAGGCTTTTATATTAAAATCAAAAGCTTTATTACCTCTTGCAAAGACCCATGCAATGAAGTAAGATGTAATGATTATGGATGGTGAGCCTTTTGGAATGTTAAATTAATAAAGGAAGTTTAAAAATAATAACACAAGATGTAAAATAACCTTGATGAGCCTTGATCTCCTTTTGTTCTTGTTTCGATCTTCATTTCATCAAGTACAAACTTCAACTTCTCTTTATCATACTCTATCTTCTTGAGTTTATGACTTCATTTTGTTCTAATATTACTTCACACCAAAATAATAAACACATTCGTAGTAATTATGTTTTGTTACCATCAAATATTAATTGGAACCTCCGTTGGTTCAATATAATTTTTACAAGTACTTTTAATACTTAAGGGTATAAGTTTTATGGCAATTATCGGTGGCTTAAGTGGTAACTGATGTGTTGATTGTGATGAAAACAATTACAACATAACATCTATATCTTAATAGAAAAGATAATAATGGGATAGATATTATTTCTCAATTTTCAAGGAGTAAGGATGATACTACTGTAGTATGGTACATGCAAGCAAGTTATTTTAGTGAGAAAGAGATGAAAAAACTTTATAAAGAGAGTTTATTAAAGGATAACAAACGTAAGAATGTATAATTTTGTAAGTTCTATGTACTTGGTTAAAAGCTTAGGGTAACCTTCAGGGATATAATGTTTGAGGAGTGACATATTTTAAAGTAAATATATGGAAAGGATATGTTAGTGTCAATAGTG
Source organism: Erythroxylum flavicans (assembly GCA_027576715.1). Taxonomy (NCBI): domain Eukaryota; kingdom Viridiplantae; phylum Streptophyta; class Magnoliopsida; order Malpighiales; family Erythroxylaceae; genus Erythroxylum; species Erythroxylum flavicans. The sequence goes on along the minus strand of JANZXP010000008.1, from coordinate 14,697,357 downwards.
AATAGTATTGGTTCAAAGATGGTACAAGTGGTACTAAAATAAATTGGAATAGATGCTGAGTAGTTAAAAATTATAATTTAAGAGATAAAACAATGTCAACAAGAAAGCATCATCATTTTATAGCTAATGATAGACTGAGATGGATCATCAGACAATCAAAAAGATATAGATGGAGAGACTCGATTAGTTCATAACCAAAAGATCACAGGTTCAAGTCACGAAAATAGTCTCTTTGTAAAATGTAAAGGGGAGGCTGTATACAATTGATGTCCCTTCTCCAACCCTTGCAAAGCAGGGAGCCTTATGCATTAGGGTGTTGTTGTTGTTTTCTTATGCTCTTACTATTAATTATACGAATATAACTATTTTTAGTGGACTAGAGAAAGTTATGAGAACGGTCGACATATGGGGGCTATGGTGAAGGATGTGAGGTTTTACAAGATAAAAAAATTGATTATACTTGGTCAGATCTTACTAAAAAAAAGTTCACACTTTAAAGGATACACCTAATATGTTCATAAAGTCGCTGTATACAAAAAGGTTTAAGCATAGCTTAGACTTGGTGATTACTTACATAACTTGAAGCCCTTAAGAGCAGGTATGACGTGGGAGAATTTAGGTCAAGGTGGAGAATTGTGAGATATGCCTTAAATTCTTAGTGAATAATAAAGTTTCAAAGTTAGCTGGCATTAGACAGGGATATAAAACTAACGCTAGTCTTATACTAGTCAAATAAATTTTTAATTCAAAAATAAACCAACGTCGATATCAAGTATATGAGAATAGTGTTGGATTCATGATATAATTTTTTAGGACACACAAAAATAAAGTTTAGTTCTAATAGGGATTTGTAGAAAAAAAATTCCAATGAGCTTAGACTTTTTTAAAGATAAAGTTTCACTATAATTAAACTTCTTACATGTAACTATAGGTTATAAATACCTTGATAAGGATTTTGATAGGTTGAACGTTTAGGAGATTGAGAAGGATGTTGTTTATTCTTCTTGTATCATCTTTGTCACAATAATAAAATAAATCTTTCCTCTTGCTTGTAAACATAGGTCACATAATTGACCAAACTATGTAAATTTTTATTTTTATTTCATATATTTTCTTCCTATATTACTTCTGGTTACACAACATAATGAATACAGAAATGAGTTTAAAGAAGTATATTTAACTCAAAATTTTAATAAGGTGATTTAAGAGACAATAGAAAATTAAGAGAAAGTTATAAGAATAATTAAAGATATCAAAATCTAATTTATTTTTTGATATAATGTTAATATTTCTTTTATTAGGTCAATTGAAGGGGTTAGTCAATCATACCTTTGTACTTAAAAACTTCTATTCAATTCAGTTTGGTTGACTGGCCAAAAACGATAAGTTGTGGCTCGAAATCATATTAGCAAAAAGAAAATTATTTCAAATCTTAATCATTGTCATATTTTTTTGCTTTTGTAATTTATTTCCATGTTTAGATATCTCTTTCCTAGTTTTTTTAAGTTTAGTAACACGTCAAACCATAAAATTAATGATTAGATGAGTTCTCAATCTAATTGTTCACTTTTTCATTGATCTTTATGGTTAGATGAGTTTTATTATCTTTAGAGTATTATTTATATTATGATTCTGAGTTCTCTATATCCTAGTTTGTCTTTATTGATGAGTGGTTATATTTTTTAGTTATCTCATATTTTGTTTGCTTCTTTTTTTAATTTTTTTGGTGCATGTATAATTTTTTAGAAGAGATGATACAATTGAAAATAATTATAAAGTTTCTCTTTAATTATTCATTATTTTTCTTTTCTAAAATTTAGGATTATTTATATTTAGTATATTAAATAAGTTCTTTGATATTTTTATTATCAAAGAACTTAAGTTAATACTATTTATAATCATTGAAAACACGAAATATTAAACTTAAGTTAATACTATTTAAGAATGCATATTTTATGAAATTAATTGAAAATGTTCCTTACCTTTTAGATTTAAATACAATTTGCTAATCAAGTATAGTAAGACATAATTATTTAAATAAATAAAATAATATTATGTTTTTTCACTTTATTGGCAAAATTTTGGTACTAAAAGTAGTATTATTGTTGTCTCTTAATTTTTCCTATTTAAATAGAAATTTTCTTTTATAAAATCAAATGCTTTATTATCTTGTATTATAGGAGTAAAATTTTTTAAAATTTGATGGACATCAAGAATACTTAATAATTCATACCATAAGCAATGAATATGTTAGAAAATATGTTACTTGGAATGTACAACTGAGCTCAAGAAAATTATATTGTACATGTTACTTATTTAATTAATATTCTAAAAAATAATCTAATAATTTTAACAATATAATTTTATATAAATTATGATTACTTAACACTTAATTACTTTTAAAAATTCACATGATTTATACGTTCTCTTCAATTTAAAATTATTTACATATTTTAAATAAGTAATAAATAAAATTTTGCCATGAAATGAAAATAAATTAATGTGTTATGATCTAAAATTATATTTTGATGTTTTTCGATGTTCATAGCATTATTTTGATGCTAATGAAGTAAAGAAATGAAAAGTAATTGATTTGGAATTAGTTTTGGTTGAAATTCGACCTAGAGAGCTTGATTTTGTAAAAGCATTATTAATGATATTTTATAGCTTAATTGTGTGTATTAAAATATCATGAAAGTGTATTTAGATTGATTTTTTAAATGTTAGAAATCAAATGAAATTGAATTGGAAGGGTTTGATATATAATATGTTAAATTTAGCCTTAAGGATATTTTTAGTATAAAAATATAGTTATGAAGTAATAAACATGTGAGTGTAATTAAAGTTGTGGAGTGAACGTAGAAAGTAATTAAGTTGACATGGTTTATGGTGTATTTAATTGAAAAATGTATTAAGGAGTTGAATGTATTCGTATTAGGTTTTCGAATCGAAAAACGAAGCCAACTGAAAGGTTTCGAAGTGGTGAAAAGGAAACTAGCAAGTTATAAGTGTATTTTAATAGTTTCATATGACTAAATTCTTTGCAAAAGAATTAATGACATGTGAATATTCTTTAAATTGATTTTATGCAAATGGTTTTCATTTGATCATGAAATGAATATTTATGCTGAGTTTTATGCAAATGATATGTTATAATTGAATATTGCTAGCATAAGTGTATGGTTTGGCAATATATGAGTTTTAGTTTGAGAGTTAAAATTTATATGATTGGGAGTTACAATAAAATAATTCGCTTATGAATCCTCCCATATTTGATTTGGAAAATAAGATGAGTTATAACCGTAAGAGTTGCTTTTGCCTATGGTACACCGATAGGTTTTATACATGTTATTATACTTGTACATTTATGACGGTTAACCTATTGCAGGTAAGCGATGTAAAACCAGCTCTATAAATAGTAGTTAACCAATCACGGATAAACAATGTAGAACCAGCTTTGCACTTGTTACGAGTAAGCGATACAAAATCAGCTCTATAAATAGTAGTTAACCAGTCGCGAGTAAGCGATGCAGAACCAGCTTTGTGACTTTATGCCTAGTGTATCGTATGGTCATAGAAATTTTCAGTCGAGTCCAAAATTATCTCTGATCTATCCGCGATCTCTATTATAACCTCAATCAATAATACATTTAAACACTTAAATTACTCTAGTATACCATAACTAGAGCATACTTTATAAAATGCATGTACAACACATTACATAGTACAATTATCGAACTAAGATATTACACATATAGAGAATAATTATAATAATATTATCATAAGTACATATTTTTTATATATATGATAATATATTAAAAATATTTTTATGTAATACTTTAATTTTTATAATATATGTTAAGTTTTAATAAATAATCATTACTTTCAATGCAATATACTAAACATGTATGATTTATAATAAGAATTACATTATATTCTTTTGAACTTCGGTGCGTTAAGATTAATAAAAAGATTAAATCTATTTGAAGTTTATATAAATAAATAAGGTAAAAAAAACATCATTTTTATGGTTTTATCCATTGCATCAATGACTTTTATAATTTAAAAATCTTGTGAAAAGTATTTTTGTTGTCGAAATGTTTAGAATTAGTTCCTCTATTATTGTTAACTTTAAGCGATTTGAGATTTTTAGGATACGAGATACTTGTATAGATGGGTGATATGTGTCAAATAGATTTATAAATTATATTTTCATATCATTATTTATATTAAAAAGAAATTAATATTTAAATATAATATTACTTAATTATATATATTATGTTTATTAATTATTAATAATATATGTATTAGTTTGATATGATGATAAATTTTATCTAATATGTAATCCTATTACAAAATAAGAAGAAATTTTAATTATATTAAAATATGAATTATGAACAAGAAATTAATTTTTATTTATTAATCTTATTTCATAATAGAAATTTTAACAAAATACTTAATTTGCTATCATAATGTACTAACTAATATCCTAGTAATTATTAATAAATTAATATATTATTAACTAATAAAATTTTAATTTAATATTATATTAAAATTTTATTAATATAAGTAATATGATATAAAAATATTATAATTTATTATTAATATCAAAATATCAATCAAAATTATCAAATTGATTATTAATTATAAATAAAAATATGAATTTATCATTTTATTTTAAAAATATTATGACATAATAAATACAAAATTTATCAAAGAATTAGTTTATTATCATGTTAACCTGTCCACATTAGAGATTTACAGCAAGAATAAAGATAGAGTTTGATAATTTTTACTGCCCCATTCTTCCAACTTATCTTCAAAATCATGATCTTCATCCCCTATATATTCATTGGCTACGAAACACCGACGGAGATGAAGTACCAAACTCAATTTCTTTCAACGCACTTGACATTTTGACCATAGAACATAATGGATGGCTGCCCCTGCATGAATAGTCAGGACAAGATGTGGACTTGCCGTGACAAGATAACTACGAATGTCACCCCACCTAAGGAAACCGACTAAAGAAGCATCAATGGGGAGTGGGGGGAGTAAATTGTGTGTAATTTAAAAAAACTTATAATAAGTTACTTTTAATTAGTATAAAGGCAAGGGCTTGTTAAAAATTAAAACAATCGGAGTTTATCAGACGATAGTAGCTTGTTAAACGACAAAAGCTTGCTAAAGTATAAGTTCTGTTGAAAGCAATAAAAAAGATAGCACCTGATTAAAATGAAAGGAATTGTCAACAAGTTGAAAACAGAAGGGACCTACTATTAAAGTGAAAGAGCCTTTTGTTGAAATGATCACACATACAATATTTTTCAAGGTTCTCCAACTTTCTACATTTGAAGTGTATAACAAGCTTTTAAAAGTTCATAGAAGAATAAAATGTAGAATCAAAAACAATTTTTTTCTTGATAGAGTGATTTCACTTTCTAAGGCACAATAAGAATAATATGACTCTTAAGAATATAGATATTGTTCAAATGTTTCGAAAGTCTATGTATGTTCGTTGCTTCACAATTGTTGTTGCTCTTTCTTAAATAGTTAATTTCTTTAATTACCTGCTTCACTTGCATCCTTAATCAACTGGATGGATTTAAATCTGAATAACTTCGATGTCATCTTTGCCAAAAATCTTCTAGTAATCATGGGCTAATATACGGCCTTCATAATTAATAGGATCCTTTTGTATAAACCATTTCTAATAAGATAAGTTCATGAAGAAGGTTCCTGTAAGAAAGGAAGCGTATTTCTTATGATTTTATTTCCTTTTGAGAATAAACCCAATAGAAATAGAAGGAAATAAGTCCAATTTAAAATTTGAAATATTATGTATTTATCATCAAAATCATTAATAATAAATCTTGAGCTAGCAATCTCCTCCTTTTTTATGATGACAAGCAATAATAGATATAGTTTCAAAAATTCAAAGAGATAATAGATGATTTTGAAAGATACTTATGACTTATATATGTTCAGACATAATTAAAAGAGCCTATCTCGTAAGAAAGGAACCTATCATTTATATATCACAAATTTTCACAAGTTTAATAGCAGAATCAATCACATATGGAATCAAGATAGCATTGAGAAATATGCATTATATCATCATATATGCAGTAAAAAAAATCAACATCAACTCTCCCCCTTTGTCATTATAAAAAATAATAAAGTATAGGGAGGAAGTGAAGTAAAACAGAATGAAGTAGAGGAAAAAGTAAATAATGCATTAAACAAAATCATTAGTATAAATAAGCTAAACAAAAAAAAAGCTACAGAGTTATTGAAGAGATTCAAGGATTGTTTTGAACAAAATCTACATGTCAAGAAGTTGATTCTGCATGTTGTCTATTTGTTCTTGCACTTGTTCTTGATTGGCTTAAATATCCTTCAGTTATTGTTGAAGATTTGCATAATTTTCATCCTGAGGAGAGACACAAGTTTGTTGGTCTAGAGCCAGATCTAAGTTTTTTGCTACTCTTTCAGATCTTTTATCTACTCAAACATTGTTTTGCAATCTGTATTCAAATTGATAGGGAATCAGTGCACACCAATTCAGATTTGTAAAAGGAACACCATAATGGTTGAAAATCTTAGTGAGCAACATTCTATAAGATAGACAACTGATGATATTCTTATGATTCCCCTTATCCACCATGAACCTCAAGATCGTAGCTGGAAGATTCATTTTGTTCCCTTTTAGAAAATTATACACCACAAAAGTATCCAACAGGCTGCACATTTCAACTGAGCTACTCCTAGGACAAATTGAAGTAGCTGAAAGCGATGCAAGGCATCGTGGTATTAAGTCTAATTGTCTGCTCTAGGATTTCTCGTCTTGGGTGTTTTTAACATAAAGGCAGATGGATTTGACAACTTTAACTAACTCCAGGTTATCAACATCCCACTTATGACTGGAAAATTTAATTCTCCCCATAGGAGGTATGTAACATCCCGTTACCTTTGGGAGGTTAGAATAGTAAATATGAGTGATTAATGAGAGCTTAAAAATGCATTTTTCATGCTCATGCATTATATGATATGCTCATATTCATGAATATTGAATTTTTGCACATGAAAATAAT
>JANZXP010000008.1:14657227-14678107 GCA_027576715.1 Erythroxylum flavicans | reverse complement strand
GAAGCTTATATGTCAGAAATCTCCAAGATTTCGCATACCGATGAACTCTAAGTTCATGTAAGGGCATATAACATTATTTATCACTGGAAAATATACCGAAAGGATTCAATTACATTTTTGAACTCATATACAACCATGTATATGTCAATATACAATAGTATCTCTAAATATAGACCAATACAAGAAAGGCTCAAAGAGTTCGGCGTTACAATTTCTCCTTTGTCATTAGGTGTAATGATTCTTTAAAAGTCGAGGGCAATAACACGAATGCATGGAAAAATAGAAGTATAAAAATTCTAAAGTTTGTACATATCAACAAATATTTTATGTCAAAATTTTGTATTTCTATTTTAAGAACTTAAAAATTTTCTTTAGCTTTACATTATAATATTTTTTAGTTTGATTATTTTTAGATGTATTAATTCCAAGTGTATTTAGTTCGTATATTATTATTAAATATTTTTGTTATGTTTTAGACAAATTATCAGTTATGTTTAGAATATAAAACAAGTAATATTTTACTATTCATGATTCAACAAGAATGCAATAATGGTGTAAGGAATTAGTAATGAATGTCTTGTTGTTGGTTTTGAACACTAGTTGCCAAGTTCTCTCTTAAGACCTTATGAAATATTTTGCCAGATGGTGCCTTGGGAATGGCTTCTATGAAGAATACCCTCTTTAATCTCTTGTACAAAACCACCTGCAGTAAATAATACAATAGCGATAGCAATTAGCACCATGATCCAACCTAGTTATTGTTTAAGGTGTAGTGTGGTAAAGAGTGCCTGGTTTGAAATTTGGTCCTATATGATGAGAGAATTGTTTGATCCCACTAAAAATGCAATTAGAACTGTTGGATTATTTTGACTTTTCCTATAAAGTTGGTCAACATTTAATTGCAGTTTTTAGTTTTTGAATAACTTATAGGTTAAGTTACGTAATTTGATTCAGATAAAGATAATAAAGTGGCCCAATAAATGATCTAAGTCAATAGGTCAAAGTCTAAGAGGAAAATAGATCCTGATCAGTGTAGATCGAACTCATATCGGGCCTGTGATGAAGAAGCCCAATATGGATGTTATATATAAAGTTTATGGTCCTCTATAGTTGCACATATCATTCATAAGCATAAGGATTCTTTGACCTATTAAGAGAGCTTACGTTTTGAGAAAATTATAGAAAGACGTTGACTACATTTCGGTGAGCAACTCCCATAAAGACGGCAGTAGACTTGCACTCATTTCGGCTTCAGAAAGCTTGTTTGAAATTATAGAACCAAAATTAGGTACTTTCCACATTTCTTCATTTATTACCCTTTCACGTTCGATCTAGGATACATAACTAAGGTTCTGTTACATATAACACGTGGTATCAGAGCGGTGACGTGATTGGGTGGTTAAAATGAAGATTTTTTTGGTTTTTCTTCATAAGATTTTTGAAGAATTAACTTTTATTTCTTTCCTATTATTACATGAAAATAATATACATGTATTTAGCCTTGAGAAATGGGGTGAAAACGAGTCCGAGAGAGTAAAAAATTAGCCCTAAACTCCTAAGAAATCATCAGGACCGTCACCAGGTGATGCCTATATAGTGAAAGCGAGGGGATGACTTTGAGTGTCGTTGTTGTCTTATATTTGTGTTGATCTAAACATTATCATTTTCCAATCACCTTTTTTGTCAACAATATCAGTGTTGCCATTGAAACCCTGACCGGTTTCAATACGAAGAAGTGGACAGAGGATGTGTTGAATGTTATGGAGATAATTGAAATTGATATGGCCATACAGACGTATAGGCCATCTCCACCTACATCCATGAGCTCGAGACCTCATAAAGTAGCTTATGCAACCTACGATTGGTCGAACAGATTATGTTGCATGATCATAAAGAGATCCATACCTGACCATCTGCTTAGTGGACTTTCGGACACAAACATAATGAAGGAGTTCTTGGTAATATCCCCAAAAGTACACGGTCTCACCTAATATTGAAACAAATACCTTAATGAAAGAATTATTCTCCATGAGGTGTACGGGAGAAAGGGGAGTGATGGAATACATATCAAAGGATGATCCATCTTCACAGTAGACTGAAGATGCTGATTATGCTTCTTCTTGATATCTTTATAGTTTACTAGACTCTGGGTACACTCCCTCCAGAGTTTAATAATCTAATGATGACATATTATTCACTGGATGAGAAATGAGACTTCAATGCTTTGATTGCCCATTGCGTTACTAAGGAGGAGAAACTTAAGCTTGACACTCATATAGTCCTCGAAGCAACAAAAGGGAAGGCAAAAAAGAAGCCTATTAAGTTCAAAGGTAGAAAGCCTAAATCTTTTCCACATGCTGATGCTGGTCAATCAAATGCTAGTAAAGGTCCTGCGGACATAAAAAAGCCAGCAATATAAGGCCTAGAAGGAAAGACTGAGACCATCAGATAACTCTTTGGCTTATCAATTTATAAATCTAATTTTGTGATAGTCTTATTAAGTACTTGGTAGCTATGTAGTGGAACATATAATCATGGTGTTTCCATAATACAGGGGTTCATATCTAGGATAGAGCCATATAAAGGGAAGGAGGAACTGCTGGCTGACAATAATGAAGAAGCGGATGTAATATTTATAGGGAATGTATGTACTAAACCTTGTTGCAAGGTTCATTTTAGTTTTACACGACACATTTTATTTGTAATCTTTATATCAATTTTAATCAAAGAAGGTTAACATTTCATATTTAATACTTCTATTGTACAGTTGGTGTTTAGCGCAAAACATAATGGTACAACTTTCATGTCATATGGTTTGTATATAACGTGTCTTACCCCAAATTAGATATATGCTTCTTCATATCTTGCTAAACAAGATATGAAAAGAACAACCCTGATGAATGAAAAGTCATATATGGTGTGACATAAAAGATTAAGTCACATTTCCAGAGCTAGAGTTGAGAGATTGATTAAGGAAAGCATTCTCTCAATTCTAGATTATGATGATCTAAAAACATGTGTTGACTGTTGCAGGGGTAAGTTGACTAATAAGGAAGAAGGGTCAACTCGTGTTTCTGGTTTGTGGGGTCTGATACATACAGATATCAGAAGACCTTATACAGTTGCATTATGCAATTCTAAATGTATTATGACATTTGTTGATAATTATTCCCATTATAATTTATGTGTTTTTGCTTAAAGACTGAAGGTTGAGAACTGATAAGGAAAATTCACCAAGAGTGTCAGATCTGACCGTAGAGGAGAATATCATGGCAAACATGATGTTTTAGGACTTGGAAAAGGTCCATTTTCTAGATATATGAAATAAGCTAGAATAGTGATTTGATTCACTATGTCAGGTAGTCATGAGCAAAATGGTGTGTTACCGAAAGGCATGATTGCACCTTGAAGAAGTCGATGCAGAACATGACTAATCTACACGATTACCTAGAAGTGTGGAAACCTAGCATTGCATACATTTACGTATGGGGCTGCCTTACTGGGATAATATAATCCTTATAAAGAAAAATTGCATGCTAGGTCCATTCATTGCTATTTAGTAAGATATCTCCACTACTCGAAAAGCTACAGATTTTACTGTAAAGAAGGAGGGATCATAATAGTGGAATCACAAATAGCTAAGTTTCTGGAATACGATGTCTATGATAATGGTGGGCCCTTTGACCCTTCAGAAGATAGCAGGAAGGATATTATAGTTATTATTACTTATTACTCATACGTTAGATTCGGTGGATCTAGGTCTTTATACAGTGCCTGTATAGGAACAGGAACCCCATACTTGTACACATAGAGGTTCTTGGGGATATAAGATTTAAAGCAATTGTGTAGATCCGCCAGAGTTAGACGACTTGCTATCTTATTTGATTACGTAGCCTATTAGGTGAATAAGACTACAATATTAGACATGTTACGACTCCAGTTACTTTCACAGAAGCTATTTTTGGATCCAATGCAGATTTGTGGTGGGATGCAACGATTGATGAGTCTTGATGGTAAAACCTATCTACTTGTTTTATGCTTAAAAACTGCAAGTGAACGGGTCGTGACTTGTAGTAAAAAGAGCGAATATCGATCCCAAAGGGATTGATGTCTAGACACCAATTAATTTAGACACAACTTTATTTAAGAAACTAAATTATGAAATAAAAATAATTTAGAAAATTAAATTAAAATTAAAAGACTTATGTAAACAATGGACAATACCGAAATTGCAGAAAATCTGAATTTAAGAATCTAAATACTAGAGATTACTTTTTTTCCTATTTTGTCTCCCTCATATTTTATCAATTGAATTATGTCTCACCCTAGATTTCTGAATATACTAATTACCCTCTCTCAAGGTGTAACTATTTATCCCTAATCGAATTAACAAGAATTAATTGGACAATCTCTTAACCTACCCAATGACTCTACCGATTCAATTAGTTATCAAACTATCCTATAGGTAATCAATTGACTAGTCGAGATCTCTCTTCTAACTATTCAATTAAAGAGATGATTGCTAGTTTATAGGTCGCCAACTCTCGTTGTACGATCCTACATAAATTTCATCTCACTCACTCTCTCAATTTGTTGCAAGATGACAATTAAAAACAGTAATCAACAAAGACAATTACATTCAATTCAATACAATAGGAGTTCAACATAATAGTTCCAAAAGCAATCCCTAAAATAAAATCAGCTTAACATGGTCTCCATAACATCATCATCATTCAAATAATCCATTTTTACAAAGAATAAAAGAGATTAAAATGATAGAAAATTGAATAGAATGACTCCTTTTCTTTGCTAAAATTTGGAATTTTGGTGTTGATTTGCTATTTTGCCCAATCTTAATGATGATCCTGGTCTTCAATCCTTTCACAATGCTCCAAACATGTGTTCTTCACTCAAGGATAGTGTTTCTATAGGTGGGTGTCGTCACCTCTGAAAATGGAGGCTTAATTCTCCTTTTATAGTCCAAAAGTTCTATGTTTAATGAAGCATCGTAGATTGCCTCGAATTGTAATTCCCACATCCGTGGGAATTTGCATGATCTCACGAACGTGAGAATTACACACAAATGCACTCCTCATTTCTTCTACGATCCTACGTCTGTAGGAATTTGCATGATTCCCACGAATGTGGGAATTTGTCACATATGCACTCTTCTTGTCTTCTCTTCTTTGATCTTTTGTTCAACCTTCAAGTTGTTCCCTCTTCTTTCCTACATAAAAATAGTCAATTCTTACCCTTAATTAGCATCAAACACACAAGAACAACAATGGAAACCAAACTTAACGAAAACATACAAAATGAATCCTAAACTAAAACAATAAACAACAATTATGCTAGATAACATATGCCAATTACCTATAAAAACATATCCTAATGTACACCTATCAACATCCCCACACTTGAATCTCTGCTTGTCCTCAAGCAAAATAAATACAACTAATCAATTCTACCACTTTATTTTCACAAAGATCAAAGCATACAATTCCTCAAATTTAAGCCAACTCAAATATCAAGTTAATGCACATATCATGACTATTTTTTTCATTGGTGTACACAAGCAAACACATAATTGGCACAATCACTCAAAGATAAGTCAACATGCACAATTGAATCTTCCTCACGATATTCACTCATTTCATTTAAGTGTCTAAGGGTTAGTGTTTCGCTCAAACTTCCTATAGGAAACTACACTACCATAGGCTTACTAATACACCAATTCTCCTCTATAATGATTGCATGCATAAATAGATCAAAAAAGACTTATTTAGGGTTGTAATGTGGTAAAGGTTAAGGTGGGTAGAGAGGGAAAAAAAGTTAACACAAGTATTCGTAAAGCAAAAAGCAGAAAAAAAAGGGATAACAAAACATAACTTTGAGATATACAAATATAACTAATATTCTGCACTTATTGATGCTACTCACTTATTCTTCCTTTTTCTTTTCTGTTTTTTTCTTTTTAACTTTTTTGCATTTTCTTCTTTTTTCTAAGTACAAGGAAGAACTATAAATCAAAATAGCACTATAAGCACTGTAATCCACAAGTAGAAATATACTAAACTCATTTTGATAAAAATTTCACAATGATCACAACTAATGTATTACTTAATACTCTACTAAGCTTGTGAATGGGTAGGTTAATGGGGTTCAGGGTTTTAAAATTTTTGGTGTTTTCAAGAAACAAAAGGTTAAGGCTCAATAGGGGTAGCAAGGGATAATCTAAAGGGTAGGTCATTTAAGCCAAGGGTTAATACAGAAAGGGCCTTAATCATCTCTATTAAGCTACATCTAGTAGACTCAAACCGATTCAAAACAAGTTTTGAAGGTAATAACCTAAGGAAGTATCACTTAACAAAGAAATATAACGACTATGGATGGATTCATATGGCTCAATGCTCACATTGGCTCAAATGAAAACTCATTATGCATCTCTACATTACCTTATTGTTCAAGTGTCAATTTGTGACTAAGCTAATGTAACCAATTAGTTTTCATCACTCTATATGGTTCACTTTCTACTCAAGTAGCCTAATCCAAGTTCAAGCATACATTGAATCTAATTTTAACAAGCATGACATAATCTCATGGCAATATCCATCAGAATGATTCAAGTACAGTTCCATTGCTATCACAAAGCATATGATATGCTTAAATATGCATCCTATTTAACAAAATGCAAACAATGTAATTGAGAAAGTCAATGTCACCTCCTTACACTTAAAGATCACATTGTCCTCAATGTGACAAGTCAATCACCAAATAAGGGAAAATGACAACAAACCAAACAAAAGAAATTAAAGCAAACAAATGAAATCAAACCAAACAAAAATGGCAGCAAATCAAATAAAAAATGACATAAAACCAAACAAAAAAATGACATGAAATCAAACAAAAGAAATAACAAAATTTAAAAGTAAAGGGTAAGAAAAGCTTATGAAGATGATGGTGGCGATGGTGATGGTGAAGGAGCTTCAAAATTGTTCCTCTGACAGAATTTGAGGAACCTCTTCTTCAAGCTACGCTGCTCTTTGTGGACTTACCATATTTGGGTGTTGAGTTCGTTGATTTGGAAAGTCATTTTTTGTTGGTTGGAGGCCATTTGGTCGAGGATTTGTCGAAATCAGTCGACCTCTGCTAGTGCACCCGGTTCCTCCTCTAGCTTTGAGACTGCTTAGGATGTGGAGGGTCAGGAAGTAGCTGTATCGGTGCCCCTCCTGTTCCTCACTGCAGTACACGTCTAAGGATTTCAAAGTTCCATAGATTGGAACTACAAAATCTCAGAGCGTCTCAAATACAATATGTCAAACATATCGTGATGTTGTGTAAACATCTCCTATATCAAGGTTATAAAATAGAGCTAAAGCAGTAACAATATGAGACATGCCAAAATATGAACTCTTTTTATTTACTATTGATCAAAAAATTTTAAAAGGCATGTTAATTTTATTTTTTTGATCCATGCCCTACAAAAAAGAAAAGTCCTTTGAATGCGCATTTGTTACTTTCAGTTTTATTAAACATAGTTAAACACATAAATTTGTGTAAAAGTAAATGCCCAGCACTATGAATTAGAGAATTCGGTGCATTCCTAGAGTCAAAATGTTCTTCCCCCGTCAGAGTTTCTAGTAATCATCCAAATAAAAATCATCGTGATCATATAAAACTTTAGTGTTTGGCAAATCGAAAAGGCCACATATGATAGTATAATCCAATTAATAAACAATGCCGAATAAACTAAACCGAAAAACGTCCATTTTACGATTATATTGGACTTTAGTGAAAAACTCTATGGTCATCATAGGGTGAATAAGTACATCTCTATCCCTAAGGTCTGGGAAACGCGCACCTTCTTGTTCTGAATAAATTGGAAATGGAGAGCGATAAGTTGTCGCTAAGTCGGGCTTACCTTCACCGAAAACTTGAAGGCAAAGTTCATTAGTTGGTTTTCAAGCCATCATCTTCTTTGGTGCCATTGTAAGAAGAAAATCTGCAAAAATAAGAGAAAGAGAGTGAAATTCGTATTTAAGAGTAAGGAAGAAAAATCTTACCTAAATCCTTGTGTTTTAAATGATTAATGGATAAAAAGAGTAAAGGATTGTAAGATTAATGGAAAGAGATAAAGAAAATATTAAGAATCTAGAGGAAAAATGAAGAATTTTAGAGAGTGGGAAGAGAATTTTCATGGGTTAGAGAGAGAAGGAGTGAAATTTTGAAGAATGGATGGAAGAAGAAAAGGGGAGGGAAACCTAAATTTCCCTCCGGATGGAATTCCACACTTCCCACGATCGTGGGATTTCTCTTCAGAAAATTTCTGGAGAGACTTCCCACGATCGTGGGAATCACCTCCATTCCCATGATCATGGGATAGGGTGAAGTGGATAGGGTGATTCTTCCACTTGTAAACCTTCTTCCAAGCTTAGCACGCATTCTCAATGATCCCACAACCTACAAACACATCAAAATAATATTATCAACAAGAATTTCGAAGATAAAACAAATTAAAATTGAAACAAAATCCAAATTAACATCAATCAAACCCAAATCAAATTTAAACATAACTGAATGAATCAAATAAACAATTAGATAAAGACAATAAAAGGAAATAGAATTCCATGGGTTGCCTCCTATATAGCACTTCTTTTAATGTCGGTAGCTCGAAGCTCTTCCTTGAAAACTCAGCCAGGATCAATTATAAACTGCTTGCTTCCACCTTTTTCTTTCGACATTAGTTTTGTAGCTTGTAAATAAGCTACAAATTGTAAATTAATCAAAAGGGAAATATGGATAACATTATGAAAACTGATGAAGCTCAATATTGTTTTTATTTTTAAGTGAACTATTAACATAACAGGAATAATAAAACTCCTTGAATCTTCCATTGAATCCAACAGTTTGTCCTATACGAAGGTGAGTTGTCCTCTTTCTTCCTTAATCACCTTTGTCTCCTCTGCTTCTTCCATTTCTCGAACAGAGAATTTCATAAATTCTTCAAATTTGATGTCTGTTGTCATCTATTCTTCG
Organism: Erythroxylum flavicans; assembly: GCA_027576715.1. NCBI lineage: Eukaryota > Viridiplantae > Streptophyta > Magnoliopsida > Malpighiales > Erythroxylaceae > Erythroxylum > Erythroxylum flavicans. The sequence goes on along the minus strand of JANZXP010000008.1, from coordinate 14,669,071 downwards.
TCCTTTTGTTCTTAGAACATTCGAACACATCAATTATCCTAAATGAGTTACTATCCTTTGGATTCTTAAATGCATCATTCATGTTGAATGTCACTTGATCATCATCAATCCAAAAGATAGAGTTCTTTTCATGAACATCTACTCAAGATTTTTCGATGTTCACTTATGGTATATCAAGAACTGGTGAATAATAAGGACAATTTTCATCCTTTTCTTCATCATCTTTCTTGATTTCTTGGTCTTCTATAAGGTAAGGTTCAACCTGGTCTGTCACTAGTTCTTCTTGTTCGTCTCCATTTTTAAGTGTGATAGCCTTATATTATTCTTGTTGTTATAAATCCATATTGCTCAGAGAGTCTTCCATACTTCTCTTGCAAAATTCACAGGAAAGCTGTCTTACTTGAATCTCTAGGTTATGAATATAAGCGGCATGATTTTCAAAAACTTGATCAAACTTCTCTTCCAGTCTCTTTTGACTTTCCTTCTGGATGAGAAACATCCTCTTCTGGTTCTCTTCCATTTCTGTTAGCTTATCCATGATTTTGTCAAATTTGGAATCCTACGAACTGGACTCATCTTGTTGAGATTCAAATAGGTCTTGATGTCCCATGTGAGTACTTGCATTGTTGGACCAATAGAAATCTGGGTGGTTCTCCCACTTCAGAGTGTACATGTTCCAATAAAGATCGGTACTTCCCTAACCATACTACACTTTATTGTAACTCGCAAAAGTTCCTTGCTCCCTATAATATCTATCTTCCATCATTGTTCTTTCTATTTCTTCTTGGCATCTAACTCTTCAGATGTCTCATTCCTCATTCTAAGATGTCTTGATGTGTATTGTAATATCGAATAGTTTATTGTTACCAAATTATGTTAATCTTTGCGTACTCCTTGTGTTCATGTACCTGTAAATACACAAGGAAAAGTATCAAAAACTCTTAAATCAAAGTAATCTAAATTAAACAAGATGCTAAACAATCAATCCCCAAGAATGGCGCTAAAAACTTATTGATAGTAAAACCTATTTACTTATTTTACGCTCAAAAACTGCAAATGAACGGATCGTGATTTGTAGTTAAAAAGAGTGGATATCGATCACATAGGGATTGATGCACAGACATCATTTAATTTAGACAAAACTTATTTAAGAAATGAAATTGTTTAATGCAAATAATCTGAAAATTTGAATTAAAATTAAAAGACTAACACAAAGTAATAGACAATAACAAAGTGCAGAAAAATAGAATTCAAGAATCTAAATACTAGAGATTACTTTTTTCCCTATTTTGTCTTTATCTTATTTTATTAATCAAATTGTGTCTCACCTTAGATTTCCAAATGTATTAATTACCCTCTCTCAAGGTGTAATTAATTGTCCCTAATTGAATTAAATGGAATCAATTGGATGATCTCTCAACCTACCCAATGACTCTACTGATTCAACTAGTTATTAAACTATCCTATGGGTGATTAATTGAATTCGTTGAGATCTCTCTTCTTACTAATGAATTAATATGATGATTGTATGTCTATAGGATGCCAGCTCTTGTTGTACAATCCTACACAATTAATTTTACTCACTCTCTCGATTTATTGCAGGAACACAAATAAAATCAACAATCATCAAAGATAACTTCATTCAATTCAATAAAATAGGAGTTCTAACAAAATAGTTCAGAAGCAATCCCTAAAACTAAATCAGCCACTCATAGTCTCCATAGCTTCATCGACATTTAAATAAATCATTTTACAAAAAATAGAAGAAGTAAAATTGACAGAAAATTGAATAAGGAAACTCCTTCACTTCTTTGCCAAAATCTAGAAAGTTTGGTGTTTATGTGTTATTTTCTCCAATCTTGATGATGATCCTTGACTTTAGTCCTTCCTCAAGGCTCCAAACATGTGTTCTTACCTTAAGGATGGTGTTTCTACAAAAGGGTTTCATCTTCCTTTAATGATGGAGGCTTAAGTTTATTGAAGCCCCGTATCATGACACGAATTATAATTCCCATAATTATGGGAATTGACATGATTTCCACAATCATAGGAATTTGCAATAGATGGACTCCTATTTTCTTTTCCTCTTTGATCTCTAGCTCAATCTCCAAGTTGCTTCATCTTCCTTCTTACATAAAAATAGTCAATTCTTACCTTAAATTAACATCAAACATAAAAGAACAATAATGGAAATCAAACTAAATGGAAACATACAACATGAATCTTAAACTACAACAATAATCAACAATTACACAAGAAAAATACATGCGAATTACCTAAAAAAACATATACTAATGCACAACTATTAACATTCATCACAAATGTTTGCCTTCAAGTAAACAACTAGGTCCTTGTTTTAAGAAAATAAATTTAAAAAAGTGTTTTCGTAATAAACCTACCTGACTTGCAATAAGCTTGACTTTTCATGAAAATATACTTAGGAATAGTTATAGAGTCTGAAGGACCAAAAAATTATTTATGTGTGTGTGCAATTGAAAAAGGCAAATAAATTAACACTTGGATCTTAATTAATTTGCATATTTAATTCAAAGCCCCTAGATATAGATTTTGCATGTTAATGATTTGATATAATGTGAATGATTGCATTTACGATTAAATGTATTTCATGAAGTTGAAGTCATTGCCTCATTATTGCATTGTGTATTATGTGTTTGTTATATGTTTGTTGTTTTGTTTGCTTGAGGGCAAGAAAAGTATGTGTTTAGGTTAGAATTGTATTAGTTTACGTGTTTAAGTGTCTTTTATGGGTTAATATTAGTTTTTGATCTTAATTGTTGTGTTTTTTAGGTATCTTGATGTGTTTGTTAGTGTTTCAAGGCCAACAAAGAAGAACAGAGAAGTTTCAGTGACTTTTGGGCTGAAAGCAAAGCCTACGATTATGGCATGAACGTGATAGAAAAATGTGAGCCAATATACGCTCGGCCACGATTGTGGCACTTAGGCCATGATCGTGATACACAGGTTTCATTCTGGAAATGATGGTGTCACTTGGGCCATGCTCGTGATAGAAAGGCGTAGATACTGGCCACGATCATTGCAGCCAGGGCCACCATCTTGGCCTGCATCAGGAAGATGCAAAAAATAGGTGAAAACGTTAAGTTTTAAGGAACTTTTCAGATCTTTTTAACCCCCGAACAAACCCTAGGGCTACCAAGGTATTTAGAGAACATGAAGAATACAGAGAAAGTCCTAAATGTGGAAACCTATCTGCGTAGCATGAATGTAAATTCAATAGAGCCATGTCAGGCTATCACACTCAGGACTAGGGTAGAGTTAGAAGACTTAGCGAAAAATCAAGCTAAACTTGACCTTAGAGAAGAACAAGAAAGCAAAGAAGAAGATGAAGAAAATAATGCCAACCATCCCTATTATTCACTAGTTCTTGATATACCATATGTGAACATCGAAAAATCTTGGGGAGATGCTCAAAAAAAGAACTCTATCTTTTGGATTGATGATGATCAAATGACATTCAACATGAATGATGTAATTAAGAATCCAAAGATTAGTAGCTCATTCAGGATAATTGATGTGTTCGAATCTTCTGAAGAATAAAAGGATGAAGAACAGATGACAACAGACGTCGAATTTGAAAAAGGTATAAAAGTCTCTATTCATAAAGCAGAATAAGCAGAGGAGACAAAGGTGATTACCGAAGAAAGAGAGGAACTCACCTTCTAACATGAAAAACTATTGGATTCGATAGAAGATTCAGGGAGTTTTGTTATTCCCTATTTTATTGACAATTTGTTAGAGAAAAGGACATTTCGAAGCTTAATTGGTTTTCTCAACTTTATTAATATTGTCCTTATGATCATTTTGCAATTTGTAGCTTACTCATAGGCTACAAAACTGATGTTGAATGAGAAAGGTGGTAGTAAACCACTCATAATTGATCCTGCTGAGTTTTAAAGGATGAAGGTCAAGCTAAAGATCATAAATTAGCACATTTAGTAGTTAGGTTTAAATTATTGTGTAGTTAGATTTGTTTTAATTTTCAAAATAAGTTCTTAATAATTTGGAATATTTTGGAGTACTAACTGTCTTACTCTTTTTTAAAGCAATTATAAGATAGGGCAGTAATCATGGATAGCAGGCACAAGTGATCTCTACCTCCATCACCATCAGCACCTCACTCAACATGACAATTTCGTGTCTAACCAATACATTGTTCAAGTGTAGGGAGGGTTATGTGTTTTTCGTTGTATGTGATTTAGTTATGTAATGATAGTTGTTAGGTTACATTTTGTGAATTGTTTGAATGTGTTAATGGCTTAGATGCATTGGTGATTTTGAACATAATCTATTAAGTTATGAATAATCATTAGCTCGCAAAACAATTAGTGAATTGGGGTCTTTGGACAAGTATACAACTTAATTAGGATCTAGTGTAAGTTTGTCACCCTCTAAATTGTCACATTCATTTATAATTTAAGGCCTTTCAACTTAAGTAACTTGCTAGTATTTTTTATGAAAACAAGTTGCTAAAAGAACAAGGTAGCCAATAATAGTAATAAAAAAGTTAAATAAATCACTATTCTGCTAGCCTTCGGGTTATGAATAAAGCGAGTAGCCAATTCAAAATGTGATATAGCTGAGTAACCGAATCGACATGTATTAAAAATGTGTGCCTTCACGTCAAAACGCTATAATGACGTTTCAACCAAGCTGTTTAATAAAAATGACTTAGTCAAGTAACCAGATCGACATTCATCACCAATGTTTATCTCCGAGTAAAAGACTAGGTCCTTGTTTTAAAAAATAAATTAAAAAGAATTTTTTTCTTAATAAACCTACCGAACTTGCAATAAGCTTGACTTTTAATGAAAATATACTTAGGAACGATTACAGAGTCTGAAGGACCGAAGAATTATTAATGTGTATGTGTAATTGAAAAAGACAAATAAATTAATACTTGGATCTTGATTAATTTGCATATTTAGTTCAAAGCCCTAAGACACAGATTTTGTATGTTAATGATTTGATATAATGCGAATGATTGTGTTTAAAATTAAATGTATTTCATGAAGTTAAAGCCATTGCCTCATTACTGCATTGTGTGTTGTGTGTTTGTTATGTGTTTGTTGTTTTGTTTTCTTGAGGACAAGAAACTGTTTAAGTGTGGGGATGTTGATAGTTGTGGTTTGCATCATGTTTTAGGAGTTAATTTATTATGTATTTAGTGTTAATTTGAGTGTTTAGTATGTGTTTAGGTTATAATTGTGTTAGTTTATATGTTTAAGTGTTGTTTATGGGTTAGTATAAGTCTTTGAGCTTAAATGTTATATTTTTTAGGTACTTTGATGTGTTTATTAGTGTTTCAGGGCCAACAAAGAAGAACGAAGAAGTTTCAGAGACTTTTGGGACGACACCACAGCCCATAATCATGGTACAATAGGCCACAATCGTGATAGAAACATGTGAGCCACTATACCCCAGGCCACAATCGTGGCACTTGGGCCATGATCGTGACAAAGAGGTCTGATTCTGGCCACGATTGTGTCACTTAGGCCACGCTCGTGACAGAAAGGGGTAGATGCTAGCCACGATTATGACAATCAGGCAGACGCAAAAATAGGTGAAATAGTCAAATTTTGAGGAACTTTTTAGACCGTTTCAACCCCTGACAAACCTTAAGCCTGCCAAGATATTTAAAGAACATGAAGAATACAGAGAAAGAGTTTTTGCATTAGCCGTATCCCGAAAGCCTAGAGATCTATATTGAGAGATTGAGGAAGGAGACAAAAGAAGGGAGACACGCAGATGAAGCCTATGTGAAGTACTTCCCCAAATAGTAGCTTTCCCGCTGTTGCTGCCTCCATCAATCTATTCCACTCATATTTTTCAATTTTATTTCAATTTTATTGATGTATAGAATTAAGATAGTCGTTAAGAATAGGATTGTCGAATGTTGATATGTATCTAAACTCACCTTCGGGCATTTTATCTTTCAGACTAATGAAATTTAATTTATTGCATTTTCATTGAATTATTTGTGATTCAATTTTTGCACTTCATAATTCGGTAAAAAACTAAGAGGGTGAATCGAATGAAAATCGTTAAATTGCACTAACGAGAGTTAGATAGTTTAATAGATTAAGAATTGAATCAAATCGTGTAACGAAAGATCGTGCATGGGTTTTCGTTAGGTTATTGGACAAATTCATATCTAATTTAGGTTTTAGGTAAATTGTGAATAGAGAGGTTGCAATTCCATAATCTAAATTAGGGTTAAAGATTATAACTCGAGAGAGAGTAATCTACCCTAGGGCCGTCTAGACTCAGTAATTCAATAACTTTATAATCAATTAGGTTTTCGTTAAGGTCGGATTAAATTACCTTTTCTGTCAATTGGTAGTTTCTAGGTTGATTCTTGACTTGGTTGTGCAATTGCTATCTTGTTTATAATTTCAAATTTAATTCTTGAAATTGATTTCTTTATTGAATAATTTTTTCTTTAGTTGTTTATTTTGAATTTTTACGAATTTAAGTTGAGTCTTAGATTTTAGGATTAAATTATTCCTCCTCGTGGGATCGACACCTTAGGTACTGTGTGGATGACCCGTGCACTTGCAGTATTATTGAGGTTAAAAATATTAAAACTTTGTCATATAGGAACCTACGATCACAAAGGCAAGTAAAATTCTAATTGATTCTAATATAGCAACAGGTGCATAAGTTTCACTAAAATTAATACCTTCTTGTTATTTGTAACCTTGAGCTACAAGTCTAGCTTTGTTTCTTACCACCTTACCATTTTTGTCAAGTTTGTTTCAAAATACCTATTGAGTCCTAATGATTTTGAGGACGAGGAGCTAGATTCTAGACTTTGTTTTTATCAAATTGATTTAGTTTGTATTTCATGACTCAAACCCAATTTTGTTCAGTAAGAACCTCTTCAACTATCTTTGGTTTTATTTATGAGATGAGAGCTCTTGAACAATGATCTTGTTCTTAAACCCAGAATATATTGATTTGTATAAAGACCTCTTCATTCTCTCAATGTTTTTCGTTACATAGGCTCTTGTTGAGATGAAAGAGCCTACTTTGTTCTAGCTTTAGAAGGTCCTTCTTGATTTTGTAATTCTAAAGGTATTATAGGTGTAGTTTGATTCTCTAATGTATTTTTAGGTATCAATGGATGCTCTTCATCATTTGAGTTAGTTGTTGTTGTCAAAAGTAATGCTTTATCAAATACCACATATATCGATTCTTCTATCTTCTTTGTTCTTTTATTATATACTCTGAATCCTGTAATAGTGATACTATATCCCAAAAGATAGCTTCATCTGATCTCACATCAAACTTTCCAAAGTTGTCTTTTCCATCTTTTAGAATGAAACACTTACAGCCAAATACTTGAAAGTAAGTAACATTTGGTTTTCTTCCATTCCACAACTCATTAGGAGCCTTTTTATAATAGGTCTTATAAGATATTTGATAAGTACATAACATATTGTGGATACTACTTTTGCCTAGTATCCATGAGGTAGTCCACTTTCACACAGCATAGTCCTGGCCATATTAACCAAAGTTCTGTTTTTTCTCTCTATTCCATTTGACTGAGGCGTCTTTGGACAGGAGAAGTTGTGAGTTATACCATTGTTGTCACAGAATTCTTCAAACTTTATGTTATCAAATTCTCCTCCACTATCGCTCCGAATTGAAGTGATACAGTACCTTTTTCTATTTGAATTTTTCTATAAAACTTTTTAAACACTTTAAAAGCATCATCCTTATTTGATAAGAAATAAAGCTATGTAAATATGGAGTAATCATCTACTAGACCAAAACCATAATGTTTACCACTAAAACTTTAAGTTATAGTTGGACTAAATAAATCCATATGCATAAGTTTAAATGGTTGGCTAGTAGACACAATATTTTTAGGAGGAAAGATGCTTCTAACTTGTTTCTCTTTTAAACAAGCCTCAGAAACTTGCTTGCTTTTGAACTTTAAGGTTGGTAGTCCTCTTACTAACTCGTTTTTGGACAATTTTGATAAAATACTCATATTGGCATGTCCAAATCTTCTATACTAGATAAACAAATCCTTTTTTAGAGAGACAAAACATTTAACACTTTGTGAGGACATGTCTTCTAGTTGAGCACAATATATAATCTGATTTTTAGGACCAACAAACATAATATTATTATTAAGAATATCAAATTTTTCATAATGAGATGAATAGAAAATGACTTTGTAACCTTTATCACATAATTGACTTACGCTAAGCAAGTTATGTTTCATTCCATCAACAAAAAGAACATATAAAGGTAGAGTCAGAATCACCAATTTTGGTGACCTTTGCTTTAGTTTTGTCTGCAAAGACAACATTACCTCATCTTTTTTTTCAATGTAGTTGAAGTGTGATATGTCATGTGTTTTGAACAAACACTATCAACTATTCATTGATTTTCCCTTGTCTCTATTTTAAAACATATCTGCAGAAAGCACTATCTCATTTTAGGTACCCAAATTTTTCGAAGTCCTTTCGGGTAAGTAATTTGACCTTTCGATCTCTAAACATACATCTAAAATAATTTCCTTTTATGAAAATTATGAGAATGACTAATGTGACTATGTTTACTACATTAATCGCATAAAATAGATAAATGATAATTGTTAGGATTTTTGCCACTTATCATATTCCAACTGTTTTAGCTATAGCTGCTGCTAGATCTAACAAAAAATTTTTGTATGGCATGATATTGTTTTGTCATTGTATCCTATTCCGACTTTATCAAAAATGAATTTACCATTACCAAGCAATGCATCAAGATTCTTCCTTCCATCAACAAAATTTTCCCAATCTTTTTCTAGATATAAGATCTTTCCAGCACTTTTCTCCTTTTCAAGTTCTAAGGTGGTGACTTTTTCTTCTTACTATCTTACCTTATTATAATCATTTTTTAGTAGCGTATTTTCCAACTTAGCTACTCTTTCTTTCAGAACTTTCTTTTCAAAAACCTTTTGCTTATAGTCAACCTCAAGAGACATATTCCTGGTCGTCAAATTCTAATTCGCAGATTCCAATTATTTAATCTTACTATTTAGAGATGCATCATTGTTCTTGGACTTCTCAACTTCTTTGAAATACTTCACTGTCAATCTTTTGTACTGATCATACAATTCATGATATGAATTGTTCAATTCATCAACTTCAATATCAGAGTCAAAATAATATACCTTATCTTCTCCTAATTCAACTATAAAGCAAACATTGCTGACTTCTTCTTGCCCTTCTTCTTCAAAATTTTCAAAATCCTCATCTGACCATGATGTAATCATTGCTTGCTTTCTGGATTTTCTATCTTTTGACTTATCCTTTTGAAGAAGAGGACATTCTGGTATTGCATGTCCTGGTTTCTTACAGTATAATATATGATTTGATTGTTTTATGTATTGTTATCATTGTTGCTACCTTTTGATAGGAACTTATTGTTTCCAGCTTTCTTGTTTCCTTCTCTTTTCTTCATCAGCTTCTTTTTATAGAAGTAGGCATATTTTTTGACCATAAAGTTGAAATCATCTTCTCCATCTATTTATAACTCAGTGTCACTTTCATCACCGTTTGATTTGTCAGTTGCTTTTAGTGCCATTCTTTTTCTATAGGAGGATCCTTCATCTCGCCTAAGTTCGGTTTCACGGATCATCAGATTTCCTTATAGCCAGTCAAGTGAAATAGTTTCTAAGTCTTTTGTCATTTCTAGAGTTGTCACCTTAGGTCTCCATTCCTTTGGTAGTGACCTCAAAATCTTCATCATTAGCATATATATTTCTTAAGTTCTTTAAGGTCGTGACGATGTTGTTGAAGCATTCGGAGAATTCATCTATGGTCTCTCCCTGTTTCATGCCAATAGTTTCGTTTTGATGCACTAAAAGACTTATTCTATACTTCTTTACCTCATTCGATCCTTTAAACATGACTTATAGTTTTTCCCACATTTCTATTTCTGTAGAGCAATAAGATATCTTTTCATATTCTTTTGGGGACAGCGCACATATCAGGTGATGTTTTGTTATAGCGTTTAGTTATGCATTTTTCCTGTCAACATCAGTCCATACTTCTATGTTATCAAAAGTCAGAATTGTAGCTCTTACTCTAATTGCTTGCCATATTTCAATATCTACAGATTGGAGATATATGGTCCTTCTCTCTTTCCAGTATAAGTAGTTGTTTCTATTGAAGTAAGGAGGCTTTAAGATGGATTGTCCTTCAAAACTTCTTAAGGTATTTTCTATGATCTATCACGTGTTGTAAAACACAAAAATGTGAAATCTTGCTCTGATACTAAATGATAAAGTAAACGTACACAAGAGGGGGGTGAATTGTGTGTGACTTAAATTTTTTTTTGCAAGTTCTTTCAATTTGTATATTAAACAGATCTTAGTTAACGAATAAAAATAGTAGGAGCCTGTCAAATGATAAAGTCTTTTAAATGACAAGAGCCTATTAAACAATAGGAGCCTTTTGTAAGATAGGAACCTGCTTAAATGGAAGGAGCCTACTGAATGATAAATTATGTTAAAACAATTTAAAAATAGAAAGCGCCTGTTAAAACTGAAAAGAATCTCTTACAAGTTCAAAATAGAAGGAGTCTATTATAAAGTGAAGGACCCTCTTGCTTAAATAAACACAAACACATAATATAATGCAAATATTTAAAAGTTAATAGATAGAGAGAAGGAGGCAATCGATTTATACTAGTTCGGCTTACAATCTAAGCTTACACCCAATCCCCAAGTATCCAACTTGAGTGTTTCACTATAAAATCAAGTAGTAATTTAACGAGCCTCTCTAAGCTCATAAGTTAATATTTTTCAAGTTTCTTCAACCTTCCACACTAGTAGTATTTCACTAGCCTCTCTACAAGCTCTCAAATAAAAATAAGGTTTGCTCGATATGAACTTCAATAATCTCTCTCAACAAAATTTAACATTCTAACACACAAGAGAATTTTTTACAAGGATATCACTTTTAAGAATGTATATGTTTTTAATGTGTTTTCACAATATAGCTTTGTAAGCTTTTATATTGTTCAGTCCTTCTTGTTCACAGTTGCATTGGCTCTTCCTTAAATAGGCATTTCCTTAATTAGCCATTGCTTCATTTGCATCCTTGGTTAATTGGATTGATTTGAATTTGAATAATTTCGACATTTATCTTTCCTAAAATTCTTCCATTGATCACGGAGCTAATAAGCAACCATTATAATTAGTAGGTTCCTTTCGGATAAACCATTTCTAATAAGGTAAGTTCAAAAAGAAGGTTCCTACAAAAAAGGAAGCATATTTCTTATGATTTTATTTCCATTTGAGAATTAACTTGTTAACAATAAAAGAAAATAAATCCAATTTGAATTTTGAAATATTATATTGTTATCATCAAAATCGTTAAAATATAAGCCTTGAGCTAACACAAAAGTCACAACTTCGTGTTACATATGGAGGAAATATGGTAACTTCATTATGTTGTTCCAATCAAGCTCTCCAATCTAACACTATAATCATTAAAATATATACATGGGAAGGTTCTAAGATAAATCTAAGATCTGGTTCACACTTCCATAGTCTTTTTCCCTTAACAATCTATAAGAGTAATTCACATGCCATTATGGATGTTCAAGAACTAAAAGGTTATTATGATCTTTAAATTGTCCTAAAATAGGAAAAAAATAATAAACAAACATGAACTTAACCAAGGACAACGTTTGCCATAGCTGGACTGTAACACCCCAACTCCCGCCGGACCCGAACCTGATATCGACAGTGATACCCGAATTCGTGCCCCGCGAGGGTGGCGTGTCACATCACTTAAC
>JANZXP010000008.1:14631810-14642130 GCA_027576715.1 Erythroxylum flavicans | reverse complement strand
TAGTAAACTGTGTTTCCCTCTCTAGGGGTAATCCTGATAATTTAGTAGGGAACACATCCTTAAAATTCCTAACAATAGGAATATCCTAAATGGTCTGTTTATTCCAGGTATCAGTCACATAGGCTAAGTAAGCTTCACATCCACCTTGAATCAATCTTAAAACACTCATTGAGGAAATCAATCTGGTTGGCACTGCTTGACTAACACCTCGAAATATTACTCTCGGCTGATTAGGAGATTCAATAATCACCTCCTTAGTGTAACAGTTCATCATAGCCCTATGTGTAGTAAGCCAGTCTATACCTAAAATAAGGTCTATCTCTTTCAACTGCAATATTATTCAACTTTGCCTAATCAATATAAATGATACACCCTTTACACACCTCTCCAATCACTGTAGTACTACTTACCGGTGTACTCACCTCTAAGTTACAATTCAACATCTCTCTCTCATAATACAGTTTAGATGTCAGATGTAGTGTGATGAATAAATGTGTAGATCCTAGATCTAACAATGCAAATGCTTCAAAATTAAACACATTTAACACACCTGCAACAACATCTAGGGAGTTCTGTGCTTCCTATCTAGTAATTATATAAATTTTGGCCTGAGACTGCGGCCGATTATTCTACACCTCAGTCCTGACACTAGGACTTGTAAAATTTGTTATGCCTCTACCTCTGCCTCTCTGTCCTGCTCCACTAGCTCTACTATACTAAATAGTCATCTCAGTCCCTGTTCCCCCTCTCACTCCAGACTGTGGTCCCAAAGTTATGGGACAATCTCTAATCTGATACTTAAAAAGAGCCATAAAAAAAAGCTCCTGATAACTTCTAACATTCCCCACCATGTTTCTTTCCACAATGTTCACAACTAGGCATCTGTTGTGATTGCCCTCCTAGTACTTGACCTCTACCACTACCAGCTTGAACAAAACCACCTCTCGGTCTAAACCCTTACTGCTTTGATCTAGTGTGTGATTAGAATGATCTATTTTGGTGTTTACTTAATCTGTTTCCAGAATCAGCTTGAGACTCACCCTGTCTCTTCATTCTGAACTACTGCCCATACTCTCCTTGTCCATCTTTTAATAATTGTTCAATTCAGATCGAGGCAACTTGTAGTTCCATAAAACTACCCAAATTAGTAATGGCTAACCTCGTCCTAATTTCCATATTTAATCCATCTTTAAACCATCTATATTTATCCTCCTTATTTGAAATCAAAGCAGTTGCATACTCCCATTAACTCATTAAATCGGACCTCATACTTAGCTACAATGAGACTACCCTATTTTAAATCTAGGAATTCCTTCATCTTTTTATCTAAATAAATCTTTGGTATATAATTTTCCTTAAAAACCCTCAGGAAATCTCACCATGTCAGTCTATAAGGTTGAGTGATAGTACCGGGAACAGTCTTCCATCACTGATATGTTGGACTTTGCATAAGTGAGACCGTATAGTCAAACCTCTCATCTGACCATAGTCCATCTGATCAAACACTTGCTCCATTCCTTCAAACCATCGTTCTACTTCTGTAGGGTCTGTACTTCCATAGAAGCCTACAACTCCCTACTTCCTAAGCTTATCATACCCGCCTCTCTCACCTCTCAGGAGTTCCCTACGGCATTTGTTCAAACTCAAGTACTAAAGACTCTCTATTGGCTCCTACAGACTCAAGGTCAGGTAACTCTACAACTTGATCTCCTATAGTAGTTGACCTATAACATACAATAAGTGTGATCACTATACGAGTCTCTCACTATATGTTAGGATTAAATGCTTATATATGTCCCTATAGATGTCAAACCATGCTCTGATACCAAAAAATGTAGCACCCCACCTTCATAAAGTAAATGCTTGCATATCTGGAGGACATTTGAGAACATAATCTATGAAAGCGGCATGTTAGAGCAATCTCATTCACTTATTGTGGCATCTTAGAGAACATAAGTAGTTAAAAGATTAACTTTGCCCTTTTCATTCACAAACATAGTTTACATTGAGGCATTACAATACACAATCCAAATATTTACTTCATCAAAAGCATCTGCGTGTTTACTACTCCTTTGCAAAATGTTTCACATGAAAAGAGAAAGCTAAATTAACACAATCTACAACTCCTCAGACATTAGCTGACCAGACCTTTAAGCCATTCTTTTTTCCAAAATAGATAGAACTAGACTTCTACTAGTTTCCTTTAGAAGCTATGTCTTCCTTGTATCTGAAAATCAACGTTGCAATTTTGATGAGTTTGTGAACTTAGTGAGTGAACCATCATTGATATGCTCACTCATGTCAGAAACAAAAACATCTCAATTATAAACCAAATTCTCAATATACCTTATCTCAACAATACATCATGAATTTCAAACATTTCAAATACTCATTTCAGAATAATTCTATCATTTATCTCAATCAATCATATTATCAACAAATACACGAATATGGCATATCCCTATATCATCACAATTTAGTAATGTTTTCATAATCATTTACATGATACATTTAAAGATATATTTGAAAATGCACATGTGACTCCACTTTCATTTTTATTTTATTGTAATCGAGCGACTATTTATTGTCCTGTATCCTCTGTAGATACCAGACTCATTTCACATTCTGTCTCATACCTATTGTGGATACCGTGCTCATTGATCACTAAGCCTGTGGCTCTTTATATGCATTTACGAGCTTTAAGCTCTTTTCAGATTGGCCACTCCAGTCACAACTCCTTTATCTGATCATGCATAACAATGTAACACAATGCATCATTTCACAAATAAGCTTTTATTCACTTTCATTCATTGTGCACAATCATTTTCACATATTCATCACATCTAAGTCTGGCATTCAACTTTTCATTGAGTATACACTTTCCAAATTCACATTCAATCAGAATATGCTCCCAATACTATCCCAAATATCAAACTCCTCAGACCAATCAATTTTTAGTATTATCACAATCATAATAATAATAGATTAATAATTGAAATTGAAACAGAATCAAGTCAAACATAGTGAGAAAACATCTAGGTTAACTCACAATACACTCCAGATAAGCTATTTCCTGGATGATCAGACAATGTCTGGATGCTGGCATTTGACTTGTGCATCTAAAATCATGCAATACACACATATTCACATTACTAAGGTGATCAATCAAATACATATTCAATCATGCACATATATACATATGTCATGTTCAATGCATGCTCAATTGACTTTTCTCAGGTATGTATCCTTATTCACATTTCTTAACCAATCATACATCATTACTTGGATATAACCAATTTGTAATTAGGTTTATATCTTCAAATAAGCTTGATTATTCTAAATTGATCAACCATACATTCACTAACTCCTTTCTAGTATTACACATAATGACACAGTAACACAATTCTTATTCATTCATTCCTAATGCACATTACTCATGTCCTTATGATCATGTTTGCATTCATAAGAACACCTTTATTCCTTTTACAACTCATAATGTCCAGATTTGGATATATAGATATCAAAACAGTCAATTCTTTAAGTTACGACATCAATTAACAACCTAAACTTGTCAAGCTCTTAACTAATTAATCAAGTAACAATCTAGGTTCATTCCAAGCCCTAATCACCAATTTAGAGTGACTTTTCCTTAACTAGTTCAACATGTACGCAAAACAAAAAATAGCTTTTCAGAGCTAAGCCCACGATCATGGAGGACTTTGCCATTATCGTGACAGAAGGCAAGCAAACAGGCCATGATCATGCTCTGAGGGCCACGATCGTGCACAGTCTTTCTTCCTCTATTCTCCATGAATTTCACATTACTTAGAAACATCATTAACATTTAAAATTTTCCAAAATTCACATCCTATAAAGCTACTTCTTTTCATGCTAGTTTAGCTTCCATATTGGTTACATTAAATCTCACAAAAATCTACTCAATTGTTTCATTACCATCCACTTTATACCATCATACATGTAGTCCTAACTTTTCCAAATTTGAAAACATCTTAAGAAAACCTATCTTTAGCATGAATTCCTCATCAATTATATCTCAAATCCCAAATTAGATCATTCATATAGTAGCCTATAATCCATGGTTTTCATACACCAAGAACAAAGCAGAAAAACATCCAAGTTCATCCAATATATTCCAGCATGTTCATCATCAACTGCATATAAATTTCATTCCGATTCAATCATCATTTTCATTCTATTAAGCATGCCATAAAGATCATATTTATACTTACTTATTAAGTTTCCAATTTTAGCTCAAAACATCAAGGTAACCTATCCCTCCAAGCAAGCAAGATCAACACAATTTTAAGGTGAAAATGAACTGGTTTTTGGTAGCAAGATGAAGGTAATATTAAGCTAGTTTCTTGATTGTTTTGTGAAAGTTCAAAGTTTAGCTTTGGTGTAGTAATTTTAGCTAAGGTTACACCAAAATTTAGAGAGAAGATAGAAGCAATTTCGATGATGAAATAAGAAGAAGATAGCATAAACGTTTTCTGAATTAGCTTAGCTTAACAAGGTGCAAGGTGTCTCCATTTAACCCTTCCATATGTCATTAGGCATGCCTTCTATTTGTCCCATAATTAAGATGCCATATTCCACCTATTAATTATTCCACATGTCACTCAATAATTGATCCATTCGGTAATTAATTACTAGTCCATTTATCACTTATTTATCTATGCCAAATGTCACTCAATTTTTATTCTTGGTCACCCTAATTTTTCATGTATCAATTTGTCTTGCTACTTAGCAATTTTACTAGTCCAAATGTACATATTAATTCGTCACTCTCCCAATTAATAACATTTAATTCCAAATGACAAATTGGAATCTATTCAGACCAAAATTTTTAGACACAATAATTTATAATTCATATCATGTTCATTTTACATCTTTCATACCCCAGAATATGTCAATTGAGTGCATATACTATTTTTGCAATATGTACCAAATTCATAATTCATGTGTGTATGCATATGAATTAAATTATCTCAATGTTATTACTCATATACAATGGTTTAGGGTTCTAACCTTAGTATATTTTGGAAATTGGATATTACAACAGTATAGTGAGGTTGTGCGTGGAAATGAGGAGACTCTAACTATAGAGTCATAATTTCTCCTCCATATGGCTTTTAGCTGTATCACGTTGATTTGTCAAGGGGCAACATCCTCTAATTTTCGACAGAATCTTCTTCATCTCTGCATAATGAATTAGCCTAATCTTATAGCTTTGTTGGAAACTCGTGTTTTTGGGACGAAAGCCGATGAATTCATTCAATGCGGTGGTTTCGCCTTCTCTCATCGTATTGAAGTTGTTGGTTTTAGTGGAGGCATCTGGCTTCTTTGGCACAATAAATTGCGAATCAGAATTCTTGAAAATATTTTTCAATATGTTCATTTAGAGATAGAGATGTTGGAGCATAAGCTTTTTCTCACTGTTGTTTGTATAAGTTCAAGTCCTCTGGCTTATAAGAGTCTTTGGCCAAATCTTCTGGGGTTAGGAAGTCAACTTATGGACATGTGGTTAGTTAGTGGTGATTTTAATTATATCTTGCATGACTCCCAAAAATTAGGGGGTTCATTGAAGAGGGAGCCTGCAGATTTTTGTCAAGAGTGGATCTTCAATGTTCAAATGCTCGATCTTGGGTTTCAACGGCAAAAGTTTGCCTAGGTAGGGGGTCAAGTTCGAGAATGGATGGATAGAGCAGTGAGCAATGTGTCATTTAATAAAAGCTTCTCTAATAACACTATATTCCACCTTTCGAGAATGGGATTTGATCCTCGTCCCATTCTCACTCGAACATTTCCCCTATTGAAACAACATCAATATATGAAGAGATTTCAGTTTCTAGCTCCTTGGTTACTACACATGGGCTTTATGAGTGTTTTGAGGAGTGTTTAGAATGTACCTGGCGACTTTACCCCTAACATGACTCAGTTTATTGACAAAATATCCAGGTGGAATGTGGATAAGTTTGGCAATATTTTTAAACGGAAAACAAATTTGTTGCAACGATTGGGTAGCGTTCAATGAGAATAGGCTATGTACATGACGCTTAATCTTACTAAGGTGGAGGAAGAATTAAAAAGGGATTTAGATCTAGTTCTGGCTCAGGAAGAAGTTTACTAGCAATAGAAATCTCCGATAGATTGGCTTGCAAAAGGTGATCAAACTATGAATTACGTTCATTGTACGATGATCTAGAAAAGCAAACTATGAGAGTGAAGGCCCTTAAGGATGATATGGGAAATGTGCTCCATAGTGAGGCTTTGAGAAGGCATATCGTAGAATATTTTATCACTATTTATACTCGCCCTAACAATATCTCCATTTTTAAGAATAAGGTCAATCATTTTCCTCATATTGATGATCAGGCGATGGCAGGTTTGGTGGGCATAGCTGCAGATGCAGAAATTTGAAATGTTATTTTTAGTATGAAGCCGACGAAGGCTCCAAGTCCCTATGACATTTCTACCATCTTTTTACAAAAAATGTTGAAGTGTAGTTAGTACTTCTGTTTGAAACTTTGTGCAGGACATTTTTAGAACTTAAACCCTTTTGAAAGAGTTAACCTAAACTTTCCTTGTGCTCATCCCGAAAATGGAAAATGCAACCTCTATCAAGATGTTTCGCCCTATCAGCCTATGTAACGTTATTTACAAGACACTTTCTAAGGTGATAGTCAAATGCTTAAAAGGCATCCTTCCCTCCATTATTGGCCCAACATAAATTTGCTTTGTACCTGGATGACACATTACTAACAATATCGTCCTTTCCTAATAAGTTATTCATTCTATTTGGTGAAAAACTAGGTACAAGGATTTTCTAGCAATCAAGGTGGATTTGGAGAAAGCGTAAGATATACTTTCATGGGATTTTTTATGTGACATCTTACGACAATTGAGAATTCCAGCGAGTTTGATAAATATGATCATTGAGTGTGTGACGACATCCAATATGTGCCTTTTAGTTAGCGGTGAAGCCTTATATTCTTTTATCCATATAAAAGGTATTTGATAAGGTGATCTTATACCACCATATCTCTTTGTCTTATGTATTGAGCGACTGATGCAAGACATAGTTCAAGCTGTGGAGCATGGACAGTGGAATCCTTTTTAATTTAATAATAAGATCCCTCCTATCTCTTATCTATTTTTTACAGATGATTTGTTACTTTTTACTGAAGCTTTAAAGGCACAAGTTCGAATTGCCCAAAAGCTGGTGGAGGATTTATGTAATCAATCAAGGCTGAGAATCAACGCTACTAAAACTATAGTATTTTTTTCACGAAATGTACCAAAATAGGCGAAAGCCACACTGTCTCACTGACTAGGCTTTCAAGCCATAGAAGATCTAGGCCGATACTTGGGACTACCGATTCTCCATGGGTAGATTACCAAGAGAGCTTATCAAGGAATTATGGAGAAAGTGCATAAAAGACTATCTGGTTAGACCGCTTCCAACCTTTCATTGGCAGGTCGTTTGACGTTCACAAATATAATGCTATAGAGCCTTCCTTATTTTGCCATGCAAACGATTAAACTGCTTTATTATCTTTGTGACAAGATTTAGCAACATATTCGTCAATGTAGGGTCATGCATTACTAATTGTAAGCTCAACTTAATAGTGTGGGATGATCTGTGTCGTCGTAGAGAAAATCGAGGTTTGGGGTTCAGGAAGCTTCGAGTGATGAATGAAGCTTTCCTTATGAAAGACGGATAATAGTTAATTCATTCCACCAATAAGATATGGGTTAAGGAGCTGAGGGCGAGTTATGGAATTTAGGACACGGTGCCATCAATACTAAAGAGGAGGATCTTTGTGGGGTAAACTTTCTACTGGCCTCACTTGGGCTATTAGTAATGGCAAAATGGATAGTTTCTGGACTGACAGATGATCAATCAATGAGCGTCCTCTGATGACATATGTGTTTAGTGACATTCTAGAGAATACTTTGACATATGTGTCTAGTGAATCTAGTTTTGGGTTTTATTCCGCTTTCCTTAAACAGAAAGGATGATTTTTATTAATGACATTTAGTTAATGGTATGTTCCCAGTTAGATCAGCGTATGTCATCTTAATGGAGGATGACAATCCCCTCAGGACCAATAAGTGAACTCGAATTTAGAAGTAGAAAGGTCCAGAGCGGATCAAATTTTTTCTTTGGTTAGAAGCCAAGGGCAATCTCCTTAAATGATGGGAGTTAGCTTATAGGCAAGTGATTCTTGATACGCGTTGCCAATGTTGTGAGGAGGATGCGGATATATTAATTCATGCTTTACAGGATTGTCGATGGGCCAGATTGGTGTGGAACCAATTAGTGCCAATGGATTTCTAGTCTAAATTTTTCTCTTTAGCTCTTCAAGCTTGGCTACAACACAACTTGAGTAATAAATGATAAATGGGGCATTAGGGAGAATGACAATTGGGATAATTATTTTGGAGTTGCAGTTTGGCGTATATGGACTTGGCAAAACCTAAACCTTTTCTAACAACAGGACTCTATCCTGTCTGTACAAGGCAAAGACATTAGAACCATAGTTTATAAAATTAAACTCGGTTATACGAAATGATCCATTCAGCCGATTAATATGCAGCACGATAGAGAGTGGCCATGGCAGCCTCCAGTGCGTGGTTGGCTAAAATTAAATGTGGATGGAGCTATTAACCCAACTACTGGGTTATCTATAGGAGGGGTTGATGAGAGACCATAATGGTGCGTAGATTAGGGGCTTTGCTATGAATATAAGCAGGGGCTCAATCCTTATAACCAAGCTTATAGGTATTTTTCAAAGCCTGCGGTTTGCATAGTGTCGGCCATTAATCAAATCCTCAATGGGGTAGATGTTCACAGTAATGAACAGTTAATACATAGTATTAAAGAGCTCATCTGTCAAGATTGACAAGTAACCATCCAGTACATGCCAAGGGAGGCTAACAGGTGTGCAGATTTTATTGCAAAGTATGCTTGCTATCTTATGCATGGCCCTTATGTTCTGCTCTCTATGCTTGGGTTGGGTGAATTATTGTTGTGTTATAGTAGATTTCATCCTAGGGGGAGTAGTCACCAGGCTGGTTGCCTTTCTCTAAAAAAAAGGATAAAGAAAATTGCATGTTTATATATACATATTTAGAATAAATATTTGGAAATTTTTATATGCAATTACTACCAAACAAGTTTAAGAGTAACAATTGTGTGTAACTAATGAAAAAGGTGTGAAGAAAATTTAAATAAAACATATATCATACAAACGGTTGCTCACTCTTTACATCTAAAAAAGCATTCCTACTTTGTACTTTTACTAATATTGGTTTGAAGTATCATATTGATTACAACAAGAACCAAGTTTGACCCTACGATTTAAATTATGAGACTACAAGACGCTTTGATCCTTAAATTACCCAGAACATTCATTCCTGGTTACCTTTTTATGAATGATCTTTCTATTTAACTCCATAATCAAATTAGGGTTATTTGGTACATGAATTCCCTAAATCCATAGCATGCTTAAAAAAAATGATGCAACCAAAAATATATACCCTTGTCCAGCATTGAGTGCTGTAAGAAAAGACTTAGGGGAAGTTGGTTCACATAAGGGAATGGTAATAGGAATCACTATAAGAAAACTGTCATTTTGCAATGGAAAATATCCACGGAAAACGTAAATATTCCATCGGTATCAAATATTACCGACGGAATGTACCGACAGACAAAAACGTCGTAGATTCGGCCGTAGCTAAATTTACCGATGGTACAAGAACATTTCGTCGGTAAATTTAGCGTTGAAGAATGATTTACCGTCTGTAAATGTAGCAAAAATGTACCGACCATCCCAGTTGTTCCGTCTGTAAATTGCCGATGGGTTAAAAATTTTTCGTAGCTAAATTTACCGATAGTAAGTTCTTTAACCGTATGTAAATTTAGCTACGGAGTGTCCTCCTATCGTCGGTAAATGTACCGATGGTAACATATTTTTCGTCTGTAAATTTGCTTAACAATTATCGACAGAATTTATCGTCTGTCGGTATGTTTTATTAATTACTGACGGAATATGTCCTTCTACCGTCGGTAAAGTAGTTAGGAAGTTACTGACGGATGGTTATTTCTATCGGTAAAGTTATTGCTTAATTTTAAAATATATATATATATTCATTATATTTAAACTATAATTGATGCATAATTTTAATAATTAAATATTTATAATATAAATTAAATTTGGTTAAATAGAAATTTTGATTAATGATTAAAAATTAAAATATCTTAATTGATAATAAAAATGTTACATTGTAAATAAT
>JANZXP010000008.1:14613931-14631710 GCA_027576715.1 Erythroxylum flavicans | reverse complement strand
GCGGGATTCATTCCCGCAATTATTGCCAATAGTTATGGCTAACCCGTCGGTAAAAATATAATCAACTTTACAGACGGAATGCTGTCTGTCGGTGAATAGTGTTCACCAATCCAAACATACTGACGGTAGAGTGTCCGTCGGTATATATCCGAAGCAATTAAAATGCGGGGAGCATTCCTGTAATTTTTGCCGACGCCAAAGGTCGTGTCATCGCTATATGTCGCCGGAGATTTTGCGTGAAATTCATTCCCTCCAGTATTGCCGATGGTAATGTATTTCCGTCGCTATATATGAACAATACAATACATTTACCGACAGTTTGTTGTTTTTCATCGGTAAATAGCTACAGTTTTTATCCATCAGGAAATGTCCGTCGCTAATTCATGATTTTCTTGCAGTTAATGGGAATGAATATAGTTAAGAATAATAATGAATATAATCATTGTAATTATGATGGTCGATTAAGAGGAATGAATAATTAACATTACCATTGATAGTAGTTAGTTTGTTAAAAATATTAAGAAATAAAAATTTGTTATATTTTAATTAATTAAATTATAATTAACTAATTAATTATGTTTTAATCAATTAATTATATTTTAATTAACTATATTTTAATTAATTAATTATATTTAAATAATTACATTTTAATAAATTATATTTTATATTTTAATTAATTACATTTTAATTATATTTTAGTTAATTATAGTTTGATTATATTTAATTTAAAAAATATTAGTGTTTGTGGAAATCAAAACCATTCCTCCTACACATAGGGGTATGGACTATTACCTAAAACTAGGGTATGAAAAAACTATTTAGGGCGAGGTTGGTTCGCAGGAATGATAATAGGAATGAGAACATATATTATCATTATAATTATGATGGTTGGTTAAGGGGAATGAATGATTACCATTAACATTGATAGCGATTGGTTTGTAAATAATATTAAGAAATAAAATTTTATTATATTTTAATTAATTAATTATATATTAACTAATTATATTGTAATTAATTAATTACAATATTTTAATTTATTAATGAATTATATTTTAATTAATCATATTGTAACTAATCGATTATTTATTTTTAGTAAATTATAACGTAATTAATTAATTATTAATAATATTTTAATTAATTAATTATGTTTTAATTAATTAAATTGTATCTAATTATTTAATTAATTAGTATTTAAAATATTTAAAAAATGAGTCATTATTTAGGAATGAGTTTCATTCCTCTACTAAATAGAGGGTATGGAGGATTCTCCAAAAGTGGGATATCAAACTATTGCCCCTGTAATGATAATCAACAACCAACCATTCACCTTTCATTCCTTACCCATTAATCCCTTTCCAAACTCATCAACCAAGCACCCTATCAATCAACCATAATAAATACCTAACTATTACTATTCATTCCTTTCCCATTGAATTATTCCCATACTCCTTAATCAAGCATCCCTTAACCTTTTGTTTAGTAGGTGTCATATAGTAACTATACGGAAAGTGTTTATGTATGAGGAGTAGTTTAGTTAAGGGCAGAAGGTCCCTCGGCTCAGCACTGGCCTGTCATTTATTTTTTAAAAGAAAAAAATTCAAAACGACGTTGTCTGGAAAAAAATTGACAGGTTATAGGTTGACCTGGCTAACTCGAGTAAAAAACAGGCCGGGCCGAGCCGGGCCAGGCATTATTGCCATCTCTAACTCCAATTCTTAGAACTTAGGAGTTTTATTTGAATTGAATAAAAAATTTTATCGTTCATTTCAAAATTTTAAGTTATTGACGCAGAGTATAATTTATTTGAAATCACGTGTAACATCATAGTTACAAAATAAATGGTTCAAGTGTACCAACGTGTCATACTTGCATGCATGTGGAACAAGCACTATGAAGCTAGCCGGCACCAATTTTAAGGTTATGGCCTTATGGGTTAACATCCTATCGTGTCTGTCTCCATTAGGGAATCGTGTCCTTCTCTGATATAACGGCAGATGAATGCCTTTTGAACTGTTAACTACAGTTAATTGCATTGTCCCGCGATTATGTGCATACCATTGGCGCCGATGGTCAAATTCCAATGAGGATCACCATTGCGTATAAATTGCTACGCAAGAAGATACTGATAATTTCGTTGTACTAGGTTTCTTGAAAAAATAATGTGATCAGTAGTTATTAGTAATATCGATTTGGGAATAGTGTCTCCAACCAATATCTTAGACTCCTTATCCACAGAGGAAATTGAGAAAGCAGACGATCTTTAAAAGGACATAATTGCTCCTCTTGTCTCCAGATAGACACTACGGTGAAAGGACACAACAGCAACACCTTGTCTGCTGTTAGAGATAATAAACGGTCGTATCTACTCGAGCGACTTTATGGTATGTTTGGTTCAATGGAATAGAAATTTAATTCCTAATGTATTCTTAACATTTATGTATTCTTACGTTTGGTTATAAAAAGAGAAGTAGAATAACCATTATGAGGTTTTATTATTCCCAGACTATGGGAAATAGCTAAAGAGCATCATACCTTATCTTTAGCTATTCTGGGTAATTAAGAATAATCTTTACGACGTTCTCGAACTGAAATATCCTCGTCGAATTCTCGCTCTCGTCTTCACACCCCTGGCTCTCGTCTTTGTAGCTCTTCTCCTCCTCACTCTCGTCTTCACGCTCTCATTGTTAAATTTTATATGATTGAGCCTAAATAAACTAAGCACATATAAGCTCAAACGAGATTCCATCCTAAAACCAATTGGTATTAGGAGGAGTAATTCATTCAGTTTATATGCATGCTCAAGGTCATATATCCTTTCGATGTAGGACAAAGTCCCGTTTATATTTCAAGACGCCCCCTCATGTGTGGGCTAATTTACAGCCCAACACATGTCACAGTCTATCGTGACGAGGTAGTGACGAGTAACCCTAGAGCAATCTGCTCTAATACCATGTTAAATTTTATATGATTTAGCATAAATAAACTGAGTATATATAAGCCCAAACTAGGTTCTATCTTAAAACCAATTGGTATTAGAAGGAGTAAATCATTAGGTTTATATGCATGCTCTAGGCCATATATTCTTTCGATAAAGTCTCACTTATATTTCAACACTCATCTATCTCGCTCTTCACGGTCTTCCCTAACATTTCTCTGCCAGTTGCACGAATTACGTATGTTTCTTGTAATCCTAACTTCACCGCTAATTTGTTAATTTTTTTTGCTATCAATGTGGGTGTTTGGCTTACCTCATCAGCCAAATAGCTTTTTTGATGCTTATTTGGCTTTCTTGTATCTTTCAATCAACTTGATTTTCATTTGGAACTTATCTTTCCTATATCTATGCGAGTCATTTCTGAAGATCATGTTAAAGATGCTTTATCTGTGTGGTATTAACATGGATTATAAGGTGTTTACGTTATCTGGGTTATATAGAAGAGGAAACTACTAGTAGTTGAAATTGGGTGTGAATGAATTTAGCCATTGACAAAATTTTTTGGTGTGAATGAATTTAGCCATTGACAAAAAAATTTTTCTTTCAATAGGCTATATATGGTATGAATGTAGTTGGAGAGATTGATTCCCTACGTTATCTTCATGTTGTGGAAGACAGGAAAATTTGTTAATCATCTTCATAGAAAAGATTATTACTGGTCTTAAAATAGAATTTAATCCTCGACAAACTTGTTGGAGCATTGATAAATTGTTGTTGGTTTTTAGATATGAAATCAGAGAATTTCATCCTTAGCAAACTTGTTCGGACAATTACTGTAATATGTATAGTAGTAAATAACACTGTATATAGCAGTATGTATGTAAAGGGATATTAGATGAACACATAAGTAATTGTTGTGATGTAAACCACTACTGCATAACTTAATTTCTTTAGAATAGCAGATTATAACTTAACTTAATTATAGTGAACTTCAAATTGAATATTGAATAAATGGTGTTATTAGCAATTGAAACAAGTCATAAAACATGTAAGTTAGAGAACTTCATTTACTTCAAGCATACTTCAAATCCTTTGTTTTAATTTGTTACCATGTTCGTAATCAATAACTATAGAGCTATTTCAGCTATAAGAAATGCCTTAGCTTTCATTATAATAGTTAAGCCTCGAACAAGTACCTGGAGTGTTTAATGCTTCCCTAGGTAATGGCAATAACTTTTATGTTCATCTCCGTAAACCCAATCATCAAAGTCATCTTCCGCATGTAACAACACATCTTCTTCTTCAACCAAATCTGGCCAACGCTTGCTAAAATGTTTACGCTCCTTAAATTGGTCCTCATCACTTTCTGTTGCTTTAATATTTATGCAACATCTACACCAGAAATCTAATCGTTTTGGCCTTCAAAGGAAGATTATGATAATAACGCATTTTTAGCAACTATGACCTCTTCTAAATGGAACTTTGCATTGATTCTGCTGAGTTTCATCCTATGTTCCATATGGCCACCATCTTCATAAACACTCCAGTTTTTATTTTATTACTTTTCGCAACTCTATGATGCAGAATATGGCCACCTTCATAAACAATCCAGTTTTTATTTTATTACTTTTCGCAACTCTGTTATGTAGAATATGTTCATTTTGCATATTGCTTCTGTAGTGTCTTTTTTTGCTTATTGTTGTTATACAGACGTGTTGTTCTGCTTCTAGAAAAAAGATATTATGATATCTTACCTCTAATGTTAAAATGTCCTTTTGGTTGCTAATTAAGCTGACAATCATCACTAATGGTATGTTTGGTTCAATGGAATAGAAAATCTATTCCTAGTGTATTCCTAACATTTACATATTCTTGTGTTTGGTAACAAATAAATGGTGTTATTAGTAATTGAAACAAGTCATAAAAAATTCTTAAAATTCTTTACTTCCTTAATCTTAGCCAGTATGGTCATTGTGCTTATTATGCTCTTGCCTTTCTTTCTATCTTCCTTAAATTGGTGTTGGGTTATTTGAGTTATGGTTTCATTTAAACTATTTGTTTGAGTTTTGGTTTTGTATCCCCTCTTTTTAACTCTGGAAATATTATCTTCTTTTTTCTCTCTTACTCTACTTTATGCCTTCAACTATTTTGAATTATTTTATGGTTGTTCTCTTACATTATACATTGTTTGAACAAATATATGTAAATATATTAGAAATTTTATTTTTTGCAGTCATGACTGGTTTTAGTTTGAGTTTACGTAGAAATACGGAAAGAACAAAAAGGATTATGGTTGCCTTGGATGTATGGTTGTAGTTGTGAAATGTTGTTAGTTCGCTATTCAGTTTGTTGGCATTAAAGGCTTCTTTATATAGTTATAGGCCAAGGGTTAGAAGTTATTTTCTAAATTTTTATGCAAATCGAGATTATGTGAGGCGAAATTGTGCATGACAATGATGACATGACAATGATGAGCCATGTATTTCAATGATTAGGATGAATAGGCAAGCTTTTTTTTTAACTATGTGAAATGTTACAAAGTCTAGGAGGATTAAAGTCAACAAAAAATGCTTATTGATGAACAAATAGAAATTTTCTTACATATTATTGCTCATCATGTTAAAAATAGAGTTATTAGGAAAAATTTTAAACGGTCAAGTGAGACAATTAGTCGATGTTTTCATAATGGTTTAAATGTAGTGATGCATTTGTAAGAACATTTGTTTAGGAAACTGAGCCCATATCAACAAACTCTTCGGAACATCGATGGATTTGGTTTAAGGTAGATAATCAGCCTCTATTACTTTTTGTAAGAAAATATAGTGACTGTGAGTAAGGTTCCTCATTATTTTTTATTTCATTTGAATTGTAGAATTGTTTAGGTACTCTAGATGGGACGTATATCAGGGTTAATGTGCCAATTAAAGATAAGGCTAAATTTCGAACTCACAAGATAGATATTGCAACAAATATGTTAGGTGTGTGCACACCTTACAGGCAAATTGTTATGTTTTTCCTGGTTAGGAAGTAATGATGGTCGAGTTCTTCGTGATGTAATTACTAGGAGACATGGACTAAAAGTCCCTCATGGTAAGCTTTCCTATATGATATAAGAAGGTAGTTTGAAATTTTGTATATGAGATAATGTAAATTGAATAACTTATGTAGTGGTTTTTTATATATGTTGCTATTACCTAGTCGATGCAGGATATACAATTTATGAGGGCTTCCTTGCACCTTTTAGGGGTTAAAGGTACCATTTGAATGAATGACATCAAGGTTACCAACCAAGAACTACAGAGGAGTTGTTTAATATGAAACATGCGACTGCACGAAATGTAATTGAGAGGTGTTTTGGGTTACTAAAAATTAGGTGAGCTATTATTAGGAGTATATCATTTTTTTCCAATAAAGACACACAATCAAATTATTATAGCTTGTTGTTTGCTGCATAATTTTATTACGCAGGAGACGAGTTTTGATCTTGTGAAGAGTGATTTAAGGGATTATTTTCACACCAGTCCAGTTGTTGAGGAGGAGGGTATAACTGCTATTGACCTAACTAATGCTTGGACAAATTGGCCACTTGAATTGGCACACGAAATGTTCAATGAATGAAGAACATCTAACCAAAATGATAATTGACATTTTTAGGTGTTTTATTATATTTTGAGTGTTAGGAGATTTTATATTATTGTTTATGTAAGTTGTTGCACTCTTTGTTGTTTATGTTGTGAGGTTGTTATTGTAGACTATATTTTTCTTGTAAGTCGTTGATGCTTAATGTTAATTGGTATTAAGAATATTATGAATGTTTTTATTTTTCCTTTATTGTGATGATTATTTTTTATTTATCAATATTGCTTTAATTTGGTAGACAAGTATGTTGATGAGTTTCCCATCAACTATTGACTCTCAAAGTTCAAAAGGAACAAAAAAAGTGAAACTATGATGAGGATGTTGTGCTAGTTTCCTGCATAGTTGAATTGTATAATGTGGGAACGTATAATGTTGATATTGTATTTAAAGTAGCGTATCTCAATGAATTAGAAAGAATTGTAGCAACAAAGCTCCCTAATTCAAACTTAAAAGCCATATCTCATATAGATTCTAGGATTAAGACTTTAAAGAAAGAGTGGAGCATTGTTTATGATATGATAAGGAAAGATATTAGTGGATTTGGATGGAACACCGAAAGGAAGATCTTTATTGCTGAAGATCATGTATGGGATTCTTACTTAAGTATAAGTATTGAAGTTTTAACTTGTTTTAAGTATTTTCTTTAACTACTTTCTTGTAATTTATATAAATTATTGCTGTATTTTGTTTCATCTTCTCAGAGTCATAAAGATGCTGCTTAATTTCGAAGAAAGAGCATTCCTTTCTATAATGAATTGACTGGGATCTATGGAGAAGATCATATAATTGGGAATAACGCACAAACTGCTGCAGATATTCTTGAAGAAATGGAGAGGTAAGAAGGTGTAGGTGGGATAAATGAAGGTGGCAAAGATTAATATGAGTATGGTGTGCATGAAATAGATGAATCATTTACCCAACCTTAAACCTCAAATCTTGAAAGACAAGTTGAAAATATTTCAGAAAAGAGAAGAAAAAGGAGAAATGATAAGGAAGAAGCAAGTCGTGCATATTCACTTATTGTTGCTGCCAGGATGTTGGGTGATACCATAAATTAGATTGGAGATAAATTGTGTAAGAGTATTAGGACTGAAATGTATATTCAACAAAAAGTTGAACAGTTAGATAATGCATTGGGTGAGATAGAGGGACTCACTGATGATGAAAGAGATACTGCTTAAAGCAAAATTCCTAATTATTCTAGAGGAGGTTTCTTGCCACATATTGAAGATTATGTTGAAGTTTAAATATTTTGTTTAGTTATTTAAAATAGGGTTGAAACTTATTTTTTGTTGAACTAAACAACTTTTTAGTAGTTTAAAGCCTTATGTTATATTTATTTTCAATATCGTTCTATTGTTATTTTATATTGCAATTGCAAATATATAATCAATACTGACATGAGTCGGACCAGAAAAAATTAAATACTGCAAAATGTTGGAAAGTCATCTAATAAGAAGAAAATTAATGATAATAAGGAATTTATTAATGACAATAATAATAATATTTATAATAATATTTAAATTAAGAAGAAGAAGAAAAAAAATAATAATAATAATAATAAATAAAAATAAAAAATAATAACAAGAAGAATAATAAGGAATTTAATAAAAATAATAAAATAAATATAATTAATACAAATAATAAATTTAATAATAAGTAGAAAAATAATAATAATAATTAATAATACGAATAATCAAATTAATAAGAATAATA
This sequence comes from Erythroxylum flavicans, assembly GCA_027576715.1. NCBI lineage: Eukaryota > Viridiplantae > Streptophyta > Magnoliopsida > Malpighiales > Erythroxylaceae > Erythroxylum > Erythroxylum flavicans. The sequence goes on along the minus strand of JANZXP010000008.1, from coordinate 14,623,420 downwards.
AAAATAATAATAATAATTAAAATTAATACCAATAATAATAATAATAATAATAATAATAATAATAATAATAATTTTCTTTTTGTTGGTTATTCCTTTGTCATTCTAAGTTTATATTTTCAAACCAAACATTGACATAGAAATTCTTTAACAGTAAACCAAACAAAGTAATACTCATTTCATTCTATTCCTTATCTTTTCTGTTCCTCATAATAACCATTCTATTCCTTATCTATTCTATTTGTTGAACCAAATAAGCCATTAAGGATCTATCTTGGCACATAAGGACTCTTTTGGGACATATCCAACTTGTCAACTGAAATAAAGAATAAAAATAAATGATGAGGGGCAGTAGTATTTAACTGAATCAGCCATTAGAAGAATTCATATAATAACCATAGAACACGTTGAGCATCTAGTTAAGGCATAAAGAATCTTTTTGAATTCATGGTCATGGTTATAATCCAAAATCAACTCAAAAGTCAAAACTCAACTCTATAAACTCCATGAAACCCCCCAAGTCCCAACAACTCCTTCAAAGCAAAGCTGCAAAGCCAAGAGTCTTTAAATTACAGAGAGAGAAAAGAAAGAGTCAGAAGAACAAACAAGACCTGCAAACTTCTACATCAAATATGAATGTGTGGCATTCTCCAACACCTTACCTCTTCGGAAGCTTAGCGCTCATGCTTACACTAATTTCCACTGCACTGATCGTTCTGGCATGCTCCTGCTTGAAAAGGGCTGCCAATTCAAGGAGTGGAGATCAAGAAAAATCAGTGAAGTCTAGCAGTAACACAGTGGTTGATGATGGTGAGCCAAAAGTTCTGGTCGTGATGGCTGGAGACAGCAAGCCAACACATCTGGCAATATCAGTCACTTCTTCCATTTCCAGTAATACATAAGTATATGTTTACTGATGACCTGTAGTCCAAAAACTAGCCCTGAACATTTTGATCATATCTCAGCTTTTAAAGATGATTAGCATAACCATTCTGCTATCTCTTGGTCTTTTAGTCGAAAGTTTGATGTCCTTTTCCATAGTGGCAGTTGACAACCAATTTGAGTAACGTGTATTCTCAGATTTCCAGCTATATATCGCAAGTGATCTATTTCTCTAATACCATTTTTTGTTATTTCTCCATATGTAAGGTTTACTATCTCCACTATTGAGTTTAATGAATCTAATGTCGGAAGCTAATATTGAGTTACAAATATGGATTCTTAACAATGATGAAGAAGAAGAAAAGAAAAGGTTATCTGAAAAACTTTTTATTCCTATATTTTCACTTCTTGTCTCGATTTTATAACAACTGATTACAAGTCTTTTTATAGGTCTAAATATTAGCTATTGATTAAAAAAAGGTACATAATAGAATTCTAAACAACAGAAACTATATTTGAGTAGTCTTTAATAAAATAACCATAACTTTCTTTAGAAAACTATGATGAACCTGAAACTTGTACTATTTAAAACTAGACTTAATAAGTTTTAAATCCATATTTGGTTCATGAACAAAAACATCCATTTGTCTTTCCAGAACATCCCCTACATTCACCACTACTAAAGACAGAGAAGTCACGTTTAATTGTTGAAAATTTCTTAACACCCTTTGTAAACTTGACTTCTTCACAACTCCAACCATCTCTCTAAGCTACTAAAATCTATCTTTTTTTAGGGGTTTTCTGAAAATATCAGCTATTTGATTAAGAGTTTTAATGTATCCTGCCTCAACCTCCTTGATGGTAATGCAATCCCGAATAAAATAAAACCTTGCATCTATATGCTTGCTTCAATCATAAAACACCAGATTTTTCACAAGAGCAATGAGCAATTCGTTGTCCACTATAATTTTAGTCACTTTTTTCTGAGCAAATTAATGTTCACCTAGCAATCTCCTTAGCCATATCACATGACATGCATTGACAGTTATAGTAACATACTCCAGTTCACATGTTGAGAGTGTTACAACTGATTCTTTCTTTGAACACTATGAACTTGCACTTTCTCCAAAGAAAAATATAAACTCGATAGTACTCTTCTGGTCACCAATATCATTGATATATCACTATCACAATATCCTTTTAAATGACCCTCATTTGAAGAAGTATAAAAAATATCATAATTAAGAGCATCTTTTAAATATCGGAGAGTTCTTTTTGCGAATTGCATGTGTTCTTCACTTAGATTCTCCATAAGCCGATGCACTAATATTACGGTAAATAATATATCAAGAATAGTACAAGTCAAGTACCTTAGGCTTCCCACAAGACTTCAAAATGTGGTTAGGTCAACTTTCCTTACTCCATCCTTTTTGGAGAATTTAACCCTACACTCCATCGAAGTATTCGTAGGATTGCAATCTATCATCTGTAACTTTTCTATAATCTATAATCTATAATCTATAATCTCTCTTGAGTGGTTATTGTCTCCAAACTCCTTTTAGGTGAACTATTTAAGAGATAAACCACATATGCAACTACATTGGCTTAAAACTCTTTAAGCATATTCTTTCTTTTTAGTATTGTTCTCACCATATTAAGGATTGTCTTATTCTTTCTCTCTGTAACCTTATTTTGTTTTGGTACTTTTGTAACCTTATTTTGTTTTGGTACTTTTGTAACCTTATTTTGTTTTGGTACTTTTGGGACCGTCAGAGGAAGTTGAATATCATTTTCCTTACAAAAGACCTTGAATTATTAGAAGTGAACTCTCCACCTCTATTTAATTTTGTATCCACTTTCCTTTTCAAGAAGAAGTTTAAATTTTTTAAATGTCTCAACAACTTCACTCTTAGTCTTCAAAAAATAAACCCACGTCTTCCTCATGTAATCATCGATAAAGAGCATAAAATATGAGCACTTACCAAAAGTTTGCAGCTTGATAGGACAACATAAATTTGCATACGTAAGTTGTAAAGACTTGGTTGCTCGCAAAAGTGACAATTTTAGAAAGCTCTTTCTTGCATATTTTCCAAATAAGCATTCCTTGCACAATTGATTCGAGTAGTAAATTTTAGGAACTCCTTTTACCATATTCTTTGCTCCTAGCATTTTAAGTCCTAAAAGTTGAGGTGCCCAAATCTCATGTGTCAAATATACGAAGGATCCCTAACAAATGCTTATAAACACTTCACTTTCGCTATTTTCACATTTAACATAATCAATCGGTTCTTTGTCATGGAAACTTTAGTAACAAATTTATCATCTCAAATTTTAAGCCACAAATAATTGTTCTTCATTGTCACTTTGTGTCCGCTCTCTAAAAATTGGTCGATGCTCAAAATAATGCTCTTTATTTTATGATGTAGTAGGCATTGTGGAGAATTTTACGCTCTCCATCCTTTGTGACTAAAATCGCAAAGCCTTTTTCCCTAATCCCTAACTTTTTATCATCTCCAAAATGAACATTCTCGGTCATTTCCACCAATGTGCTTGTCTCCTATCATGTGGTTACTTGTGTCACTGTCAAGATACCATGTGACATCTTTTTCTATGGAGCCTTCTTTTCGACAAAAAAGAGTATTACCTTCCACCCCTTTATGCTTGATGAAGTTTGCCTCCTTATTACAACTCTTAGTTTGATGTTCCCAAGAATAGTCGCCATTCTTCCTATATGCATAGTACTCTACTTGGCTTTTATCCTTCCTCAAATTATTATTTCTTTCTCGTTTACGACCTCTTTGAGAACTCCTATTTCTACCTTTATGAAATAAATTTCGCTTGCCTTTTCCTTGATCGTGACCATAACCTTGGCCTCAACCATGACCTCAACCTCAACCCTCTTCCTCCTTTGTCATTTCCTTTATAATTAAAGGAAAAATTTACTCGCAAAACTTGCTCTACCGGTTCCTGTTAGGTCCTCTTCATTTTTTCTTTATGAGCTAATAATGATCCATTTAACTCATCGATGTTCACGATTCTATGTCCTTCGATTCTTCAATCTCCACCATTATATGACTGAATTTCACGTTGATAGAGCACAAAAGCTTCTCTATTACCCTTGCACCTTTCATCTTTTCATCGAGCTACTTCATTTGATTCACCATTAAAAATCTACTATGAACTCATTATCCTTCATCAAAATTGACTCAAACTTAGCCTTTAGAGTTTGAAGATGCACTTTCTTCACCCTATCAACTCTAACTATGGAATTCTTTAGAATTTCCCATCCATCCTTAGCTCTTATTATATTGACTATCTTCTCAAACATGTCATCATCTAGCCTTTGATGAATAATTGAGATTGTACTTTGATCTCTCTTCTTTGTTTGATGTCAAGCTTCTAGTTTATACAGTATCCTCATATGTGTGATCTTCATATCCCTTCTTGACAATGTTCCATAAGTCATGAGACTCAATTATGGCCTTCATACATAATGCCCATGGATCATAGTTGGTTTTGGTTAGTTGGGGTTATTGGAAGGTGATGTTAGTTTTTATCATCATTTTAACAAAGCTCTTATACCATTGGAAGCTATAGTGAGTTACAAATATGGATACTTAACACATATGAGGAAGAAGAAAAAAATAAACTGAAAAAACTTTTTATTTCTACATTTCCACTTCTTATCTTGATCTTATAATAACTAATTACGATTTTTTATGCATAAATATTAGTTGTTAATAAAAAACATATAAAATAGAATTCTAAACAACATCTGTTATATCTAAGCAACCTTTAATAAAAATAGTTATAACTTTCTTTAGGAAACTCCAATACGCCTAATACTTGTGCTATTTAAAACTAGACTTAATAAGGTTTAAATCTATATTTAGTTTACCAACAAAAACATCAGTTTGCCTTCCCAAAACATCTTTTATATTCACTACTGCTGAAGACGAGAAGTTACGTTTAATTTGTTGAAAAATTCTCAACATCTAATTACCTTGGGTGACACTGTGAAATTTGTTGAAAAATTCTCAGCATCTAATTACCTTAGGTGACATTGTGACCTACCCTCAAATTTGAAGATAAAGTAGTACAGAATCCAAGTCACAACACCCCATCTCCCTCTTGAACCAAAAGTTTTCAGCTATCATATTTGGTTGTGTTATTTGTACATGGTGACTACATTGTAGTCATAACTAGAAGATTGTGAAGTTATTGGGATCTTAGTTTAGCAATGAAAAAGGTAAATAGCTAACTTATTAGTTACATGTCTTCTATTATGATCCTTTTTTTACTTCCCATGCCAAAACTTAAAGTACTTTAAGGTACTTCAAATTCTTGATAAAAGTTTCCCTTTGATATAGGAAGGTGTGGTTCTTTCGATATGGTAATTTTTTGGTGGTAAGTTCACTGCCAAGTATAAGAACTCTCGGGAAAAATAGGTGTTATAATTTTGTTAGTAGTTATCAGAGACAAAGATCCTATCCTTTAGTAAAAGTAATTTACATTGTTATTTCCACCCAAGCACCGTGAAAGGTTAAATTTTAAAAGTTAGTTAAGGTAAAAGTAGAGTGTACAAATATATGTCTGTTCACTTATAATATGTGATTACGTAGCAACTTATGAATCTTTTTTCACATACAGTTTCCAATTTGAATGCCGTATAAAACATAAATCTCCAGTTTGGGTAAGATTGTATTCCTCTTTAAGTTTTACATGATTGAAAACATTATTTAGACACTTTTTAAGTTCCAAATGCAACCCTTGTCATGCTTCAACTAACCAAATGTAAGGATAACAATCCTCTTTACAAAACATGTGTTTAATTGTGTAAATCAAATATCAAAATTTGAGTTAATGACAGAGAAGCATTTAGATCTTCCTATTTATACACTAAATGGGTAATTTTGTTATGAATCTAGGCATTTCAATGTCAATAAAAATTCCTAAGATACACTTGTTTTTCTTATGGCCATTGTGGTCTTAAATACACACACACACACAAAAAGAAGAAAATTACGCATTAACTTTGAGTACTAAGTGAAAATTGAATTGTAATTACATATTAATTTGTAGATTAAATCAAAAATAAAATGCAAGATTACATATAAAACTTGTAGCTTAATTGAAAAATAGGTAGCAGTATCACAAACCCTAAAACAATGATGGCATAGTGGATTCTGGGCATTACACACCCAAAAAAAAAAAGAAAAATTATTTATGTGATATTTGGAGGATGCCACTTCAACATTTTATGAATATCAAAAATTTTTAATGGCTGGTTATACGTAGTAGTTTTTATGGTCATTATATTTAATAAAGTACTCTTACACTACAACAAATGGTTTAATGTGTCTAAGATAATTTATTTAATATTGACCATTCTTTTCTTTCCTAATAACTTGCCCTGGTATGCATACTACCAAAGTTCTTCAATCAAATCTGCCAAGTTTAGATGTACTCTCATAGACAATTACATTAGGATAAGTATATATTATTGGTAATTTAACTCCAAATACATTCTGCCAATCAATTTTCATGGAAACTTTAAAGGTTTCTTTGACATCAATTCTGATGATTTCACAGAAAATTTTGATTTTTCTACACTTGCATAACTATAAAACAATAATACATTCAATGACAATAATACATTCAATGTATCTTTGATATCGTTTGTGATGATTCGATGCAATATACGGGTTACCGTCCATTTGAGTTCATTGAGCATATATATCGACATAGTTTGATCACTGAAAGTATTTCAAAAGCTGAAAGTTCAACAATAATGCTCCTTTGAAGCAAGGTTGACCCTTGATAGTGAAGTATGTCGTTAAACAAACCATAATTCTCATTTTCTTTCTACTCTACCCGCACACACATATAGGGAAGTTCATTCGACAACAGGCAATCTTGCCATGTGAATGGAAATCATTTTTTATCTTTGCTAGTCCTTCCACATGTATAAAAATTTGTTTACTTGAGCAGAAAAGTTGCACTTTCGACGTTGCTCGATCGATGTAAGTGGATGCGACGGCTCGAAAAAGCTTGTTTGCGAGTTGCGAGATGGTATCTTGATGACCGTGTTCGATATGATTAGCTATGTTGAAAATTTGTTTCATGCGAACCTCTGTACGTAGTGGGAACTACTGTCTATTGTAGCTTTTTGTTAATCTATGTCCATGTGTGAGCATAAACTCAGGATATTCCAAGCCACGTCCATCACATAATATATACCGACTGAGAAGCCTAGTGGGGTTACTAAACATACGAAACATCGTTGAAAGCCAGTTGCTTTAATTGCATCAGGAATAGGTAAAGAATGAAAAATAAGTAAACCAGAAATTGATAATTTGTTTCTGTTTAATCGGGAAGGGAAGAGCAGTGCTATTGCAATTATCGCTAGAGAGTAGTTTTAGACTAATACAATCAGATGTAGAACAAAAAATGTACCTGTGTATTGTCCAACCGTTGTCTATTGATGCATTTCTGAACTGCCAATATGAAGCTCTTCCTTTTCCCTTCTTTCTTACCCAGTGAAATCACATCAACAAATCAACTAGTTTGTTCCAATAAATTTAATATTTGAGACCTTATGCCAAATGTTGTTCCTTTCAAGACTATGCTCCAAGCAAACTACAGTTCCATAAACTTTACTTCCAATTGCAATTGAGGTCTTAAGTGCCAAAATCTGAAAGACTGTGATAAAGCAAATACAGGAAAGATGAGGGTGAATTGTGTATGACTTGACAAATTTTGCAAGTTATTTTAAGTTCAAAAAAAAATGATAGGAGCCTTTTTATAATTAAAACAGTAGAAGCCTGTTGTACGACAGGATCTTATTTAAAGGAAAGGAGCCTGTTAAACGATAAAAAGCTTATTAAATGATAGGAACCTACTAAACGAAAAGTTTTGTTAAAAACAATTTAAAACAGAAGGCGCCTGTTAAAAATGAAAAGAATCTCTTGCAAGTTGAAAACAAAAGGAGCTTGTTATAAAGTGAAAGGCCTCTTGCTGAAATAAACACACACAAAATATAATGCGAAAATTTAAAAATTAAGACAAGAGAGAGAAGAACGCAGTCGATTTATACTGATTCGGCTTACAATCTAAGCATACGTCCAGCTCCCAATTATCTAACTTGAGTGTTTCACTATAAAAACCTGGTAGTAATTTGATAACTCTTTTCAAGCTCACGAGTATATATTTTTTAAAGTTCTTCAACCTTCCACGCTCGAAGTGTATAATAAGTTTCTAAAAGCTTACAGACGAATAAAATGTAAAATCAAAAGAAAGTTCCTAAAATAACAATTTCTCTCTTGATAGAGAGTGATTTCACTTTTCTAAGGCACAATAAGAATAATATGACTCTCAAGAATATAGATGTTGCTTGAATGTTTTGAAAGTCTGTGTATGTTTGTTATTTCACAAATGTTATTGCTCTCTGTATCTTTAGTTAACTGGATGGATTTAAATCTGAATAACTTCGTTGTCATCTTTGCCAAAAATCTTCCAGTAATCACGGCACTAATATATGACCTTTATAATTAGTAAGATTCTTTCAGATAAACCATTTCTAATAAGGTTCCTCCTAGAAAGAAAGTGTATTTCTTATGATTTTATTTCCTTTTGAGAATTAGACTGCTAATTATACAAGGAAATAAATCTAATTTGAATTTTGAAATATTAAATAGTTATCATTGAAATCGTTAATCATAAACCTTGAGTTAACAATTTATATTTTTTTTATGATGACAAGCAAAAACAGATATATTTTTCAAAATTCAAAGAGATAATAGATTATTTTGAAAGATACCTTTGATTTTTATATGTTCAGACATTTGGAAGGAACCTATCTCTTAAGAAAGGAACCTATCATTTATATATCACAGATTTTCAAAAGTTCAATAGCAGAATCAATAACATATATAATCGAGGCAACATTGAGAAACATGCATTGTGAAATATATCATCATATATGCAACATTATGCAAAAATGTAAAAAAAATATCTATATAAACTCTCCCCTTTGTCATTATCAAAAGTAATAAAGTATAGGGAGGAAGTGAAATAAAATAGAATGAAATAAGAAAAAAATCAATTGACACAATTAGTGACGATTTTTCCTAAGGAGAATTTGCAAATCTAGGACTTAGTTTTGGAGGCTATCAATTTGTTCCCATATGTGATCCTGATTAGAGTGAATGTCCCTCAATTATTGCAAGATCAGGTCTTTCATATTTTGGAGTGGAACAGGGGCTGACTTTTATGGTTAGACTCAAGATGCCTGCAGCTCTTTCTGACTTCTTTTCAACCCACACGTTGTCCTTCATCTTGTAACCAAATTGGTAAGGAATGCACTAATGAAACTTTGCTGACTCATACAAATTAAGGTTATCAAACGACACTCCAAAATATGCAAAAATCTTAGTCAATAGTATTCTATAAGTTAGACCACCAATTATGTTCTTGTGACTTCCTTTGTCTACTATGAACTTCCACTACAAGAAAAACGTCGTTTTGTGACGAAAATTACCGACAGAAAATATTAACTTTCCGTCGGTATGTAGTATTAGCAACGGACTTTACCGACGGACAAAGGCGTCG
>JANZXP010000008.1:14588436-14607475 GCA_027576715.1 Erythroxylum flavicans | reverse complement strand
TGCCTTTAGGTGTTTGATAAAATGCCTAAGTGAACTTGGCTTAGGATTTAAGGATTTTGATGGTGTGCATTGGAAAGAGGCTTTTATGTTTACTTAGAGTGAACTTGAATTATTGCTTAGATTGATGAGTAGTGGCCTAATGTGCTTGTATGTATAAAGGCTCAGGAGCTGTGGATCAAGAAGCTCGTACAGAGGATTAGCAAAATCAAAGGAGAGTACACCTTCTTCTGAGGTGATTTGGGGAAAACATGTCTCTCAAATAGGACTACGACAACCCAAGATATGCATAATGACTTGTATGTGAATTTTGAACCAAGGTAATGCATAATAGAATTTATCCTCAAATAGATGGTAGTATACTTGTTTATTTAATAAATAACATTGTTTTGAATAACTCTTTACACCTGAAGTGTAACTGATGTTTTTATTACGTATTTTGAGAAATGATATTGTTTTCACCAAACTTGAAGTGTAAATAACAACATTTTATCTTCTGAAAACTACATTTTTGAACCACTTTGCAATTGGAGTGCAAAAGATGACTTTATTGCATAAAGTCATCTTATAGGTTAGTGTATAAAAAAGCATATCTCTTTCTCATTGGGCATGAGCATAAAACATATTGAGTCAAGTTTATTAAATTTTATCTTAAGTTTTTTAGTTGAGAAGAGGAAACTTCTCAAAATTTTATTTTAGTTTACAAAGTATTGAATATTTGGAGAATTGATTTTATGGGTCTATCTCCAGTTTTTAATGGAAATAAATACATCCTAGTCACTATGAATTATGTATCTAAATAGGTTGAAACTTAGGCTTTACTTATAAATGACGCTAGGGTTATGGTTAAGTTTCTTAAAATGTTGTTTTTGTAATTTGGAACACATAAAGCAATTATTAGTGATAGGAGTCGAACCTTTATAATATGTGATTCGATAAAATTCTTAAGAAATATGGACCTAAACATAGATTTGTCACCCCTTATCATCTATAAACTTGTGGTTAAGTGGAAGTAGCTAATAGGGAGCCAAAACATATTCTAGAGAAGATAGCAGAGCACTATAGAAAATATTAGTCTTATAAAATAGATGATGTTCTTTGGGCCTATAAAACAACATATAAGACACTGATAGGCACTACATCTTATAGGTTAGTGTATAAAAAAACATATCACTTTCTCATTGGGCATAAGCATAAAACATATTAAGTGATCAAGTTTATTCAATTTTATCTTAATTTTTTAGTTGAGAAGAGGAAACTTCAAGTGAATAAGTTAGAAGAGTAGTGCATGAAAACTTATAAGAATTTGAAATTGCATAAGGAGAAAATCAAAAGGTAATATGATAGGAAGATTAAGAGAGCTAAATTATTCAATGAGGGTGATCAAGTTCTATTGTATAACTCCTGACTTGAATTTTTTCCTAGTAGGCTAAAGTCTAGATAGTTTGGACCTTTCATAGTCAAATAAATAGAGGTGACCCATCTAGAAAAAGGTATGTTTAAAGTGAATGGCCATTGTTAAAGAATTATTTTAAAGGTGATTTTGAAAACCATGTCAAAGAGGAGTTTAACCTCCAATATAAAGAACTATGAGTTGAAGTGGAAATGTCGAGCTAATGACGTTAAACAAGCACTTCTTAGAAGGAAACCTAGGTTTACTTGTCAATTTTGTTTCAATTAGTTTTCATCTTAGGATTTGTCATTCTTGAATTTTGTAGTTTAATTTATATATGTGTTATTCTTATGGTTTATTATAAAATTTTTTGCTTGGTTTCTATATAATTTGGGTGTTACTTTTTTTTTTATGACTTGGATATATTTACTTGCGTATAAATTTTAAAGCAAAAAAATTTGGCTAAGTATAAAAACTCTTGTAAGTTACACGACTATAAACATGTCTTTGTTGACAGTCGTGTTCCCCTACAGGCTCAGTGGAAAAAGCAACATGGTAGTGTTTCATGTAAAGAAAAATTGTTTTAAATTTTCAAAATTTTACATAGTTTTGAACACACCTGTATTGATGGTAGTGTTTTACAAATGGTGTCGTGATTTACAAAATCGAAAGCAATTCCATAAACTTATGTCAAGTAAGTACGTTAGGTTCTAATAAGTTACATGACTTAGAACACGCACATATTCTTAATCATGTACCTTATTGACTTTTTTTTCTTTAAACTTTTAAAGTTTTAGTAAGTTACATGTTAACTAAATATTAGTGACCATGTAGTTTTTAACATTCCTTTAGAATACATAGGCAATTACCCACCTATGTTTCTTAATTTTTAAATTTAATTGGACAACAAAGGCAACAACGTAGTCATGTTATAACCTGTTTTTATCCCCATTTTAAAGCTTAGATATACACTTATGCTTTACTCTACATACCTATATTTAACCATACACATTTGTGTTTATAAAAGCTTTAAACCAAAATTGGGCAACTTGAGTGTGTACTTACCTGTGTTATGTTAGACCTGCTTAAATTCATCCCACTAGTCAAAAAAATCTCCATTTCTCCATCTTCTTTTATTTTTCTCTTATCTGGTTGACCCATTCGCCCTATTTTAATGACACTTTCGATCACTCAATCTCTATTTTCCTTGAAAATTAAACCAATTAATCTAATTTTTATGGCTAATTCATATATTTTTAGCTATGTTTAACTAATTAAGGTGAATTTTTTATGTGAAATAATATTTTAAGGGTATGTTCAACTAATTAGGGTAAATTTGGATAGTTTAATGATGCTTTTTTAGTTTGATTAATGGATTAAGGTGGGATTTTTGTCTTTAATCATGTTTCTAGGTCTAATTCGCAAATTAATATGAGATTTTATTTTCTAATCATTTTTAGGTCTAATTAACGAGATAAGGTGTATTTTTTATCTTTAACTATTCTATTTAATAGAATAAGGTGATCTTTGACATCTAGTCATGTTTTGGGTTTGTTTACACCTTTAAACTCCATTTTCTTTGAAGATTGTATGGATTAAAGTGGGTTGTATATGATTCAATCGTGTTTTTATTTCTTACTCACCTGTGAGTATTGAATTATGTTAAAGTGGATTGTTTTTTTCTAATTATGATTAGATTAAAATGGATTTCTCCTTCCTGTGTTGAGCATTATGTTCATTTTCCTATTTTAAGGTATAATAATAAAGAGAACAATTTTAAGGCATAATAATAAAGAGAACAAACACTCTACATCAATGTTAGGATATGAAAATACCTAGAAAGAGATAAATAAGTGAAGGCATATCTAAACAATCACTAAGATAGGCTGACCCACCATATCCTCCAACTCTAACTCATCACATATTACACTTTATTGCACCAATACAAGTCATTAGATTTGAGAGATTGGCAAGTAAGTCATTTGGTGAGAGAAGGTGCATAGATTGGGTAGTGTTTGATTAGGTCAAACTAACACATGACATTCGAGATTTATGAGTGTTGGCGGTTGTAATTGTTTCTTTATTATCAAGGAGCCCATATAAAAAGAACTAACACATTGTTGGAGAGAGGAAGAGTATGTGTTATGCTCTTTTTTCTACATACATGAGACTTTAATCTACTGAGTTTGTTACTTTTAAGGCATATTCAATTTTTAAAGTGGGATTTCCCATTGGTATTAATGCAAGGACATATGAAGGCACTATTAGAAAAGATTGGCACTATGATTCCACACGATCAAAGTATCTACACTGTGATCCCTAGCATTGAGGTATATACACCTCTAATGAGTCTTACAATGAGTGGAAGAGGGGATATTACTAAAGTGGTAAGTAAGTTTGATATTTTCTATTTATATAGCATGTTTGAGAAAGTGCCTATCCACCTTGGCCATGCACTAGCTAGGTTTTTCAGGTATAAGGTATATGATACTAGGATTTGAGCTATCTGTATCAGTCCATATGCTATATGATTAATCTAAATAATGGATCTGTTAAAGATGGGCTCAGATGTAGATTATGCAATATATGATACCTATTATTCTTGATACACTGAGAGCCATAGCTATAATATAAAGGAGACAGGGCTAGCAGGAACCTCATTATGTTTTAATTAGAGCTTAGAAGCCTAAGGTTGCGGATATAGCTAACAGGGATCATCCTAATGTATCAGAGTAGTAGCCTAGCCATGATATTCCTCTGCCACTACCTCTAGTTGAACCAAAGCATCATAGTGACCCTTTTGTTAATGTTAGCACATCTATCGAGCCATCTACCTCCCCATAGCATATTCAAGTTTGGATTGTTTAATTGGACCAATATGTGGATCAGAGAATAGGGGTTTAAAGGATTATAAGAGATGGACAATTAGATATTTCATAGCAAATTTCGAGATTAGAGGTTTATTATAGATGGGCAAAGGATGTTCTCGTCTATATTGTTGATCATTTAGGAGTTATAGTTTTGCCTCCACCCATGAGAGCTAAACACGTCTGCCATCTCCTCAACAACCAGATGTTCTTATAGCCAAGGCATCTGTTCCAATTGGTGTAATGACCACGACTAGTAAAACTGAGCATAAGGAGATTGATGATCATAGTTTGGATTTCTTAGTTACTATGATGACTCAGATTATCCAAGATTTTTTAGATGAGTGACAAGCCATTTTTGGCTTTTCTTTGATATTTATGTTTCTTACTTTCCATTTTATTTTATTGTGATAGTTAATAAGGGACTAACCCTGACAAAGTGATGTTATTTTTCCTTTTCTTTTTATTTTCTATTATTGTTATACTAAACCATAGTTTTCGTATATATAATCCATTTTTATTTTTGGATTCTATTTTCATTTTTAGTAATTTATTCCTTTTATTTTCTTTTTGCAAGGATTATTACACATGATTTGTATAGAATTCATAGTAAGAATTTGAATATTTTGTATATAAATTAGATGAGTACTAGTTCATTTTACCTTTCCTCATATTAATAATATTTTGTTATTTTGTGTTTTATTATATATATTAGCAATAATCTACATCTTTAAGTTAAGGAAGGAGTGTTGCAATTTTATTATGAATTTGATCGTATATCAAGTAGATTTTATTTCTTATTTATTGATTATTCTTTGTGAAATTTTCATATATGTCAATGTTTGTCTTAGAACATCTTGAGTAGTTATGAATCATTAAGTTGAGATAGAATAAGAGAAGGAAAAGGCATGATTAGATGGATTTTTATTTACTACATTATGAATGTTTATTTAACTGACAATTTAGATTAAATTTCTTATGATTTATTCACATATGAGCCTAAATTGTGAGCTTTTGAGCCTATGTGCAATCTTCATTATTATATCGTTCTATAATTTTCTATTTTATGTGTTTATAATGTATAGATGATTCTATAACTTTCTTTTATTATGCATATTGAGATCACATCTTTAGATTCGCTGCATTAAGATGAAAAAAACACCTAGATTAAACTATTATTTGAGCCTTTTCTTTGATTTTACCCTACCTATTTTTATCCCTTAAATGTAACCAAATTATAACCTTAGTCTTTTCTTTGAATTATTTTAACCATATTATAATCCGATAAATCTTTGCTATTATTAGCCTAAATTTAATTGTACACCCTGAAGGATTGTATTTACTTGAGAATATCTGATTAGGTGAAAAAAATCAAGAATGAGGAAAGGTGCAAGCTTATATATTTGAGATTGTATCTTCTTATCAGTTAATTATCAATGTTTCACTTATTCTCCTTATAAGCTCAAAAGTAATCAATTTAGAAATATCTTAAAATGAGTTTATTTTCAAAATAGGAAAAATATTTGCTTTTAATTTTTTTAATTATGAAAAGGTGAAGAGAAGATACTTGTGCTATTCATGACTTATTTGCACCTTGTGTTTCATTCGGAGGATTTGTGCTAGATTGAATCAGATTTTTGTATAATCTTGTTCATTCACATTCCTTCATTTTTATTAACCTCAAATTTACCCCTTTCATACCTTTACCTAAGCCCTATTATACCTTAATTTAAATACCTTTTAATTTTTTCCTTTAGTTTATTTTATAATGGTGGAGATGTAATTTCTTAGCAAGTATATGATTAAGATTCCTTCTATGCATTTATTTAAGAGTTTCAATAACTTAAACCCTAAACACTATGAGGGAACTGAGAGAATCTTTTAAGTAAAGGTGTTAAATCGTATAACATTTGGTTTGAGAAATATTATCTAGATATCATTTATAATGTTTGTTTATGGGGGTTTATCTTATAATTTTTAATTCAAATTATATTCTGGTTCGATTTTTGAGGCATATTAATTTGAATTATGGATAGAAAGGTTGAGATAGAGGAGAGAGGTATATTTAAAAAAGGTTGATAAATTTAAATTATTATTTTATTGAGGAAAAGCTAATGCCTAAGTATGGGGAAGTTTGATAAGTGCTTAATCATTCATATTTTTAGGTTTTTATGAAGTGCATTTCATATGTTTGTTTGAGTGTTTTAATTGTTTTTGTACTTAATTCATTCATATTTCATTTTCAAGTCACAATTCACATATTTAGAGAAAAAAGAATGAATTTGGGCAAGTTTGGAACGTTTAGAGCTATTTTAACCATGTTATCCAATTGTAGGGCAATAACGTAGCCTAATACGTAGTCATGTACTTACCCATATTCTTTATTATTTCTATAATTCTAGCTTATATGGTCATGTTTGAAGAGTTTGACGTGCATTGATGTTTTATGCTTATGTTTAAAAGGTGCATGATTGTGTTATATGTTAATAAGCCCATGTTCACACTTTGATTTATACATGTGTTTGTTTTGGAGTCAAGGATCTCATATTCTTTAAGCACACAGTCATATGCTTACTCGTGTTTACAAAAAATCTAATTTTCAAACTATAAAAAGAAAAACTGAAGGGCAAAGAAAAAAAAGTTCAAGAGTTGAGATTATATGACTTAAAGCTACAAGGAAAATAAAGAACAAGCAAGAAAACATATTTAAATTAGATTTCTATCAATTTAAAGTGGATTTTATGAAGAATAAACAGGATTTCATCATGTTTCTTTCAGTTTTTGTTTTTCCTTTATTTTTGATGCTATATCTTTCATAATTAAGAATTAAACCTTTATGGTACTTGGATATGATGAACCCTTTATATTTTAATTTGATTTTTAATTTAATTTGTTATTCAATTTTATTGAGATTCAATTACGTGTCCTTTACCATTCTTGAATTTATTTATGCTAATATAGTGATTCATATTTGATTTCATGTATTTTAAATTAAGAAATCCTTTATATGAACTGATCTAGCATAATTGAAAAGAGTTACATGTAATCTTAGATATAGGTTGACAAAGATCTTCCAAATTAGGGTCAAACCTAATGGAGGAATTCATAAATTGGTTAATACAATTCTAGTGGTTTTAACTAAAAAGTGATTTCAGTTAATCAACTTAGGATTAGTTTTTAATAATCTTGATAAAGATATTAGCATAATTGAAGAATTTTCATAGTCAAATGAATTTTAGGTTAAATTGATGTGTAAAATCTTATTTATATGAGAAGCCTTAAGGGGATTCACTAGCTGGATATTATTGTCTCTATTGGTTGTTTCTTGGTTTAATCTTTCTTCTAGTTAGTTAAGTATGTTGATTTATTTTCATTTGTTGCTTTAAATTTAAAATTGATCAATCACCACCATCATAATTTGTCAGTTACATAATAGGAAAATGATTATACTAGTAATTGTAGTACCTGTGAGATCAACACTTGATATTTTATAACCTATATTATACAAGTGATAGGTGCAGTTGCCTAGAAGATCTAAATGGTAGGAGACTAAACAACACAAATCACAAAAGGAGTTTATTAAATCCCTTATGTTTAAACCCTATGACGTATTCAATAGTAACTTAAACCAATTTAAGAAAATGATAATGAAAAATTTCTTATAACCATAAAAAACCAACTAAAGAGAATAAATGAAAATATTATTTCAGTCTCCAAATTCTTCCATGTCATAGACCTTAAATACCTTAGCACAAAAAGAAATGATACAAAATATGATCTAAACTAGAATAAAATCAGTAACTCTCAAGAATTAAACTCACAGATCTTTAATATGTTTGAAAAAGAAAGTAAAACTGAAAGTGACAATCTTTATCCATATATACATACATGCATATGTATATATGTATATATACATATATATATATATATATATATATATTAAATCTTGGAGGGAAATTTCTTTTACCTATTTCTCTCGGTAATTTATTCTTAACAACCTCTTCTGAACTCTTTTCACTATAAATAAATAAAAAATAAGGGACTACTTTGATATATTTATGGCTTGTCTCAACCAAGAGAAAGAATCAAATATAAATTTTTTCATAACTATTTACGATATGTTCCCCATGCTAACTAGTCTCATAAAGTATGGTCAACAAACTATACGAGCTGCAAGGTACATTGGTCAAAGTTTTATAATCATCTTACTATCAGAGTAGGGACAGCTATCTTTTGAGCATAGGTTTAGGTTCGGCCTCAATGGGAAAATAAAATGGAGCACCTAACAACGTATCTTCACAGACCAAGAACTATAAGATTGCCCCTTTCATTCTGAGGCGACAGAGGGATCGTACCATTCAAGCCTTTTTTTCATGCTTTTCTAGGAGGTCTGGAGAAAGCTATAATCAATAGAATTTTTGTGAAATTCTATATGTATGTATAAATATTGTCTCTTTCAGCGTTAATATCTTTCTCAAACATATTAAAGATTTGTGAGTTTAATTCTTGAAAGTTACTGATTTTATTCTAGTTTAGATCATAGTTTGTATCATTTCTTTGTGTGCAAGTGATAGGTGCAATGGCCTAGAAGATCTAAAGGGTAGGAGATTGAACAACACTAATCACAAAAGGATTTTATAAAATCCCTTATGCCCTATGAAGTATTCAATAGTAACTCAAACCAATTTAGGAAAATGATAATGAAAATTTTCTTATAACCATACAAAACCAACTAAAGTGAATAAATGAAAATATTATTTTTGAGTCCCCAAATTCTTCCATATCATAGACCTTAAGTACCTTAGCACAAAAAGAAATAATACAAACTATGATCTAAAATAGAGTTAAATTAGTAACTCTCAAGAATTAAACACAAATCTTTAATATGTTTGAAAAGATAGTAATACTGAAAGTGACAATCTTTATACATACATATATATGTAAAAGGGAGGTAAAGTGAATTTAAAAACTTTTTACAACTTAAAAATGAAGCTTGATTAATTTGAAATTAAATGATGATATGAAATAATAATTTAATCAACCTTAATCAAATAACTAATAAAAATGTAAAGATTGTGAGGAAGAGAAATTACAAACCGATTTTATATTGATTCAAAAAATAAAACTAGTTTATATGACTTCCTAAGACTCTTTTAGGATTTCACTAAACTTTTCTTTCAACTAGGTGAGGAATTACAATAATCTTTATTTGGATAAAGAAAAACCACAGTATAATTTTTCTTAAAGGTGATGAGCAACCTCATTTATCGTTTAAACGAAAAATACAAGATAAATAACTCCAAATGATCTTTACAACTTAAATAAACGTTGCTTGCATACTTCAATGCTCAAAGTCTTTCAATCACTTCTCAATCAATCAACAAATGCATACAAATATTTAAAAGCTCTTGTAAATGTGTTATTATAACTCCTAAATGCCATAAATATGTCCAAAATTTGAATGCTAAATTATTTATATTCATATTAGCTCCAAAATATTATTATAAGCGAAAAATAGCTATTGTAAGGACTAGTAACAATGATAGTGATTGACCAATTTAGCATATTGGTAGATCGATATGTCATATTAGTCAATAAATGTATTGAATAATATGGTATAAAATCCCACGATGTACATTTTCATTAATTTTTAAGTGTCATTGATCGATCACATTCAAACATTGGTTAACTAATGTGCCCAAAGATAATACGTTGGTTGACCATTAGCCTAGATTAGTCAACCAATACACTTAAAAAGATGTTTCTTAAGATTTTTCAAGTTCTTTAAAAAAATCAAATCATATTTCTTTGACAAAAACTTGATCCAAAATCATTAAAAACTTTCCTAAAAGTTTTTGTAAAGATCAAGAGAATTTTCTTTGAAATCAAAATCTTGATTCCTCTTAACAATTAAAAAGATTTATATATTAAGTTTAGATATTATATGATTATGTATGAAGAGACCTTAAAACATTAAAGTAAAGAAGTAAGAGGTATTAAAAAATTGCAAATGAATTTATAAAGTTGTTACGTCTTAATCTTCGTTGATCTTTGTCTTTTCCTTGACTTGAATAAATTAAAAGTTTATGAACTTCTTTCTACGTCTCCATAAAATGTTTATTGACTTTATTTCATATTGCTTTCTTTTAAGACATTTTAAAAATAACTTATTAGTCGTAACTCTATTTTTTATATCAAAATGTGGATTGAAACTTCCTTTGGTTTAATAATCTCCTCCTTTTTATAATAACAAAACATATTGTGATATTAGAAAGCTAATAATAAGTTTAACCTTAAAAAACAACCAATCTCTCTACATCAAAGTGGTATGAATATTTGAATCCCCTTAGCCTATATATGATGAAATTCCTAAAGACTAAAAGATAACCCATCCACTTGTTATTCAGCCATATATATAACTAAAAGAATAAGGAAAAAGTTAAGTAGCATAATCGTAGTTTATAAGGATAAAGATAACCAAATATTACTCTTTCACCAATATTAAAAATAAGCACAATGTCAAGTATATCCCAAAAGTTAAAAAAAGAAGAAGAAGAAGAAGAAGAAGAAGAAGTCACCACTCCCTCTGGATACGAAAATCCTAAAAACATCTAATATCACTAACTCTCTCCTTCCTTTTTCTGAAACATTAAAAGAGATCATTTATCTAGATGAGGAAAGTGAGAAATGAATTAATAGGAACAATTCCTTCAAATCATGCATCATAACATCTTGAAAGGAATCAAGTTCTCCTTAAACTAAAGTAAGCTAAGACTCAAGAGCATTAAAGCAAGAATCTATTACAAAGCTATGATATGGTCATAAGGTGGTGGCCTCTTCATATGCATGTAACTAGAAAGTACATCTTAGAAGAGGCTCACAAGTACCAACACCATATATAGAAGCCTTATCATCATAATGTTGTTATTACATGTATTGTCTAGTCATTTGTCTATCAACTAACTAATATCATAAATGATTAAAAGTGACAGAGTTAAAGAAAATTTTGAGATCAACCTAATCTTCAATATATAGGATATTAAAGTGCCAGAAGATAAGACTACGGATAAGGGAATATAGGATGTTCTAGTTTGTTATATTAGTATCATAAAAATTGATAATATTTTACATAATAAAGTAACCAAGATGAACATTCTCACCCAGAATGAGTGTGGAAAGGAGCCAAAGATCATTATGATCAAGAAAATTAAAGTTCCTACTAGAAGAGACAAACATAGTTTTAACTCTAATAGATACAGAATAATGTTGAAGTTGATATTTGGTATGAAACTGCAATAAGCATAATAGTTAGGCTTGTGAACACCAAAAATCTTATTAATAAGGTCACAAGTGAGTTAAATTTCTACACTTTAGACCTTTAAAAAGGTAGGTGGTACCATAAATTATACAAGGTTTAAGGTTAAAATAGAATAATTTGATATTAATGGGACTCACTTGGCAAGTCTTGGCAAGCAAAGGTTCCCACTATTGACCAATAACAAATTGAATATGACTATACTCCTTGAATTGGTCTAAGCAAACAGGAGAAATAACACAATTTTATACAAGTACTCATCCTCATAAATTAGTGGAAGTGAAGGACAAGCTAGAGTAGGAGATCTCCTATGAATCCTTCCTACTAGGGTTTTAAAGGTTCTTACCTTTAGCAGGATCCCTACAATTATGAGAGGTACAAGATGAGGGACTAGTAAGCTCTTTAGACACGAAAGAAAAGTATTCTCATCTCCTAAACATAAGAGTGTGAACTAAGAGACATTTAAGGGTTTTAAAGGGGACTAAGAATGCTTTGAGATGGAAATTCCAGTAAAGATATTAGTTCTTTTATTAAAGGTCAAAAAACAACCAATATGGAAAAGAACATAAATAAATTTTGAAATGCTAGCCCCATCAACTTCAATAACAATCAACCTAAAAAAATCCACTTTATTTATGAAAATTCTAAAGTTAAAATGTCATGAACTATGTAAATTTGACTAAAAACTCAAATTTAGATTAATTTTAGACAAAATCAATAAACTTAATTAAGAAAGAGTTCAAATAAATCTTGAACGTTTCAAAAAATCGTTATCATGTTTGATTTGATGGAAATATCCTTAATTGTACCTAATTTGAATATGATAATGAAATTTTTTACTCATATTTAGATATTATACAATTTATTTTGTAAATAACTAATAAAATATTTTGCATTTTATAAATAATTAATAAAAATCAATGATATATAAAATTATTAATTTTTAAATAATTATAAGTGATTTTTATGATAAGAATAAAAGTCTCAATGAAACAAAATAAAATAATTATTAAAGAAATTAATGTAAAAGATCATAATATATGATATTTGATGATAATATTCTAACAAGAATTAATATCCTAACAATATTCTGATAATAGCTTGATAATATCTCTTATCCCTTACTCTTGATATTTTAGTCTATACCCACATCCTCTTAAGAATAAAAGTCCATGATTGTTTTGAGTTCATCCCAGTTTTATCATTCCCTCCATTTTTGACCAAACATCTAAAAATTAGAGAATAAATGTTGCATTCTTATTCCTACCTTGTTATTACTGGTTACCAAACCAGACCTAAATGTAATAAGCAACTATCAATTTCACAAAAGGATATACAATTTTGGAGAAATTAAAAAAATCCAAAATAAGATAGTGAAAAGTGCCAAAAATCAAATTCAATCATAATTAAGGATGAAAAAGATGCAACTGAGAGTTAAACAACCTTAATTCATCTTTTAATTTTCACTAAAGAAATATCAATTTGAAGAACTCGTTGAAATTTGCAAGGAATTGAAAATTTCCCAAATTTGAAACCCCAAAACATTAAAATTTGAAATTTAATAAAATATAAATGAAATTTATGAAATTTAATGCAAATAAAATTAGAAATCATTAATATAATGGAAATCAAACAATAATTTTAAGAGAAACTTATGAAGTTTTGAAAAATTACGAAATCAAAAGAGGTTCAGTCTTACCCCAAAATGAATTGGATGAGGTGAGAATAGATGTTAATGGAACTTGATTTTGAAGATATAGAAGACTTTTTTACAACCTGCTACGTACACTCATTAGAGAAAGAACCACTAGGTATGGACAGTGATGCTTCCAAAAAAGGCTCCCCGAAATCCAATTGATTTAGGCCCCAAGAATGATTGAATATAAAGGAGAAAAGTGGTTAAAATGAAGAGCTTTTTGAATCAGGGTCAAATGGTATGGCTACGGATCGAAAAGTATTCCAAATCTGATCTGATTTAACTTGAAATCATTGTAATATTTCTAAAATCAAAGTTAACTAAGTTTTGGGTTAAGCTCAAGCTGAGACTCCACAATATGGTATGAATCGAATCCCAAATTTATCACATATAAAACAATATCATTTTTTATATGTAAACAACACTAAAGGGCTTGTTTGTTTCCACTTTACCTTCTGATTTTTTGCTTTGTCTTCAAATTCATCAAAAAATTATTTGTTTGAGTTTCTAGTTTTAGTTACTTTCAAATTTTATAACATATGAAGTTTTTGTCAAATTTTGATTTATCATCAATTAAATATATATTAAGTTTCTCTTTTTAGGCAAACTAGTTGAGGAAAGAAATTAGGCAAGTATATGTATTTGACTGAGACTGAACGCACGGATTCTATATCCATACAAGTTAATGTCCTAACATTTTGACATCAGAGTATACTGATTAGAATGGAGCTGATTCATTTTCTTTTAAGAAAGGAAGATTTACATTTTTCTACATATTTGATTTAACACCATAACCCCTTATCTTTGAATTTGAAAGCGTCAATAGCCTATTTTTGTCATCAAGTGAATGTCTTATGCAGCAAATCGAGGCTTCATAACCTTTATTCTTATTAACAGTTACGAGAACATTGAACTTTTGTTAGGGAGGATGTAAAGAAGGACTTCTAGTGTAAAATAAAGTAATTTAACTTGTGGCCTGAGGGCCAAAACCCTTCAATAGATAAATGGGTTACTAAAGTCATAAAGGCTCTACTTTTTCAAGCTCTTGTTTCGATTGATAATCTTGAGTACATATTTTAACTTCTGGTCTTTTATATCCAATTCCTCTCCACATTCAAGAACTTGTATAGAGAAGGATTTCCTACAGTGTAGTATTTTTTCAATATTAACTTAGCTAATTGGTGCTGCTATTATACCACTACCCAACCTAGTCCTCTCGTAGTAGGGTTGGCTCCTCGCCCTTATTAACTATAATAATTCACTTGCTTAATAGACTCCTACTTTATCCTAATTTTACTTGAAATATTGCCTGCTCTACTGGCTACTACAACTTCCTAACAAAACAAAAGGCCCATCCAAGTGAACTAAAACTGACTTCTAAAGCTATAATCTTTGGAATTATTTTAGCCTTCTTTTATAAATTTCTAGAAAGATTTGGGCTTACTTAAGGTAGTAAAAGAAAAGAAAAAGGGGGGAGGAGAAAGGTCCTATATATAAAGTGTTTATTGCATGAGACCCATACATAAGAAAAGCTTGATCCCAGCAAATAGAAGATGCTTAGCTTCATACAACACAAGGATTAACATGGTTTTAGGAAGAACATAGAATAATACATGGTCTAGTACATGAAACATGACATAAAAGTCAAGGCATCTCTTTGGGTCCCTATTGAGGCTAGGTGTAAAAGCATAAGGAGCGAATGATATTAGATACCTTAGTAGTCCACATCATAATGAGTGTTCACCCTTCGTTTAGTCTTACCTGTCAATTATTTGGAACGAATCAAGCTACTACATCTTAATAAGATAACTTTTTTGGATACCTAAAAGGGATCATCCTTTGATGAATAACAGCACATAGTCTAATGAACTAGTAGTAGAAAATTCCTTATTAGCTTTAAAACTTTATTCTTTCACAAAAAACTGAAGTGGGACATATTAGGCTACCAATCATATGTTCTCATGCTCGCATCAAGAATTAAATGCATTAAGTTATTAAGTAAACCTCTTTCTTTCTAAGTGGTTCTATAATAAAGAATCAACTTCTATAATTCTCTCTCTATTTAAGTTTTGTAACTTTTCTCTTTAACTTTCTTGGTCTCTATCATCTGGTTTCCCTCCTTTATTGTCTTCTCTGACATGTGCCTCTTCTACAACTTTCTTGACTTTTTGAATGCCTACTTATCAAGAGCTTTAAGTTCCATAAGATCTTTGCTCCATTAATTTTACATAAAATCTTTTATAGTAATTGTAGAATTGTCATTTATATTACTAATCTAGACTCTTCTCATACAAACCACCATGAATTTTCCCTTTTAAAGGTTAGATTAAATTTTCCTATTAGCTTGGAGGGGTTAAGTTTTCATAGAGCTTAGCATGGATACCTTTTCAACTTGTGCTATAAATTTCCTATCTAGAATGGAGTATGAGGGCTATTACCATGACAATGTCGCGATGGAGGGCTTAACAATAGATTTGATAGTTTTGGAAAGTTTGATGGATTGGCTGATTAAGTTAAGAGCTGGTGGGTTTAGGCTCTAACTGGCTTTAGATTGCTCAAAACTAGATTAGACTCAAGTTTGGACAGTATGAAATAGCCTTGAATAGCTTTAAGTTGGGCTTAGGACATCTATAAGGGGTTTTGGGCTAATCATTAGTAGTTTTAAACCTATTCTGACTTAAATCGTTACCTTATCTAGGTGCAACAATTAGAAGTTTGATTTTAAAAAAAATGAAGAAGAGTTCCTAAGTTAACAGTGAATGAGTCAAGAGGGTAAAGGAAAAAGAACATTCAAAACGATTATAATAGTCAACCATTTAATAAAATTGTTAACCAATATGATGTATTATTCAATCAATATAATCAACCAAACATCAATCAAACTCACAATACAAAGTTTGTTTTAAAGAGGTTATATTGATTAACTATTGGATGGCATTAATCTACCAATATGATGTAGTAGTCAACTAATACATTCACCAAACTTCTTACAAATCGACTTTATACTAAAGTTTAAGAAATTCTAAAGTCAATAGTCAAACACTCCTCTATATTGATCAATTAATATGACCTGACTTTATATATTTCAATCCAAAAAGATTTAAAATAAAAATACTAAACATATAATAATTTAAAGAAAAAATCCATCAAAGCTAAATTTAAGAACCAAAGGAGATCCTAATCAAGTGAAGTTCCCATTAATCATTCCCAATTCTCTCCTAATTATGCAAAATCTATATTCACTTATTAGCTTAGTTAATATATCAGCCAATTGATACAATGTATCAATAAATTCTATCTCCATATAATGAAGTGAAATTTAATTTTTATACACTAAGTTCTAAATATTAAATGAGATACTTCATAAAGAAGCATTAATGTTACATATTTAATGGGCATCTTTGTAAGATCAATAGTATAATCTCTAAGTTGTTGTCCAAAATAAATAATTTATACATAATAATTATTGGCGCTACATATTTTGTAATTAATAAGCCAACCATATTTTATTTCTTATTAAACCATGTAACCAATGCTATGCCTAGGAATTGATAAGCTCTAAATATACTCTTTTTTAATCCAAAATACTACTAAAATAGTTCCCATTTAAATAGATAACCAAATCAAAGAATGTATCTTTAGGATACAAAAGTCCTAATTACATGATACCATACAAGTAACTAAGTTTAATGGTTAAAAGATAAGACTCTCTATAATTTAATTAAAATCCAACACACATGCATATACTAAACATAATATTAAGCACACTAACAATTAAGTAAAGTAAATGAACAATCATACCTTGGAAGAACTTTACATTAATCTGGTTGCCCTCTTTATCCTTATTCAACTTAGTTGTGATACTTATAGATGTCTCTAATGACTTGGATTGATCCATCCCAAAATATTTGATTAGTCTTCTTTTACTTGGTTTGAATGATGAAAATTCTCTCTTTTATTTACTTGATTTGAAGTCTAAGAAAGAATTTGAGGTTTCCCATCATACTTCTCTTAAATTCTAGACTCATACACTTAAAAATTTTCTTATACAAGGTTTCATTAGTTACTTTGAAAGTAATATCTGTTGGGTTAGCCATGGTTGCAAGCATCACATGTATGCAGATGCAGCGAAAGTGTCGAAATCAAGATTCCGACACCATGATAACCTAAAAATCATGTAATCTCACATGCATGCAAGGATATGTAAAGAACATGAAATAACAAAACATTTTACCTTGTGTATCTCCTCCTTTCTTATTTCTTCTCCTTGTTTCGGTTGTTGTAAACACCAAACCCTTCTTTTATCACCCAAGAACACAAAAATAAGGAAGATGAAACAATGTGTAAGGGTTTTAGAACACCAAACTTGATGAATTCAAGTAGATGTTCAATATGATAAAAGATAGATCAAGGTTATCTTACATGCATACTGATTTATACAACATTTGTATAAATTGTAAGAAGATAACTCAAGAAATATTCTCACTCTCTCTAAAAACACTTCTAGAACCCTTTCTCTATCACTTAAGTATGTAAGAAGTGAAAATTGTTCGTATACATAAGTGAAGAACTCACTTTTATATCATTTCGGGACCTCTATCACAATCGTGGCCTTGCTGGCCATGATTGTGGCATGTTTCACCTTTGGCCACGATCGTGGCCCTATGATGCACGATCGTGGCCTACTTAAAATAGGCCATACACACTTGTTTTTCATCTGATCTTTTATGCTTGTGACCCTTAGGTTCCTAATTTTTCTAGGCACTTTAATTAACTCTTAATTCAAACACAACATGATGCCTATTTGTTGGAATATAAGTGGATTAACACACAAACTCTTTGATAGTTAATTATCCAACTTATGAACCTTTCCATAGACAATTTCCGTGCAATTTGTTCTTTCACCATACTATACCCCACTTGGTTCAGAGTATGGGATATGTGTTAACTCCCACTAGACTGACTACGTCACATCTAGTCCAAGTAATGTTAGTTCTTATTCTGGGATCTCATTACTCATATGTGTCATTGAAGACCCTCTTCATAATAAATACCTGCTCTGACCAGAGACTCCCGAGTAATGACCCCAATAAGAGGCCATGGGTATCATCTCCTTTTATTAGGAGTGGTGAATCCTTTATTGGCTACTTAGTTACCTTCAAGCATAAATAGCTGTACCCAATCACCATCATAAGAGCGCACTCGTCTTGAGGTAACAACGAATGGTGTCAAAGCACAGGATTTATATCCAAGATATCCTTGAATAACTCAAGTATAAGGATATTTGCACTATTGCTATGATGAGATTAATCATTAACGTTCGATAGATCATCCATATGATAATCTCATAGCGGGTTATCCGAGATACTTACTACCCTTAATAAGCATCCATATATTAACTCTAAACATCTCTTGCTTACAGTTTATGAGATCCACTGCTTCATCAAATCAAGGAGTATAATATGTGTTAGTCTTTCCAGATTAATAATGTCCTATCTTATTAATCCTATGACTAGGGATTGTTTAGATACTAACATAATTACACATGATAGGAATCTAATTATCATGATCTCATTATGATTTCCTTCATGCTATGTTTTGTATCATGGACTTATTTAATTCAATTTAAGATCAACATCAATTCATATATATATATATATATATATATATATATATATCACTAGCAAATCAGTGAAAATGCCTTTTGCTTTATTAATCAAAATAAAGTTTGTACAAAAGTGCTAAAGGTGATTGCCTTTAGAGCACTACTC
>JANZXP010000008.1:14541820-14565601 GCA_027576715.1 Erythroxylum flavicans | reverse complement strand
AGTTTTAGTGATGCTCTCTTTAATAGTCTTCTCCATTGTGTACTTGATGGTCATCAGACAGACCTTGTTAGAACGAGGCCGCTTATTATACTTGGCTTTATCTATAGCGGAAGTCTCAGTAGTGGATTGTGCAGGCTCATCCTTAAGGAGAGCAACATCAGTATTAGAAACAGTCAAAAACAGATTCAAGGATTTAAGCCAGTACTTATAATTGGCCCCATTTAGCTTAACCAAAGAATTCAAAGCTGGAAATTGAAACAATGCAGGGAGATTTAGCAAATGTATCTACATATAGTAAAATTGGGCAAACAACACAGTTGGGTTCTTACACAATTGTAGTCCTACCTAAGGGTCCCGGATTACAACACAGATCACCCAAAATATTAAATTATGCCCTAAAGCTAATATCGATAGAATACTGCAAACTTAAAGACATAATTTAATGAATTAAACAAAGCATTAGAAACCACATTGATAAAGACAAACTAATAGGGTAAGTGCAATGTATGCCAAATAATAACATCACAATAACATTTTGTAATAATTGATCTCATGATAGGCGAGCACACAATTACACAAAATGAATAACAAGAGTCCAATAACACATCCCAAGATTGCCCCATAGGTTTTAGTTAGCACCACAATTACAAAATTAACCATATTAATCATATAATCTAACAATATATGCATAAACTACGTCCAAAATTAAATTTGGTGTACAACTATATGACCACTGAGAGTACACAAGACCCCACAAGCCCAAAATATACCAGAAACAAGTACAAAAATTTTCAAGATAAAATTCGGAGAGTACATTATATATTTATCAATTTTAAAATTCAGGAAAAATAAAATAAATATTTCTATTATTAAAAAAATTCCAAAAAATACAATAAATTAGAACTGGGCAAATGGAACAATTTGGCAAAATTTGGGACAAAACAGCCAAGGGAGGAGGCCACACGTGCCTCCACGCGCCACCGCCTCGCATGGGGAAAGACCAACCTGGTCGGGCTCTGTCTTCCTCACCCGGAAGACTGGTATTCAAGTCGTTCGATCCGGTTCGCGACCCGGTTCAGAAAAATACCCATATCTCCCTCAATTTTGATCGGTTTTTAACGAAATTAGTGTCATTAGATTCAGAATTTAACGATCTATCAAAGCTCTAAATCAATTTCACAAAAAAGCTACTAAAATTGAAAAATTCAAAGAGGAACATTTTTATGGGTCGCGTTTTCGAGTTCTGGATTTTAACATAAACAACAGAAGATTCAAAAAACTTACGACATGTTTTTGACACCAAACTTAAACATCAACAATAACAAAAGGCTTCACAGAAAATAAATTAACAAAACCAAAAAACCCAACAAATAATACAACATCTAATCTCGAAAATTACTTAAAATTAGCAGTCAAAATTAGGGTTAATTGGCTCTGATACCAATTAAGAGAATAATTAAATGAAACTATTGATTAAAGTTACGATTAATCAATATAATTAGACTAATCCTATGATTGCAATATGCTAGATTTAATAATTAGATGGACAAATACCTGGAAACTGAGGAGTAATTGAGTCCATTGTTGTTTTCTGTGAAGCGGAGCGATAGAGATGCAATCGATTGACTACTGCTATTCCAAACCCTAAAAATACACGTACAGTTCTCAATGGGATGACTGTATTTAAGGTTGGCTAGCAGTAGGAGCTCCTGTGCACTTCGAACATGGGCCAAGCCTACCAATTATAGCAAGCCCATGAACACAAGTCCAATGACACGTATGAGATTTTGACATCTAATTAATCGGGGTTTATACAAAATTATGTTTATTGTTTATTATGCTAGGCCACAAAATTAATGATAAAATTCTATCACCATAAGCTAAGAATACAATACAAATAAGGATCACGAGGAAGATCCCGATTCCTTTTGACAGTATCATACCTTTTTCAAACTTTAAAGCCAGTATCACCACCACGGCTACCTACAAAATTAAGGACAATATATAAGTAGTGATGCACTTTTTTGGATTAGCTGTTGTACAAAAAAAATCAGTGGAGTTACATTGACAAAGATCACTATATTCCCAACTTCTAGGAAGAATGCTCGCCTGTCAAATTTATCAGCTAAAGACATCGATGACAAGTGCACATGTTGGTAACTGTAGATCAAATTAATGACACACTGTTACTGAATCCTAACGTTGCATATGGTTGATGTCTCTGTGGGTAGAGTCAGATAACAAAACACAAAAGCTCTAGTAGTGTTTGGTTGCTGACACTACCTATTTTTGTTCGTCTCCAGTTCACAAAAACACAAATTTTTTATTCCTTCCAAAATTATGGCACAACTTTCTTGTGCCTGTCGCAGAAACAAAACATGCAGGTTGTTGGACAAAAATACCCGTATATTATTACTATAAATAACAAAAGAAGACAGTTTTAATAAAATATAAGGCTTGAATGTATCTTTAACCTATTATGTAATTAATTCCATGAATGTTTAGATGCTTTATTAAATTATTATGTATTAGAATTTCTAACTTGTAGGATTTTTTTTATTCAATAACTCATTTCATTAAATATTTAAGTTCTTCATTTTATTTCTTCATAATTAAAAAATACAATTACAATTAAAAAATATTGATACAATTATAAAAATATTTACGTAATTCATTTTATTGTTAACTTATACAAATTTTTGCTGTTCAATAGCTCATTTCATTACATTTTTAGATTCTTCATTTTTTAATTCCTTATTTATAGATACAATTAAAAAAATACTAATATAATTTCCAATCATATTATACTGCAGGGGTACTTTGGTCATTAACACTGTTTTCTATGTTCTGTCAACTGCAACCAAACACATTTCTATCATCGAGACACAGTTTTATCTGTTTTGTCCATTACAACCAAACACGTTATTGCCTCCAATTTTTGTTCTGTTCTGTCTCCAAATTTTTGTTTCGTTCTGTCTCAGTATATGGATCACAGTAACCATACAGAGCGTAAGTTCTATAAGATGATCGGTGTATAGAAGTGTATTGAATTATCATCGGAAAGCTGTTGGAATGCAGGGTTTCCCAATTACCAATTGGGGTTGATTTTTCTTCTTTAGAAGGTTCTCAAGTGGCTGCTTGACGCTGCGTTGCTTGCCTTAATGAGATTATTTATCTCAGATCAACTTTTGTAGTCCTTTTTTCTCTATAACTTTTCTTCCTTCATGTATTCACCCTCTTTCTATATAAGATTTTTAGGAGTTTATGGAAGGAAAATGCCTCCAACAAATATTACTGTGATAGGCACTGTGACTAAGCCCAGAGATAGCCTCAAATTTACGAAGTTAGCTATCAGAATGGCCAAGCATGCTGTGAGTTGAAGCAATTGGTTAACTACTCCTTGGACATTAGGCAGAGACATCCGAGAGGTATTAAATAGCATAATACAATAGGTTAAAAGAAGTAAAAGAAATTTAAAGGTTTAACCACTAGACTAACTGGATTACTAATCAAGCATTAGCTAATAGTTAATGTAAGCATTGACAATAACTCCTACAAAGAAACTGGTTGCACCAATCATAATGTAACTCTCCTCCCACCAACTCTAGTTGCATAGGAGGCTTTAAATGTGGAAGAAGAACCACACAAAGTACATTGATGATGTGAACAATGTACTTTGTCATTTTGCCTAATGGAAATCTTGAAACTACCTTCCTACACATACCATAGTCAAAGCTACTACCGGTTAAATATCACCTTTCCAACCCAACTTCATTATTTGGTTAGTAATTAAATCGAAACTAAAAACCTTACACATTATATTTTCTTAATCTTTAGTCTCTCAATTATGTCATATGAAAGGGCCTATGCCCCAAGTTTAAGACATATCTTGTTTCTTAGACTTAGTTGATTAAAAGCTTTGTATGGGCAACATGAATAATTTAGTTCATTAATTAGTTCCATGATTTCAATTGTCGTTTTTTTTTTAAACTTGTTACCTAACTAATTTTCCAATATGACTATATAGAAAGTTTGAGAACAGAAGTATGTAACTAATTATATACCTTATGTTAGCACAAAACTCTTAGCAATTGATAAGTGTTTAATTATTTGTATTTTTAAGTTTATATTTAGTGTATTTTTGCTTATATATTTGAGTGTTTTTATTGTTTCAGTACTTAAGTCATTCATATTTTATTTTTAGGCCATAATTCACTTATTTAGAACAAAAGAAACAAATTCTTCAAATAGGACCATGTAACATAGATGTGTACCTCTTAAACACAAGTATGTAACACATCAACATGTTTCAAACTCTTCAAACAGGAAATGTAGCATCCCGTCTCTCAAATGATTGAGAGATTTAAAGTATTAGACTAATGAGTCATATGAGTGGCAGCATATAGAATGAAATTGGTACATCTATGACATGATTTCATAATTATGTTCAAATGTATAATATTAGCATACACACATTAATTATGAATTAAACAAATTACACTCAATTGACATATTTCGGAGTATGAAACTAAGATGAATGTGATAATTGACTGAGCTTAATGAATGAGATATGAATGTATATTTCTAGTGTCTTATACTTTAGGTTACCAATGACAAGAATTGATAGATTATAATTAGTAAATTGGAATAAATTGTCACGATTGGGAGATTTATAAATTAATGTATATTTGTAGACTAGGAAAATTACCAAGTGGCAAGATAATTGACAAATGGCAGTAGAAATAATTGACACGTGGTAATAGAAATAAGTGATAAGTGGCATTGGGATTTATTTGATAAGTGGCATAGAAAATTGGATGACAATTGGTTTGAAAATTGGGAGACAAATGGACTGATTATTAAAAGAAATGTAGTAGCATAATTAAATATACTAATAGCAAAATTATTTATATGGTAATTTCATGACAAGTGTCATGACACTCACCAAGCCTTTACTTACCATCCCTTTAAACCTCACGTTACACATAATTGAAAGATAACCATCTTTATCTTCATTTCTCTTTCATTTGGTTAAATGCTATATTCTTTTTCATTCTTCTTTCTTCTCTTCATTCACAAAACTCTCTCCCAATCCCACAATCTTGAGTTTTGCCACCATCTTTCACCTGGCCACTCCAATACCTTTGTTATCTCTTCATCTTGATGATGAAAACCTAGCATATTATACCTTAAAAGTTGATGATCGTGTAGCATGTGGAAGCTAGGGTTACTTGAAGATTTGATAAGGGTTTTGAGCTAAACAAGTAAGTTTAAACATTGTTCTTTATGACTACATTAAATGAAACATATATGATGATAGTTTAGATATAGATTGATCATGTTAATGGAGTTGAATTTGTGCTGTAACGAGGATGAAGAAATGGAGAAGTTCATTTTCTATTTTTTTATAAATGATCAATATTAGCTTATGAGTTGTTTTATGGATGTTTTTGAGATCGAATTAAAGTGATTTTGATGAGGAAATGAAGTAGAAATGATGGACTATACATAAGATGTCTTGGATATAGTAAATAAAGGTTTAAAAATTTGGAAAAGTGAATGAAAAAAGGTGGTCCACGATTGTGGTACTCTTCTCACAACCTTGGACAGATGCATTAGCTTCTGTTACAATCATGGAAAGGCACCCCATAATCGTGGGCAAGGTTTTGAAATGGTAATTTTAGTTTTGTGCAATTGTTGAACCAACTAATGATAAGGTACTTTCCTATGATGCATTTAGGTTAGAATGAGACTTGAAGTGAACTAGTTTGATGCTTGATTAGTTGATAACGAGCTTGATATGTTTAGGTTAATAATTGATGTAATATCATAAGAATGAATTGATGATATCATATATCCAAATCTGGAAATCTATATGTACTATATGAATGAAGGTGTTCTTAGGAAAGTAAATGACATCCAAAGAAAGAGAGTAAGGTGTATTAAGTAATATTGAATGAGAATTTTGATATTGTGTGATCAGATACTGCTAGAATAACATTGGTGAATGATTAATTGATAAACTTAGAATAATCAAGTATAACTGAGGTGTAAGCTTAGGAGCAAACTAGTTATATCCAAATGACAATGATAGAATGATCAAGACTTGTGATCTAAGGATACATACTCGGAAATAGTCATTTGAGCATGCATTGTACATAACACATATACATATATGTATGATTGATACTTATGTGATTGATCAAATTAGTAATGTGTGAAATACGTGTGTATTGCTTAAAGATAGACACACAAGATTGAACATCACTGTCCAGATGTTTTCGAATTATGAAGGCAATAGCTGATATGGAGCGTACTGTGAGTCAACTTAGATGTTCTCACTAGGATTGATTTATGTCTGTTCAATTTTCAATTATTGAAATGCTATTATGTGAATGTGATGATTCTGGACATTGATAGTCTGAGGAGTTTGATAACTGAGATTGTATTGGAAGTGTTCAAAATTGAATGTGAATCTAAAAGAAATAAGTCTACTCAGCAAATATGTTGAATACCGGACTTAGGTCTGATGAAAATGTGAAAGTGAATGTGTATACTTAATGAAAATGATTGACTGCATATAATGTGAATTGATGCATCTCATTACATTGAAATGCATGATCATATAAAGGAAGTTGCGACTTGAATGGCCAGTGAAAAAGAGCTTAAAGCTCAGAAAATGTGTATGAAGAGCCATAGGCTCACTAGTAAAATGAGTATGGTATCCACAACAGATACGGGACAATTATCAATGAGCTCAATATCTACAATAGATATGGGATAGTTAAAAATGCATTCGGTGACAACAAAGTAACAATGAAAGCGAGTCATATGTACATTGCATATACAAATTGATATGTATGATCTGAATGCTTCAAATGAACTGTTCTGAAATGAAATGTGATGCGATATTCTGTATTTGTGATCTGATTTGATTATAAAAATTGAGTTGTGAATTGTTCTATGTTTGATATGAGTTAGCACATCAATGATAGTTCACTCACTAAGTTCGTAAAACTCATCAAAATTGCAAAATTGATTTCCAGGTACGAGAAAGGAGACTTAGCTATTAAGACACTATAGAAGAAATCTAGTACTTCATTTTTTGGACTCAAGAAATGGCTTAAAGGTCGATCAGTCGAGACTGCAGAATTTAGATTGAATGTTTTTGTTTAGTTTCTCATTCCATGTAGAATATCAATATGCTCTTAGATATTTGTGATATTGTATATATGAATTATGGAGTGTAATGCTACAATGTAACCATGTTTTACAAATGGAATGAGGAGTTAATAATTCGAGTATTCATGTTTTATATATGATGCCATATTATGTGAATGTGACTGCTTTAACATGCCACTTTCACAGGGTATGTTCCCGAATGTCCTCTAGATATTTCGGATATATACTCTATGGTAGTGGGATGTTACATGAATATATGCACTTTAAATTCATAAATAATAAAGAAAATGGGAAAGTATACGATCATGTACTAAGACGTGTTCTTTTCTTATAACCTAAACTTATTTTACCCTATTTCTTTTTGTTTTCTATTTTTCCTTTAGTTTTGATATTATGTCTTCCATGATTAGGAACTAAATCTTTATTGTATATGGATATGATGGATATTGGGATAAATTTTATTATGATTTCATTTTAATTTAATTTATTTTTCAGTTTTATTGGGATTTATTATATGTTCTTTATTTTCCTGGAATTGATTTATGTTGTTATATTGATTCATGTTTAATTTTATGCATTTATCCAAAAGAGTTGTATAAAATCCTAGATATAATTTAACATAAATCCTTCGAATTAAGGTTAAACCTAATAGAGAATTTATAAATTGTTCAATACAATTTTAGAGGGTTTAATTGGAAAGAGATTTCAATTGATCAACATATAATTAGTTGTTAATAATCATGAGAAAGATATTAAGAAATGTGAGAAATTTTCACGATCCAAAGAACTATAGGTTAAATTGATATGTTCCTAAAGAGATTCATTACTCAGATACTGTTATTTTTATTAATTATTTCTTAATTTAATCTTTATTTTAGCTAGTTAATTGTGTTAATTTGTTTTCGTTTATCACTTTAATTTTGATTTTAATTGATCACCATCATCTTAATTTATCAGTTAGATAGTAGAAAAAATGTTAATACTGGTACTCGTAATCTATATGGGATCAGTACTTGGTACTATATAACCTATACTATAAAAGTGATACATGCTCTTGCCTAAAAAGATCTATTAGGTAGGAGATCGAACGCATCAAATTTTTGACACCGTTATTGGGAACTAGGATATTAGGAACACTTAATTTCTATTAGTCTAGCCATTATTTTTCTTTCACATTTATTTTCTTTTTTTGTTTATTTATTTATTTTTAGAGCTTTCTTTCTTGATCTTATGTTTGTGACTTACTTTTAGCATTTGAGTATTCCTTGTTATATCTACCATACACTATAGAGTATAAAGGGAATAATATTCACTAAGGGATTTTAGTGTGATATTATATTGGTGATGTTAGAAGCTTGGAATGAATGACATAGAAACATATATGTGGGAGGTCAATCGGTATCAATGATGTATTGTGATAGTTTTAGTGGTGCCCATGATGAACACACTAAAAATTAAAACCTAATTCTACATAACTAAATTTATAGTAGTGGTAAGAAAGGATCATATTCACAGAGAGTATGTTATTAAATTTTGTATTGAATTAATCAATGTAATCAGATGGGGGGTTTTGGGTGAATTTGCAAATTGTTCATACATAAATAATAAACTCAAAACATAAAATAGCATAATCAATTCCAAAAAAGACATAAGAATAACATTATTGGAAATGATCAATGCATAAACATGTAACTAGGCCTCGATATCCCTTTTGAACTGGAAAGAAGAGAATTAGTCATTCATAGTTCTTCAAGGCATACGTCCAAATAGAAGAATATGCATGTTCTGGTGTCTCTTCAGTATATCTCCTTTAATTGGCCTCTTAATTTCCTTTGGTACTTTATAATTAGGATTTTTGAAGTGTATAACAGTCTGCCATACAACCATGTAGGTAACTGTGCACCTTAACCTTGTATTAATGTTCAAAAATTCCGAATATACATGTTTCCAAGGAGTCACAGGCAATATACACGACTGTGTAAGTACTTACACATGCGTGTATGTTTCCATATTGTCAAACAACATCTTTAAGTTTGTACATATTTATACTGAATTATATGGTCCCACACACAACCATATAGGTCACTTACACAGACATGTACTTCTTCACATAGGCATGTGGCTCCATAATGACTCCAATTCTTTTATTATTTGTCCCAATTTCACCTAATTCATTTCCTTTTGCTCTAAGAAGGCAAGGAAGATCGAACATCAGTAAAACTGCATTAAAGCTGTGAGTTTAGTTTGTTTTGATTCTTTTTCTTTAATCATATACCTAAACTAAAATATGAACCAAAATAAGTATCTTAGATGCACAATAAACATTAATCACTAAACATTATAGAATAAATAAATAACCAATTAAACACTTATTAGGACACCCCAATCATGGATGATAAGTGTTAGACTACATATTGAAGCAACCAATTTGTGTAGGGAATTTACCCTAAAACATACCCTATGGGAATACTCATATTTCAGGGTGGAGCAACTATCTCAACTTTTTATGGAACGATCAAGTTTCACCTAGATTTCTGCAACAACAATGATAAGAGGAGAATTGATGTCTCGAAAAGCTTCTTATTAAAGCCATTATTATAGTTAAGGTTCCTAAAAAATATGATTTGTGCGGATTATTCCCCCAACTAATGAAAAGATTTTGGCAGAATTGACATATATGAAATAAGCACAATTTTCCAAAGAAATAACCCACTCCTCCAAGAAACTAAACAGCTATTTGCCTCTTTTCACAACACAGGACTTCCGATAAGATAACTTATTTAGCTTGATTTTGAAGAGCATATATGTGCTTTTATCTAGATATACTGAACCAAATTTGAGAGAACAAGTGAATGCATCAACTTTAAAGAGTAGAGAGGAGCTAGAAATTAAAGGGATTAAAGAAAAAAATGTTGCTTTAAAAGAGAAAGAGAAAGATGATGAGAATGAGAATGAGCCAAATATGATAATTATGGAAGAATTATTGATAGTTGTCTTAAATATAAAAGACTCCTACTTCTCACAAAACAAATTTCCTAAATTTTATTATCCCTTATTATATTGACAGTTTATTGCTTAAAAAAGTATTTGCAGATTTACTGAGTCTTACTAATTTAATACTATGTATCCTTATTATATTATAAAATAATAGACCCTTATTTAGAAAGACAAATGGAAAATTTGTCATACATATGAAAATATCAATATGGATAAAATTTACTCACTCCTACTAATTTAATATCGTATGTCCTTTCTGTTAAGAACTTTAATGGTGCAGGGATTCAGTTACAGAAGTTTCAATGTCAATTTCTACTTAAGAACATTTATCATCAATATGAAAATATCAATATGGAAAAGAATCATTTATCATGAAATGATTCCAAACGATCTTTGTATGCTTACTTAGTAGCATACTAGAAAAGAGAAAATTAGTCAAAAATGAAAGTGAGAAATAAAACGGGAGTATCTTGGCATTCAAAACAAATATTACACCAACAGATTGAGTTCATGGCTTTATGCGTTTCTAAATTTTCTGGGAATCATTGTTCAAATTCAAGTTTGTTTTCTATTGCTAATTCCATTCACAATACTTAAAAGTAGCTTGATCCCATGAACAATCTTGATAGACCAGCAAATGCATTTTTAGAAGCACTAATTAGCGACGGGTTTATTGATAAAGATTGGTAAGATAATATGCAACATTGTCATCATAGATGTTGTGTTCACCAAAACTTATACTTTTAGGTACAAGTGAATCTCAAAGTCCTAGGCTTGGTTGACATTTGGGATAAATTTTACTTGTTCATGAATCTAATAACTACCATACGCGAGAGCTCATTATCAGTTCCATATGCGAAGAAAGTTGAACTCGGCAATCCTTTCTCAGTCCCCTGCCTGCACTTCCATCAGTGATATTAAATCATTGTATTATAACCATAAGAAACACAAACAAACAACATAAAGGTCACTTTTGACCTAAAGTTTTGCACCAATCGACAAGTTTAACTCAAACATTAATCTGGAGTAAACAATTCTAACTCTAACATTTGAAAAACATTAAAGTGTAACCTCACCATAACAAAAAATTTAAACCCCTCTATTAAGTGTCAAGTCAGCACTAACCTGCCATTTTAAAAAAATACTTTTTATATTATTTTTGTGGGCCCTTGTGTCACGTCATTACTGAAATAGCAAGGTATGACCTATTTTTTAAAATATATATTAAAATTTTAATTGATTTATAAATGTGAGACTCACTTTTTTATTTAATTTATTCATAATTCATCCTCTTTTACCTTCTCCTTCTCTCTAGCAATTACTCGTTCATAATATTCTTCATCAAACATGTGATTGGATAAGCTGAAAAAGGGTCTCCTCCTCAAGGTTTCCTCGACTAGTCAATTCCCTATACAAATTGGATGCTTCAATATGTAGTCTAACGCATGGAACATCCCCATAGGAATACTCATATTTCAGGGTGGAGCAACTATCTCAACTTTGCATGGAACGATCAAGCTTCACCTAGATTTCTACAACAACGATAATAAGAAGAGAATTGATTTCTCGAAAAGCTCCTTATTAAAGCCATTATTATAGTTGAGGTTCCCAAAAAATTTGATTTATGCAGATTATTCCCCAACTAATAAAAAGATTTTGCCAAAATTGACACATATGAAATTAAATACAACTTTGCAAAGACCAAGAAACTAAAGAGCTATTTGCCTCTTTTTACAACATAAGACCTCCAATTAGATAACTTATTGAGCTTGATTTTGAAGAGCATATATGTGCTTTTATCTAGATATACTAAACCAAATTTGAGAGAACAAGTGAATGCAACAACTTTAAAGAGTGGACAGGAGATAGAAATTAAAGAGATTAAAAAAACTGTTGTTTTAAAAGAGAAAGAGGAAGATGATGAGAATGAGAATGAGAATGAGCCAAATCAGATAATTATGAAAGAATTATTGATAGTTGTCTTAAATACAAAGGGCTCCTACTTATCACAAAACAAATTGCCAAATTTTTATTATGCCTTTATTATATTGACAGTTTGTTGCTCGAAAAATTATTTGCAGATTTACTGAGTCTTACTAATTTAATACTATATATCCTTATTATATTATAGTATAATAGACCCTTATTTAGAAAGACAAATGAAACATTTGTCATACATATGAAAATATCAATATGGATAAGATTTATTCACTCTTACTAATTTAATATCATATGTCCTTTCTGTTAAGAACTTTACTGGTGTAGGGATTCAGTTGCAGAAGTTTCAATGTCAATTTCTACTTAAGAACATTTGTCATCAGTATGAAAATATCAATATGGAAAAGAATCATTTATCATGAAATGATTCCAAACTATCTTTGCATGCTTACTTAGTAGCATACTAGAAAAGAGAAAATCAGTTTAAAATGAAAGTGAGAAGTAAAACGAGAGTATCTTGGCGTGCAAAACAAATATTACATCAACAAATTGAGTTCATGGCTTTATGCATTTCCAAATTTTCTGGGAATCATTGTACAAATTCAAGTTTGTTTTCTATTGCTAATTCCATTCACAATTCTCAAAAGTAGCTTGATCTTATGAACAATCTTGATAGACCAACAAATGCACTTTCAGAAGTTTATCGATAAAGATTGGTCAGATAATATGCAATATTGTCATCATAGATGCTGTGTTCACTAAAACTTATACTTTTAGGAACAAGTGAATCTCAAAGGTTTAGGCTTGGTTGACATTTGGGACAGATTTTACTTTTTCATCAATTTAATAACTACCATATGCAAGAGATCATTATCAGTTCCACATGCGAGGAACGCTGAACTCGACAATCCTTTCTCAGTCCCCTACCTGCACTTCATCAGTGATATTAAATCATTGTATTATAACCATAAGAAACATAAGAAAACAACATAAAGGTCACTTTTGACTCAAAGTTTTACACCAATCGATAAATTTAACTCTAATATTAATCCGGAGTAAACAATTCTAACTTTAACATTCGAAAAACATTAAAGTGTAACCTCACCATAAAAAAAATTTAAACCCCTCTGTTAAGTGTCAAGTCAGCGCTGACCTGGCATTTTTAAAATACTTTTTATATTATATTTTTGGGCCCTTGTGTCACGTCATTACTGACATAGCAAGGTAGGACCCACTTTTTTTAAAAATATATTAAAATTTTAATTGATTTATAAATGTGAGACTCACTTTTTTATTTAATTTATTCATAATTCTTCCTCGTTTATCTT
Organism: Erythroxylum flavicans; assembly: GCA_027576715.1. NCBI lineage: Eukaryota > Viridiplantae > Streptophyta > Magnoliopsida > Malpighiales > Erythroxylaceae > Erythroxylum > Erythroxylum flavicans. The sequence goes on along the minus strand of JANZXP010000008.1, from coordinate 14,552,156 downwards.
CTCCTTCTCTCTGTCAATTACTTGCTCATAATATTCTTCATCAAACATGTGATTGTGTAAGCTGAAAAAGGGTCTCCTCCTTAAGGTTTCCTCCATGATTATCAATGATTTAAGACCTTCGCCATCAATATGTGCAAAAAAACCATTATATTATCAAGCAGAGATAGTACAAAAATTGAAATCCTCACAAAATAACAGAAAATGTAAGTTCTACATATTATGTTTTGGATCAACAATTAGTTTAAGGAAATTTCACTTGGTCTGCAATAAGATTATATTGTTCATAACAAAATATAGAACTTTTAGAAACTTTATCGTCTTTACCTAGATACACAAACTAAAGTCATCAAGAAGAGACATTGGGTCTAAAACAAAGGAGTAGTAGATGGAAATGGAGTTCTGTAAGTTCAACAAAATTCACAAGTCAGGTATATGACTCCATTTGATTGGGATGGGAGGAGCCTTCGTTGTCCTTATGGACTATTAGAAAAGGTATGGTGTTGAAATATTCTTTGCATTGTCATTTTATTGTTCACTTGTATTTATATAAATTGATGTAAAACATAATTTATTACATGAATAACAGAAAATGATTCCCTACAGTTACAGTGCTATCATATAGTCTTGTTTTTTACATTAATACTCCCCCTCGAGTCCACTGGGGTGTCAAAAACATTGAGACTCGTCTGAAAATGAAAGAAATTTTCAGAAACCAAAGGTTTTGTAAAAATATCAGCAAACTGATCCTTCGAACTGAGGAAGGATACGATCAATGACTTGGTTGCCACTCTGTCACGAACAAAATGAAAATCGATATCTATGTGTTTAGTCCAAGAGTGGTAAACTGGGTTGGCAGCAAGATAAATGGCAACAATATTGTCACACCATAGAGTAGGAGCATGAGAAAAGGGAACCATTAACTGACAAAGCATTGTTTGTAACCAGATAGTCTCCGTTACTGCAGTGGCAAGACAGTTGTACTCAACTTCAGTACTTGAGCAAGCTACGACATTCTACTATGATAATAATTGTTTCTTTGAATTTCATTCTATCTTTTTTTTTGTGAAAGACACTATGATAGGGAAATTCCTCCTCACTAGTCCCAATGTCCTTTACGTCTTCCAACTTGCATCGGCAACACCATCTTCTCCTTCCACTCACATTGGCAAATGAACCACCACTGTTCAATGGCATCAACGTTTAGGTCACTCCTCTCTTCGTCTTGTATCTCACATCTTGCATCAGCATCGTTTGATCTTTGGTCACATAGACCATACTTATGCTGCCCTCACTGTCCGCTCACCAAAAGCCATCAACAAACCTTCTCTTCAACATGGACCCAGGCCTCGAAGCCTCTTCAACTTCTTTGTGCTGATGTTTGGGGTCCAGCCTCATGTTTTCTTAGAGATGGTTTTCATTTCTATCTCTCCATTGTTGATCAATACACTTGATATTGTTGGTTTTTTTTCCATTTAATCTTAAATCTTATGTTTATCATACTTTCTATACTTTCATTCCTTATGTTGAATGTTTATTCAATTCCAAAATAATTTCCTTACAAACCGATAGTGGTAGTGAATTTAAACCACTCACTTCTCTTTTTAAAAAACTTAGCATTACACATCAATTCACTTGCCCACATACTTATCAACAAAATGGGCTTGTAGAATGCAAGCATAGACATATTGTTGAAATCGGACTTGCCTTAATGGCACATTTAATATTACCTTACAAATATTGGGCTGATGCTTTTGAAACTACCGTTTACCTCATTAATCGTCTTCCCTCTCCAATTTTAAAACATAAATATCCTTATTCTCTTCTTCATAACAAAGATCCCAATTACAAATTTTTTAAAATGTTTGGTTGTGAATGTTGGCCTCACCTTAGGGCTTACAATAATCATAAAATGCATTTTAAATCAAAATCTTGTTTATTTCTGGGCTACAACTCTTTACAGAAAGGCTATAAATGTTTGGATCTCTCTTCTCACAGACTTTATATTTCTCGTGATGTTCTATTTAATAAGGCCCTGTTTCCTCATGATCATTCCATGGCTTCACCTACTCTATCTTCTCTACAACTGTCCAATGCTTTTCTTACTCTTATCACTCCCTCAATTCTGGGCCCTGGCCCACCTCCACACCTATCCACACTTCATTCAACTCACTCCACTTCCACCCCAACACCACACATGTCCTCCTCTAACTCTTCTTCTTCTCCTTCACCATCAAATCCACCTATCCCTACTTTATCTCACCACTCCTACTCAAATCTCCTTCCTCTAGGATCTCCCATTATTACCCGAGCTCACACTAACTTGTGTCTTCCTCGTGTTCTCACCGATGGTATAGTTCGATACTAATGGTGGCTAAAATATCAGCCAGAGCTCACACCTTGGAGAAGAAATCAATGATGGAGACATTACCATGGTTGAGGTTGGAAAATTTAAATCTGACTTAGAACTAATTAGCTTGGGATTTTGAGGTGAATAGAAAAGCAAGAGAAGTCTAGAGAGAACATGACTCAAGACAAATTCGGAGATGAAGGAGAAGAGGATGCTCAATGCAAGTTGATTGACTTTCTTCTAGGCAAAATATTTTGGATTAACAATGGGTTGGTTAGAATTAAATTGAGGAGAAGGAGTAAGGCTTCTGTCGACATATTGATACAATTCTTGACCCCGGAGATAGGCACTGACTTGCACTTTCCAGAGAGGGAAATTTTCGATGGTGAACTTGCTAGTGACTACATGGGAGGAGGAAGGTATAGGTGATGAGTGATATTCAGCAGATGTGTCAGTCATTGAGAGAAAATAGGAAGGCATGTGTGTCCTAAAGGCTCTGATATCATATCAAAGAAAGTATGGTGCTGAAATATTCTTTGCATTGTCATTTTATTGTTCACGTATATTTATACAAGTTTATGTAAAATAAAATTTGTTGCATGAATAACAGAAAATAATTCCCTAGAGTTACAATGTTGTCATATAGTATTGTCTTTTACATTAATATGGACCTCCACCTTGAACTTCCCTTTATATATCACACTTGTTCTTATTCCTGCGGTTGCACTCTTCGACGACTTCATTTACTAGGGGTAAGGATCGGCAGCACTAATTTGAAACACTTGGATGTTAGTTTTTTCTATGCATGATTAGCATATTCGTAATCTTTACTCGGACATTAAATATGGTTCTCTATTTTAACCCTGAGATTTGACTCAGGGTTCAAAGATGGTTTTTTCCCTGCGATTATCAGATCGTTCAGGAAATTCACAGGCGCGAGCCTGATGACAATTCCAAAGCTCGACTGCTTGAGATTGGGAATAGGCTTACACATGAAGAGGAAAGGAGCTTTGCTATAGCTCAACTTCCAAGAGAACTATCTAAACATACAGGCAGTTGCTTTTGATTTGCCTCGATACGAGTCATTTTTTGCTGAACGGCTAGATATATATGCACTAGCTATAAGGATGTCAATTCCGGCCCGGCCCCCCCAGTCCGGCCCGTTTTTGGCCCAGGTTTCGCAGGCCATGGGCCGACCATGGTTCACCTGGGCCGGGCCGCGGGCAGACCCAGCCCGACCCGCGGCCCTACAAAATAGCATCGTTTTGTCTAACACGACGCCGTTTTGTAATTTTTTATATTAAAAAATATAGACAGGTCAGCCCATCGGCGGGCCGGGCTGGGCCTAGGGCGACCCGGACTCAACTCGACCCATTGACATCTCTAACTAGCCAAGGCATGGGATGCTGCAAAGAGAGCTAGCAGGCAAAGGTACCTAAAGAGAATTAGTAGAGAAGATATCATTGTAATAAAGGTCTTTTTCTTTTAAAAAAAATTAGGGTCCATGCCTTGGTTTAGTTGAATTAGAAAAGTTTAAATTTAGCTGTGCATTTCTCTTGTTGTTCAACAATTCCTATCTAATTTTTTCTTCTTCTGTTATATGTATCCATGGAGATTTCCAAGTGGTAATTGATGTCCAGTTAACAAATGAAATGAGCATTTTGGTAGTGCAAGTTGATTTTAGTCGATGATGTTTGCCAAGTGGATGTGATTTTCTCTTTCGTTTACATGCATTTCCTCCTCTTTATAAGCCCAAACAGATACCAAGCAAAGAGACGCAAGCATTGAAACAAGCTTCCTATTGAAGAGACAATGATGATGGCTTTTATTTGCAAATACATCGTTACGTCCAAACCAAAGTCTGGAACGCCCAAGTCATGAGTTTTGTTCTATTATCATGGACATTTTGTATGGGATGTCAACCCATTTATTTACGAACTCGATTGTGAAGTGTGTCTCAATCCTGAGTCAGATAGTGACAATGATAATGATCACTATAAAAGACGAACGAAGAAAAAAAAGCCTAAATTCAGATGTAAGCCTTTGCAACAATATTAAGGACCTCTGGACAAAGCTAGAATCAGGAACATACATTGTGTTACCCTATTCGCTTTGGCTACATTCTACTCTTCTTATTCCAGGAAACTGCTTTGCGCAATCTATATATTTAGTGCATTTATTACAAACATAAAAAACAAGAAAGCAATCAAAAGGTAAACACTTCAAAAAAAAAAAAAAGGGAATACTCTGTCAACTTAATAGTCGAAATAACCACACAATAATCAAATTAATATATTTAGCGAGTTCATGAAATGTTGGCTTATCAGCAATATGAGTGTCCGACTGTGGTACAAGGGAAGATGAGGAGTATAATCGACCAGAGCAAAGGTAGATGACGAAGGAAATGTGGCGTATAATAGAGGAGTGAAATCAGCATATTACGACTAGCTGCCAGAGAAAAGAGAGGAAAGAGAGCGAGAATTATAAATATATTAAATAAAAAAAGTGGGAGTCATATTTATAAAAAAATTATTTTTAATATATTTTTTAAAAATGAGTCTCATTTTGTTACGTCGATAATGACGTAACATAGGAGCCCACAAAAATAATAGAGTTAGCAATAACTTAATACTTGACAAAGGGTTTAACTTTTCCGTTATGGTAAGGATACATTTTAACATTTTTCAAAATGTGAGGCTTAGAATTGTTTACTCCGAAATATTTGAGTCAAACTTGTCATTTGATGCAAAACTTAAAACCAAAAGTGACCATTTTGCCCATGGAAAACATATGCCCACATATCAAGGAAACAACTACCACTATCATAGTAATCGGCGTCGACTTCCTGCTTGAGAAAACTCACCAAAAGATAGTTGCAACTTGAGAAATTTGTCCCTAAACATTTCAATAAGCCTGGGATAAACTACAACGAAAGCAGCTGATATAAAATTAGGCATCAAGATCATTCAAGTGCTACAAATGGTCAGATTATTCTCGTGACAGTGAAAATTTGTGACTTCTAGAACATATTTCATTGAAAGAATTGTTCTGCGTGTACACAACCAAGTTGGTAAAATACAATTTTACTTCAACAGTACAACTAATGATATCCAAAATTGTATAAGAACGTAAACAGTCCAGTATATAAACAAGTACAGCACATTGTGGCGTACCATTGTACCTGACCATAATGATCAACTCTTGTAGCAGTTTAAAGGCCAAAATTGCACATCTGAACAAACTCCATGTCATTGTCCACATACTTTGTCCAAAGATTCTTATATTGGTTCATGGCGATATCAAGCCAAGGTTTCATGTTTCCATTGTAATGGATAACAGCAGCATTGCTGATCTGATCCATGCTAATACTTGCATTGTAACCAAGGCCAAGCACATGCCAAGATTTGTCCAGTGACTTTGTTGTCGAGTCGAAGGTGATTAAGCCAGGGGGGAGAGTGCCCAATTTCCATAAAGTACGATCCTCATTCTGATAAAAAATGATGAGTATACCAAATTAGTATTCTGTTCGTAGCTTCAATCCAGCAATAGAGTCAGTAAGTTAGCATCTTAAAGTTAATTACATAGTTTTGTGGGTTCTAGTGCTTCTATTCACCATTAATTGAAAGAAACTGAGTAAAAGAATAATGACAATTGTCAAAGTACCTAAGTTGACATCAAAACATAAACGAGATCAAAAAGAAAAGATCAGCTTACCAAGTTCTGCCAGTAATGATATCGGTCGGTACATTTTTCACGCCTCCAAGCATCAAGATCAAATATATTCATCCCAAATGCCCAAGCACAGGCCTTGGATTTAAACTTCTGTTTAATTAAAGGATGTGAAAAGTTCAAATACTGTGCATAGCGATGAAAGGACCCAAAACAGATCTGAACAGCCCCATTAACCTTTCCATCTAAATCAATACTCCACAACCCTGTCAAATCTTTTTGAACCACCACATCATCATCCAAAAACAAAATCTTATGCAACTTAGGGAACATCTCTGGCAGGTAAAACCGGAGATGATTCAACATAGACAGGGATTTGGGATGCCTAAATTTCATATTACCCACATCCTTGGCAGCATTCACTGCATGATCCTCAAAATAAAACTTTTGCATTTTGGCATTTTCAAGTTGTCTCAGGACTGGCACATATTTAGAGTTCAAGAAGTTATAATCCTCAACCGCCTTCACCTCCACATGGGCACCACCTTCTACAGGCCTCATCCTAAACCATACTTTCATAGCTGCTACATACATTCTATCAGTAACCACATGAAAAACATGTTTCCATGGCTCATCAGCACTCTTTATAGCAGAACTCACCACAACTGAGACTGCAATCACATTATTGGAAAAAATTGCATAATGAAATGAGCTTGGATCCTCAAATTCCGGATCAGGCACTTCTTCTTCATACTTCTCTGGATGTGACATCCTTTCATCCACAAGTCTCATTGCCAAGCAATGTAAACTCTTTGTTACTGATTTTGCAGCTATCAAGCTAGCAAAAGCCCCGTTCTTCTTTGCCTTGCTCAGCAACTCATTCACTGCAAAGATGGTATCTTTCAACTTTTGAATTTTTAGCTGATTATCGTAGCTCTCCTTTGATTCTGCAATTATTGTTCGAGTGTTTTTCACTCTATCCTTAACTTCCTTCTCAAACTGCCTTAGCACATCCTCATCCATTGGACCGTCCCCTTCAAATAACGAGGACTGGTAATTTGTCTTCAACGTCCAGTCAGAGAAATTGGCTGCTAAATCATCAAACATTTTCAACTGCCTAGAGGCATCAATCTTAAGCTTCCTAGCAAAAGCCGCAAAGGCATTGACCAAAGTCATGTGATCATTGGCTTGCTTGTGTATCAAATCTAATCGAGTTTTCAATGGATCAGATTTCAACGCCAAAAATGTCCGGTGGGCATATGCATTACCAGTGGAGGGTAGTGACTGGTCAAAACACAGAGGAAATGAGCAAACAAATTGACGTCCATTTGCCATCAAATAGCTGCTGCCTACCTCTAACCCAACTAGAAAGTAAAATTATAAATTTAAAAATCTCTAAAACTAGTCATTCAATACAATATCATTAGCTAATAAAGACAAAACAAGAACCCGTGGCAATCATCCCTCTACACTAGGCGGCAGGTAAGCAATCACTAGACTAGAGTTACAACTAAACCACTGAAAGAAATCCCATGTAAAACAGCAATCATTTCTACTAGACAGAAACAAAATGGAAGACGAAATCAGAACTAACCCCATCCAACATGAAAGGAACTTACAGGTTCAAGGTGGGAGGTTGAGGGGTGAGTGGTGAGGATAACAGAGAAAGTAGCAATGAAGAGAAGAGTGAACATGGCCGACACTAAGATCCTGTACGAGAAGAAGCTGCGGAGGATGTTGGAGTTCAAGGCGCCGGCGCCTGAGGCTCCTCGGCTTCCTCGAATTGACACCGCCATTGTCGGATCTGAATTGCTTTTTGTCTAGTGTCTTGGATGCCTTTCAGAATTCAGTGAATCAAATTGTGGGAGTGGAAGCGTGGAAGAGACAGACAGAGAGTGGAGATGTCAGTACATAAACTAGATTTAGCCAATCTTTGCTTTTCTATTGAAACTAAATTAAAGTACACACATTATAATAGTTTATTTTTCATTGTAATGTACACTTAGGAAATACAATTTATGCCTAGTCATCATTTTTGTTTAATAAACTTTTGTAATTAATCCAATCAATTTCTCATTTTTACAACTACTGTTATTTTTTATATTTTTAAATAATTTGAAAGTAAGTTTCTTTTTTATAAAATTTTCTTATAAATAACTAATAAAAATTTTATTTAATAGACTTTTAAAAAAATTCTTTTAAATAACCAACTTGACTAGAAGTGAAGTTGGAATACAATTTGATAAAATTTTGACCAAATACTTTGTTTTTCATAGCTAGTAAAAGATCATAAATGGTATTCTTAGATAAATAAGTATTAAAAGTGTTAAAATAATAAGCAAGTATTCATAATTTTGTTCTCGATTTAAAATAAAATTTTAAAAATAATAAATCTTTCTCTTAAAAGTTTTACTTTTGGAATTTTAAAGTTTATATTTGATTAATTAGTATAATTAATAGTAGAGTTCTATAAATGATGATTTTTTTTTGAAAAGGTAATGGGAATTTTATTAAACTAAATCAGACCCCATTACATCATAAATAAAATTAGGGACCTCAGTATCTCATATCAACAAGTTAGAAACAGAATCAGAAGCTTTAACCAATTCATGAGCTACCTGATTCGCTGACCTCTTAACAAAAACTATAGCTATTGATCTAAATTGATTCAATAAGCATTTAATATCAGAAGTAATACCTCCAAGATACGAACCACATTGCTTTCCTTTAACTGTACTTACTAGCTCCAAACAATCTAACTCCACTAGAATATGTCGATCTTCCATCGTACCCTTCAGCTAGCTAAGAGCCTCCCTCATGCCTACCACTTCGGCCACTAGTGGAGTTAAAGTATTCTAGTGGAGTCAATTATTGATGCAATTTACGTTTTTATTTCCTAAATTTTGATAATAAAAAAAACAATTTTATGGTTTAATGTCTTTGTTTTCATTTATTTGGTTTTTTTTAACAATTTGTTAAATCTCTATAGAGAAAATGAAGAATTATTGAATTAGTCATTCAAGTCTTATGAAATAATGTGGGCCTAATAAATTTTCAAATGATAATCTAAATTTGGAGTCTCGAATATAGAATAAAATTTTTAATTAATATTATAATTAGAGTGATTGCAATTAACAATTTTAAATTGACTTAACAATTCACAAACTAAGAAAGGTGTATTAATTTGAATTATTAACAATCATATTAGATATTACGATTCGGTTTCTTATATAAATTTGCCTATATTTTTTATCAACTTTTGATTTGTGTACTGTGGTTGAATTGGTCTTTGGCCATTGTAGCAACAACGACCTGGATCTCTTTGAGAAGACAAGGATTTCCGAAGAACATTGCGTCGACTATCTGCCATACACGAGATATTTTATGGAGGTAATAACCTAATCTAAAAATACATGCCATTAATGTCATTAATCTAGGGCGTAAAGAGAGAGTAATCAAAAGTTTACTAAAGGGATAACTTTTATTGCTTTGAAAATATATAAAGAAAGTGCTCAAAACTACTTTCTCCCTCCTCACGCCACTCACTCACACCACTCAGCCAAGCTTTTGTTTTCACTTTAATCACTCACTTAATCTTTCTTTTCTCATTCTAAATAGTAAATACAAACATGCTGCCACTTAGGCTATTTATGGCCATGAATGTTATGGGTTTAGGAAAATTTACAGCACAAATTACAAAGCTTTCAAGAGAGAGAGAAAGTTCTAAAGAGAAAGAGAGTTATTAAACTCTTTTAACACTCCCCCTTAATGATTACTCTCTCACATTATTGTTCGAGAAGTCATGCCCAGTAGGCTTCGAAATTCTTCAAATGTTGCTTCATTGGGTCTTTTGGTAAATATGTCAACAATACTTCGATATTTTATTTCAATGCCTCTGTTAAGCACCTTTTCATCTACAAAGTGATAATGTACTACCACGTGCTTGCTTCTTGTGTGGAAGACCAAAGACCAAATTTTCTGCTAAGCATATTGCTGACTAATTATCGCAATGTAGTTACACTAGGTAGTCAGTAGGTTGTTTGTGATCTTCCATAAGCTGCTTCAACCATGTAAACTCTTCTGCTGCTATGGAAGCTGCTAGTAGTGTGCCCTAGGTCAATGGTCATATGTGACTTTTGTACTGACATTCTGATTTATTATTTACATATTATGAGGTATTCTTTTATATATGCATATACATTGTTTATATAATGTAATTTACATTCCATAAATAGTGTTAGGCTTATGTCATCAAGTACGTGACTTGATAGTAAAACCATAAGCATTATAATACTATTCTAAATTGTCCCTGGTCGATCA
>JANZXP010000008.1:14500506-14523138 GCA_027576715.1 Erythroxylum flavicans | reverse complement strand
TATGAAACAAAAACATATATTATTTAATTTATTATCAATTAAATATATTATATATTTGATTAATTAAAATTATTATTGCTAAAATTATAAATATCTTAATTTAATTTATAAAATTAATTTAATAATTATTAATAAATATAATTAAATTTCAAATTATATTATATATTTCAAAAAAATTTGATTTAATACTTCAAAATATATAAAATAAATATTAGTTTATAAATATTAATTTTAAATTATTTATTTAAAAAATTAAATATCTTTATTAATACTTTATTAATATTTTTAAATTTTCCAGTGTTGACCGGTATTAAAATCTGGTACTAAAATTAATATTTTGGTACTATTTTTTGACCGATACGGTACGTATTTTCCGATATATACGGAATTTATAAGGTTGCTTATGACTGTTATTACTAGTTGCTATTCGTTTGTTATTTAACGTGCCTTTTCGTTTCTGCAACTGAGACGATTAAGACACGCAAACTATAAGCAATTCTTAGACTGACATTAAACAGAACAAAACTTCAAAGCTTAAACAATAATATTTTTGGTAATTCGAATCCCCAAAATAATTTCTAAATTGCACTTCAAGAAGGTTTCGTCAGTTAACAGGATAGGTTTAGGTTAGATTTCAAAAAGATGAACTGTTACTATATAATATAAATATCAACATTTCTGTTTCTGCTTACGTCTTGTGTGGCTGCTAAAGCTATTTACTTGGTATCTAGCAACCCACATAGACATTCTAGCTCATACGTATATATGTATGCTGAAAGCTCGCCACCTTAAGAATCAAGCATGCGCCACCCTGTCTTTTTCTTACATCATTTCTAGGGTGAGAATTGCTCAAAAAACCATCAGGAAATCATGAATATGCAACTCAAAGTGACCGACGATGTGGTATGCTGCGATATGTACCCTAGGGTCTGGACATTGTTACGCCACTTGTTGTTTGTCCGTAATAGATTTACTAGTTCCATGAGGTTCGAAACGATTTTGTTCTTTTTTTCTTTTCCCCACTGTTGCTCAAACATCAACACATATCTTTGATTCAGATGAATATACCTTCATTTTGATCTCTTTGCCAGAATACTAGATCTCTTGATCAAAGTTTCATTTCATGCTAAGGACAAAACTGAATGATTATATGATCTTGGAGAATAACAAGGATCTGGCCTGAAATGGATCCCTGGGGGAGCAGAGATCGATTGATCAATAAGGGTCCAAAAAGACTTGTCTGCTCCCTAATAGATAGAAAAATGGATCCGGTCTCTTTGCTATGTAAAGTTTTCAATTTGTCCACGACTCTTACAGAATATGTATTTAAATTTGTAATTAGTTCATGATAATTTAAACATAATGTCATACGATTATTTTAAAAATATACAGGAGTCTCGGAATGACTTTAATTAAAGAGGAGCAACGTAATCAAATTAAAATGTTCTCCTTTAGTTTATGTTATATTTGTCAAGACTTCGCCGATTTAACCAGTAAGCCAGCCCCTTCCTAACTAATGGAGAATAAAAGACAGATAAAGTAGGTAAAAAAAAAAAAAAAGCAGGTGGACAATGGTGGTCAAGGCAGAAATGGCAGAGAAATGGAGTGGACAAGGATAAGTGGGGTGGCTGGTGACAACAATTCATAGCCAAAAATAACAAAAGGGATGAGGCTTGAAGGGAAGCATATGAAGCAAACAGAAAGGGTCTACACAACCTAACCTACATCACCATTCACCACCACCATCACCACCTCCGTAATATTTCTTGTAACCCCATCAATTTCAACACCAAAATGATTGAAGTAATAATTTTGAGTCTCCAACCCCACCAACCATTATACTATTAAGTAGCATAAGGACCGGAAAGAATATAAACTTCTCCGGCCAAAGGGCCACAAAGACATATCACAGGCTTGTTTTTCCTAGAGGGCAAAATATGAGTGCTTTCTTTTGATTTGCCTTTGTGGACACCACGAGAGTCCATTAGTGAAAATGACAAGTTTGTCTGTTAGTTTGATGCACTTCCTTATTATGGAGGGCTTTGCTAATGATGTAACACCCAATTGGAAATGGTGGATATATGTATGCTTACTGCCATATAATTGCAATTTGATAATAAACAATATCTCAACTTGACCATTACCTATGCTCTCATTCACAAGGTATTTATTTGTATTGTCACCTTTGACGGGCACAAGGTCATGGTCTCTGTTTCTTAGACCTTGGCAGTGGCAAAACATTCTTCTCCTAGTGGATCAAGTAATTGACTGCGCCAGATATTTCTCAAGTCCGGTTCTTCTGGTAATTTCATCTGCAATTTTCGACATTGGTCTGAACTAGGTTTTCCCACAGTAACTTAAGGAATAAGGAATACTGTCTTTAGCTTCCTTCAGGAGCCGCTCAACTTGGCTTAGAAGGCCTGAATCTTTTTTAGTCAAGGAAAAGTTCTCCTAGAATATATGAGACACAAAATAATTGAAATTGAAGAAAGTCAATTCAACATGTGGATTAGCTCTAGATCACTTGGAAACATCGTTGATAACATTTGAATTGGCCAAGTGGAACGATATTGCTGTCTCAAGTTGAACAGCTTCTGGAATAGTACTGCTATGTAGGTCGTATTTAAAAGAGTCATCTCTCTTTTGTTTTTGATTAATCATGGTATTTTTTTTAGTCAGAACATATTTATGTTTAATTTAATAAATATCATACCTAATTTAATATTTAAACTGTAGTTATGTCTATATATTTTAGGGTTGATCGTTATCGAATGAGGTGGGTCAAGAGCCAGTGGCTAAGGACTAAAATTTACAAAAGCCACTTCCTAAAGCTATTATAGCACTTAAATAAGTAGATTAATTATACTAAAATTTTCTGAATTTTAGGAAATATTTTAATTAAGAAATATGAGCAATCAATACTTCTTCAAGAGATAATTTTTAAAATAAGTTGACACATTATTGCAAAGACTATTATGGACCTGTTCAGCATATTATTTTTTCTTTATATTTTTCTAAATCATAGTGCTCAGGAAATCAGTCAAATTAAAGCACCTTTCCCGTGAGCTTCAGAAATTGACTGAAAATGACCAAACCCTGGGAGCCCAAGAAATGACTAATTGAACATTGAACAGAGTAAGTCTTGATTGGTATTGGACCGACTCGTTTGGCAAGAAACGTAATTAGCTAGTTTATACTTCCCTTGCCTTCTTTATGGTCAAAAGTTGTTTTTGATCCAAAATTAAAGCAGCATATGATATCTTTTTCTGCTTTGTTGTTCATGAAAATAAAGTAGACTTTATTTAAGTCGCTTGAATCATTATTTAAAATTACTTTAATCTCTTAGAAATTAAGTTCTACTCTTCTTTAAATTAACATTTATCTATTTTTACTAAAAACACAGTTTTATACTACCGAAAAAACACAGTTTTATAAAGTTTAATTGCATATTATACTTTCTCAAAATGGTTTATCATTCCTTAATGATTTTAACGTGATCTCTGGCTTCTTTATTTTTCTTTTCCTAACTGATTAGGGAAAATAAAACTCACCAACTTCTAATTTGTAATACTAAAATCTTACTAACTTTTAATGGTAAGTCCTTCGCCAAGTGTTTTTTTTAGTTTGATTTATTCATCTTAATCTAATTAACGTCCTAACAAAAGGATGCACAAGCAAAAACGTATCCAAGTGCTCCTTCGGGAAGTTCTCCAACTTATTTCTCACCATTCCACATTGGTTGTAATTTACTAATATAAATATTTAAGACATTTATTATCTTATACATATTTAGATGTATATGATAATTTTATAGAATAAATGTACATTGCAAATAAAATTATTATGAGATTATAATTATGACATTTATATTTCATTTATATATTATCTCTAAATTATTCTTAGTCATTGTTCTGTTAAGACTGAACAATAATAGAACATATAAAGATTAATACATATTATGTTTTTCTTTATGAAGAAAGTAGTAGATCTCATATACAAATGTAAAAAAAAAAACTTGAACAAACGTATGAGTGTTTGTTAGATAACAAGTTCAGTGAATTAATCCCATATGAGAAATCTATTTAGAACATTACTTATATATCTATAGAAATAATCATTGTGATGATTGTATAGGTGATCATTTGACTTGAGGTTTTCAAAGTTATCTTGTATAGAGATTGTTATGTTTTGATACTACTTATGACATGTTCTAGTCAAGGATAGCTCAGTTGGTAGCCGTTGGATATAACATGAACTATAGGGAGGTAGCTAATTGATCAATGCAAGATTCGTTACCCTAAAGTGATTAGTGAAAATGTTCCATTATTCTCTATTAGTACTGATTCGAGAAATCTTTGGCTCAGGTGAAATTGCACTTTAAAAAGCAAATTTTAAATGTCATTAATTGAATCAATTACTAATAGTTGAGAACTAATAATTGAACTCAAATGGAATAAACATTACTCTATATCTGATCAAAACATTGTGTGATGAAAGAATTGAATTATACAGAAAAATCATGCATATAAAGGTTAGTCAAAATCACTTTGATATTCTTAAATAATTGGTGATTATGATACTTTGCTATACACCAATCTTAATATGTGGATATAAATTGTTTAGTAAGAGAATTAAAAATAAATTAAAGGAGTATAATTTATCTAATCTTAAATATAACTTGAGTTATTATTTATATCCAATGCTAACATATTTAAGAACATAATAGGTCACCCACACAGAACTAGTTAAAGAGAGAAAAGATATTTTAATCAAATTGGACTTAATTGTAAAGTTTGAGAAATTTTATGATTAAATATGTGATATTTAATAAATAAGAATCAATATGAGATATTGAATCATATTTGGACATAATTAGTATTTAATTAGAATTATTTACAGTTCTAATTAAAGTTTAATTGAAATTAGAATATAATTTCAATTAAATTACTAAAATATCTAAAACCTATTATAAATAGACTTAAGCTCTAAAGAAGATAACACTCTTTGCCTAACCCTTTCTGCAATAGTTACAGAGTTCTCTTAACTTTTTCTTGGATACTGTTAGAGGTTGGACCTTTGTGCGACTACAGTTGTTAAGATGAGCTGATTTTAAAAATAGTTTGAAAGGAACTACAAGAAAAATGATCAAACTTTGAAATAAGGTACAAATTATCATTCATGCTTTATTATGATTTATATGTTAATCATTTATATAATTTAAGTGATCTTGACTTTCAAGAAATTAAACAAAAGAGTTTCATTATTGTTCCATTACACGTGGGATCGAATCCCTTCCCAATCTCCTAATAATGATATTAGAGCTGACTTTAATTTTATAATTTGATTAAATTATTTAATTTTATTGTCCATATTTTATAATTTAAACCCTAATTATTAAAAACAAATTAGATTTTTCAGAATCTGAAATGTTCAGACTAAAAATTTGGAAACCCTAAATTCAAATTGAAATTGAAGAGCCAATGAGATTAAGAACACATCACTAACTTCCTAAAACAATCAAGGCCTAAGCAACAGGAAACTGAGATTGGAGACAATTCGGATGTTTTGGATAAATGTTAGGTTGTTATGGGTTATTTAGTTTATGTTTGCTATTGGAGAAATTGGGTCTGATAATTTTGAGCTACCAGTAGTAGGGGCTTTGCTTATGATGTTGTGGATCTTGCTAGCATTTTTTATTATGTTGTGACTGAAGCTTAGATGGCAAGGAGTTTACGAGAGATGTTACTGTTATGGATATTTTCATTAAAGAGAAAAATGAAGAACAGAGGAGAGAAAAAAAAAGAAGATAAAGAAACACAAAAAAGAGAGAGAAAACAAATACTCAAATGATTTTCTTTCTTCCTTTATGGAAACGGTTACAAGGGTATTTTTATACTCTCCAAAATTGTAATTAAAGTTGTATAATTTTTGTAACTTTTGTATACAATTTTTGTAACTTTTGTATGTAACAATACCTCCTTACTTTAAGAAACCTTATCCACAAGGCTTAACAGGAAAATTATTAAGGATGTTTATAAAATGGATTAAATATAACCATTTTTTTCTTTTTGACAAAAAATTAACTTCTTTGTTACGTAGAGGAAGTAGAAATAAGAGAGCACTTTCAAATGCCACTATTTAGATCAGAGGAAAACATATAGAGGTATGGAGCTACTATCATGGAATACAAAGCAGAAGGAAGAATAGCGAATGGCAAAGATCAGGAGAGCTAGTGTAATATCCTAGTTTGATCATTGTACTATGTAATGTGCTATATGTGCAATATATGGAGTATGCTCTATTTATGGTGTACTAGAGTAATATAAGCGTTTAAATGTATTATTAAAGTTATCACGAAGATTACGGATAGATCAGAGATGGTTCTGGATTCGATTAAAAATTTCTCGAAAAATTTTCGAAAACTCTAAAAAAGCTACGAAACGAGTCTGAACGAGTTTTAAAAACCTAGGAGCCCAAAAAATGACTAATTGAACATAGTCTATAAGTCTTAATTGGTATTGGACTGACTTGTTTGGCAAGAAACGTAATTAGCTAGTTTTTACTTCCCTTGCCTTCTTTATATTGAAAAGTTGTTTTCGATAAACTTTTATAAAAACTCCAAAATTAAAATAGCATATAAAAAATTAAAACAACATATAATATCTTTTTCTGCTTTGTCGTTTATGAAAATAAAGTAGATTTTATTTAAATCGTTTGAACCATTATTTAAAATTACTTTAGTCTCTTAGAAATTAGCTTATACTCTTCTTTAAATTAACATTTCTCAACTGTTAATAAAAACACAGTTTTATAAAGTTCAATTGAATATTATACTTCTTATAATGGTATATCATTCCTTAATGATTTTAATGTGATCTCTCGCTTCTTTATTTTTCTTTCCTTAATTGATTAGGGAAATAAAACTCACTAACTTTTAATTTGTAGTATTAGAATCTTACTAACTTATAATGGTAAGTCCTTCGCTAAGTGTTTTTTGTTAGTTTGATTTATTCATCTTATTCTAATTAAATCCTAATAAAAGGATGCACAAGCAAGAAAGCATCTAGATGCTCCTTTCAGAAGTTCTCTAGCTTATTTTTTAGATTTCCACTAAAGCCAAGTCCTACTTACATGTTAGTTTATGTTCTACACAGAATCGATTGCTTATAATTTACTAACACAAAAATTTAAGGACATTTAATATCTTATACATATTCAGATGTATATGGTAAGTTCATAAGATAAATATATATTGTAAATGAATTATTATGAGATTATAATTATGACATTCATATTAAATTTATATATCTCTAAATTATTCATAGTCATTGTTTTATTAACACTGAGCATTAATATAACAAATAAAGACTAATACCCATTATGTTTTTCTCTATGAAGGAAGTAATATATCTCATAGACTAAAATAAGAAGATATTTGAACAGACGTGTGGATACATGTTAAAGAACAACTTTATTTAACTTACCCCATATGAGAAATCTATTTGAAACATTACTTGTATGTCTATAGAAATAATCATTATGATGATTGTATAAGTGATCATTTGACTTGAGATTTCGAAAGTTATTTTGTATAGGGATTTCTATGTTTTGATACTACTTATGATATATTCTAGTTAAGGATAGCTTAGTCGATAGCCATTAGATATTTTCTTTTCCTTACTATTTAGAAGGCTCTTCTTTTCTTTCTTTAAATTGATAAAAAGCTCAAATAGAGCCAATAGATTAACACCTGCCTTGGATGACTTTCTTTATATAAAAATGAGAGGCAAAATGATGTTCACATTTTAAACAATACAAAAGGTCAACTAGACGTGTGCATATATCGTTCTTGTGGTATAGTTTAATGAATACAAGTATCATTTTTATAAGTCCTATGAGTACTAGTAATAACTATCTTTTTACTTAATCTAATACAGTAAATAATTCAATTAAAAGAAGTTATTAACTATACTAAAATTGCTAATCTAAAATAACAAACCAAAGCAAATGACAAGAATGAATCAATTAGTTAATAAATGGGATCCAAATGTAGAATCCCCTCAAAAAATTTATGCTTAAATTATCTTGATTTAATTATTAACCCTAGTTTCTTAGATTTGAAGAAGTTCCAAAATTATAAGCATATTCTTTATCAAGTAATAATTCCTTCTCTAAAGTTAATTAATTAAAATCTCTTTTTAATCAAAATTTTTACATTTAACTCTAATCCAAAAGATTTATGTGGTTCTATCTTTAGGATTCTATGAAACTCTTATTATTCATACCAAGATCTATATGTACATATGATTTCTTAATCCTTATATACGAATATAAAATTAAATCAAAAAGATAACAAATTTTAATTCAAACATAAGAAGTAATTATGGATAACTTATAAGAAAAATTTAGGGCTTTTATTAAATTAAAGAATAAATTGAAACAAACAATTTAATATAAAGAAAATGATAAGTTCTAATTAAACAATATTTTAGCATGATTTTTTAAAGTGTTTTACTTGAACTTTGATGGTTTTTGTAAGATTTGGTATTTAATGTGACTTATATTCTTAATAAATAATGAACAAATTCAAGCAAGTTAAAGCTAAGTTAAAGAAGTTTTCGTGTAATTTTAAAGGAACATGGGTCAAATATAGACTAATATTTGCAAAACATGAGTCAAACATAGTCCCGATGTTCAAACTATATAGGTTTTTGGATCATTCTATTCCTTTGATAATTTACATAGAAACAAAAGTGACCTAAATATTAAACTATGTTATGCCTTCAAACTTGTGTTCTTAAGATAAACCCTCAAATGCATAATTTAAGGTGCAATTATTGAGTTATTAAGCTAAAACAAATGCAACACAAACTTTTTTTGGTGGTAAATTTTAAAATTTTTTTAGAGTCTTGTGTCTAAAAAGATAGAAAGAACATTTATCTAAAAAACCATTTAATGAAATAGATTCTTTTTCCATTTATTGCAAAACTTCTAAAAAATTAAGAGAGAAGTCATAAGAATCTGGATTAGAGCATTTTTGGAACAGGAAAAGAGCAACTTTGAATATAAAGAAGGGGATTCCAATAAGATTCAACTAAAGAACTTTAAGATTTTAAGATCTAAGAGAATGATTACTTCTATCTTTTTTCTTTATTGTTATTGGATTTCTTTACTTAATATAAACTAAATTAGGACAAATCTGGATGGGATGAACTCTAGAATTATATGGACTTATTTTTTAACTTAATGAAAGACCCAAGTTTTCTTATGAATTATTCTCGATTATATCTTATGTTGAGTTTGAATATGTTATTTGATCAATTTTAGATTTTATAAATATAGATTGAGAAATCATATGTATGAATAGATCATGGCATGAATAATAAAAGTTAATGAAATCCTAAATATAGGACCACATAAATCATTAAGGGTTGAGTTACCCATGTAAGCAATTGATGCATCTTTAGGTAGGAATACTAGCTTTAAAACTCCTAAAGAATTGTAAGATCTGAATGAAAATATTGTTAATAATGACCAATGCAAAAATATGAGGCTAAAGCCAAAATCATGTGGCATTCATGATGTAGATGTGGTGACAACATTAGAGGTGAAGTAGCTTTGAGCAAGAAGTTTGATAGTATAAGTTTAGTAGCTCAACCAGCACGAGTGATGTTGTGGTATTTGTGATGGTAGAAACATCAATCATAAATGTTAGAAAATTACAATATAGGATAACCAACTGAGGAAGTTGATTTTATTACATTTAGCCTCCAAATAATCCTTATAGTAAAACCTATAATATGAGGAAGAGAAATCATCCTAACCTTTTATGAAATAATCTAGGACAACAAGCATAAAGTCTTCATCTATATTTTAACAATAACAACAGTAACCAAACAATCCAAGTATTGAGGAGCATATGAAAAAAATTATTACTATATCTAAGTCTCATTTCTAAAGTGTTGAAGAGTCTCTTTAAAATCAACAAGCCTCTACCTATAACTTAGAAAGTTAGAATGGATAGTTTGTTAAGCTTATTTATAAAAGATAGCAAGGTTCTCTTCCTGACAACATCGAGCTAAATCCAAGAGAATAAATGAATTTGGTGACTTTATGGAGTGGAAAAGAGTTGGAATTTGAAAAGAAAGAGAAGGTTGTTGTATAAGAAAGAAGGATGTTGAGAAGGAGAAAGAGAAAGAAGGAGTACCATTAAATAATTTACTACCTGAGTAGACTTGAGAAAGATAGAAAGGAAGATCGATTTAATAAGTTCTTATAGATTATTAAATAATTACTTATTAACATTCCTTTTATTGAAGCTCTTTCACATATGCAAAAATACACCAAGTTCTTAAAGGATCCCCTTTCTAACGAGAAGAGATTCGAGGAGTTATTAATAATTACTCTAAGTAAGGAGTGCTCCACTATCTTTAGAAAACAAAGTACCCTAGAAAGTCGAGGATGTATGGAGTTTTATTGTCCCTCATAATGTTATTAAATTTTCAATTGAAAAGACATTAGTGGACTTAGGTGTTAGTATTAATTTGATTCCATATGACATGTTTAAGAAGTTATGGTTGGTTGAACCAAAACCAAATAAAATGAGCATTTAATAGAAGATAGGTCAATTAAGTATTCTAGGGTTATTATAGCAGATATTTTGGTTAAGGTTGAAAATTTCATCTTTCCTATTGATTTTGTGGTTTTGAATAAGGATGATGTCGAGGTTTCCTTGATCTTAAAATAACCTTTCATTTTTACTACTAAAGCTTTCATATGGATAATGAGAAATTAATCCTAAAGGTAAGGGATAGGGAAGCAGCTTTTAAGATATTTGAATTTATGAGACATCCCCTTGACAAAGAAGTAGCTTTTAAGATATCTAAGGTCATGAGACATCCCCTTGACAAAGAGGATACTTATTTCTTTATAGATTTGATTGATATTGAAGTTTCTCATATTATGTAAGAAATAATCATAAAAGATCCATTAGAAACTTATATTATGTAAGGAGAAAAAATGGAGATGGATAGCTCATATTTTAATAGAGCATATGCCATATTTTGAAGCTAATGAGCTTATGAGTAAGAAGAGTAATTTTGAGGAGATTGAGAGGCTAAAGAAAAATAGAATCAAGCCTTTATTTGAGGATCCATAAATGTGAAGGGTTTGAGTAAGAATTCCAATTAAAAGACTCTTAAAGAAATTATTATTGGGAGGCAATCTAATGATTTAAGTTTTTTGTTTTAATTTGGTAGCATGTAGGATTTTTAGCATTAGTTTTCGTGTGCTTTTACTTGATGTTGGTTTTGCTAATTTTATTTTAAGGTCATAGATTTCACTATATTTTGATGTTTTTCTATTTCTAGATCAAGATTATCTTAACTGGGATAAGACTTAGTCGAGTCTTATAGATTATATAGGCTATAAGATATCCAACATGAATTTTTATTTTTCTATACTTTATAAAGCATCCTTATATGTCCCTAAAGAGTGAGCCACTAGTTAAGAAACCCCAACGACAGATCAAAGATTAAGGATTATTGAAGGTAATGGACAATGACCGCATTCTTTTATTATTAGGGGAATACTAATTATCCTAGTTTCCTTGTTTCATCATATTTTCTAGTTTTTGTTATTATAGTATATTATATATATATATTAGGGACATTGTACAACCTATATATGGGAGAGGGAATTAATTAATTACTTATGCATATCAATTTTGTTATAATTAGCTTAATAGGAAATAATTTTGGAAAAATTTTAATTTTGAAAAAATATTGATTGAGATAATTCATTAGAAATTGTGATTTAATTTATTTATGTAATTAGTTGTCAACATTGATGATTAAATTAATTTTAATTTGCTTCATCAATATTGAATATGGAAACTTAATTTGTAATACGATTATTTTATATAGTTTAGACACGTAATTGATTTAGAAGTCAATTCTTTGTTATATGAATAAGTAAGAATTAGATAAATTCATTATGTTGACTTCAAACCCAGTAAAAAGTATGAAATTAAAGATTATGCTAGTAGGTATTTAAAACAGTGACCTACATGAGTAATCGAGAGTAAACAAGGTACTTTCATGTCAAAAGGTTAGGTGACTTTTCAAACAATTATTTATTTTCTTATGTGTTAGTTTAAAGTTAGTGTTTTGCTATTTTCAATAAGGTTTATGAAAATATTTTAAAATAAAGTATCCTTCTCATATATCGTTACTTTATGTATTAAGTTGAATTTTGTGGTTTGAGTTAAAGTTTGAAGGATTATGGAGTTGAGTTAAATTGATTTATGACTTGATGTAAGTAGCTAAATGTGTAACAAATTGATAAACTTTTATAACTGAATGAATAATGGAGAATCTTAATTGATCTTATTGATTTATTAAATTCATTCCTAGAGTTACCACTTATTTAAGTTAAGAGTGATGAAATTGATTTACTTAATGCCAAGTAAATACTTAACTGTTCGAAAATTTGATAAATGCTAATTAAACTATATTTTAAGATGATTTTTGAGAGTGTTTTGCTTGAACATTAACGGTTTTTATAGGATTTGATACTAAATATAGATGATATTTTATTTACAAGCCTCATTTTATAGATGATATTTTATTTACAGGCCTCATTTTAACTCTTTAATAAATAAGGAACTAATTCTAGCAAGTTGGAGTCAAGATGAGAAGTTTTGTCATGATTTTGGCATATAGTCCTATATTTAACTCATATAAGTTACTAGTTCATTTTATTTCATTGAAAATTTGTCACAAGAATAAGCATGACCTAAATATGGACCCATTTTTATACCTTTAAACCTATGTTCTCAAGATAAACCCTCAAATATGCAATTTAAGGTTTAATTATTGAGTTACTAAGCCAATATGGAACACGTTACACTTATGTTAGCCTCGTATTAATGGTAATTTTTTTAGTAACTAGGTTTTGTGTTTAAAAGGATAAAAAAGGATAATATATCAAAACAACAGTTAAAAGGAGCCAAACTAAAGCATTTAGGGATAAAAAGGAGCAACTTTGGGGTCAAAGAAGTGGATTCTGTCAAGATTCAACTAAAGAATTTCAAGATCCATAAGAATGATTTCTTCTACCTTATTTTCTTTATTAATTATTATTAGCTTTCTTTACCTTATTAGAAATTAAATTAGGATAGATCTAGATGAGATGAACCCTAGAACTATTTGTTCAGAATAATTCTTTGATTTAATGAAAGACCTAAGTTTTCCTTGTAAATTATTCATGATTATATCTTATGTTAAATTGAAATATGCTAAAGTTTTAATTTAATTTAAGACTTCATATATAAGGATTGAGAAATCATATGTATGAATAGATCATGAAATCAATAGTAAGTGCTGTATAAAATAATATAGCTATAACCACATAAATATTCTAAGTTAGAGTCAAATATATTAAGGTAATTCATAAAATAAGTTACTATATTCTTAAAGGTTTTGATTAGAAAGAGATTTCAATCAAACAACTTAAGGATATGAGTTGTACGTCTTGATAAAGAATATAGTTGTACTTTTATAATTTGTACTGGTCTAAGAAACTACGGTTAATTATTGAATCAAGATAAATGCAGAAACATAAAGATTATAAAAGGATTCTTCATTTGGATCTTGATTATCAATTGGTTGTTTCTTTCTTGTTAATTATTTTGGTTTGATATTTTGTATTGATAATTTTGGTTTAGTAAATCATTTTTATTTTAATTTAATCACCTATTTTGTTAGATTAAATAATAGAAAGACAATTAGTACTAATATTTGTAGTCATTGTGGGATCAACACTCGTATTCATTATACTATACTATAAGAATGATAAATGTACTCACCTATTGATCTTTAATATTGTTTTGATTCAGATATATGACATTAGAAAACTAGTAAAATCAAGAAAGAACACAAAATAAAAGAACTTTTTCTTATTAGTCTTAAAGTTTTGAAGTTCTTCAGTTGAACCTTGATGAAAATCTCTTTCTTTCTCTCTAAAGTTTCTCCTTTCTACCTCCAATTACTCTTGGTTGTTTCTATAATGATTGAAACTATCATAACAGTCCCCTCCTTCCTTTATTCATCAAAAATCCTAAAAGTTCAAAACATCACTACCCATATGGATATAACTCAAACATGTGTTATAACCATGTTACTCCTCATAAAAAATCTCAAACTTTGTAAAAATCACCACCAACACAAAACTCAATATAGATTCATATTACACTCATGTTACTTTACTTAATAATCAAACCTTAAATTATTAATCATTTCATTATACAGGTTTATCTTAAAAAACACTAGATTGAAACCATTAGTACAATTTGGACATAGTTCCATATTTTAAATCATGTTCCAAATCCTTCTTCGAAAATCATACCAAATCGCTTCAACTTGAGTTAAATTTTCCTGAATTTGTTCCTTTTTCATTGGGGCCTAAAACAACATTTAAGAATAGAATATATGTCAAATTGAGTACCAAATCTTATAAAAACAACAACAAAAAAACTCTCTGAAAATCATGCTGAGTACATAGTCTAATTAGCACTTAACAAATTTGCTACACTTAAACATTTGTTTGCTCTTAAGTAAATCAATTTGATCACTTGCAGCTTAAATAGATGATAACTCTAGAAAAGAATTTAACAAATCAATTAGATCAATCAAGAATCCATTATTAATTCCAATGCAATGTTTATCAATTTGCTATGCATTTAGCTATTTGCATAAAGTCGTAAATAAATTCAATTTAACTCCACAATCCTTCAAACTTTAACTCAATTTAAAAAATTTAACCTAATCTATAAAGTGAACATACATAAGAAAGATGCTTCAACTTTTAAAATATTTTCATATCCTTTCTGGACAGAAAAGCAAAACATTAACTTTAAATTAACACAGGAGCATTTAAAGGCTTATTTGAAAAGTCACATAACCTTTTGATACAAAAGTGAACACATTATTATGAATATTCCTAATTATTCAATGGCAACACTATTTCAAATTACTACTAGCACCACTTTTTAAATTTAACCTTTTTATTTAGGTTGAATCTAACTAAATGAATTTATTTTATGCTTAATTATTCACACATTTTATAGTAAAAATACTTTAAAAGAATTTACTTATAACTCAATTGTGTGCCAAATTATATAAAAAGTATCATTATGCCAAACAAGTATCCATTTTCAGAATTCATAAAGCAAATTAAAATTAACTTCATTACTAATGCCTCTAACTATTTTCTTAAACAAATAAAATCACAAAACAACCAAACTTATGATAAATTATGTCAATCAATGTTCATTCCAAGTTAAAAAGTTTCCTAAAATTGTTCCTTATTACTCAAATTATATGACAAAATTGATGGGTATAATAAATAGGGCCTATAAGTAATTAACTCCCTCCCCTACCTTTGAGTTGTTTATTATCCTTAATGTACACAACATACAAGAATAATGAAAAACTACAAAATAAAAGAAAAGAAGAAAATTAGGGTCAACAACACTCCACAGGAAATAAAAGATCATAAAACTTGTTGAATTTCATTAATAATCATTAATTTTTAAGTAGTCACTAATGGCTTCTCAATTGTTGGCTCACTCTTTAGATATGTTTTTATTGCTGACTTTGTAGCTACATTTTTTGAAGGACGAGTTGACAGTATGTATTAGACACATAGGAGTATTTTATAACATGGGAAAAACATGAATTGGCATTAGATATCACATTATCTCTGTAGCTTGTAAAACTCATTCAAATATCAACCCAAGTAAAATAATCATTCACAATGAAAGACCATTAAAAGACACTTATGTCTATAACTTTAAAGTTGTTTTCTTTACTTAAAAAACATGCAACAAGCATCAACATCATACAAAAATATAATATAAGATATTGTTAAAGACCCTTAACATTACTAAATGAAAGTAAAAAAAAAACCTAAACCATTAGGTTATTCCTAGTAAGTGCTTTTTCATGAGTATTTTAGTTATAGTTCTTACTAAAGCATTTAACTCAATATCAAGATTAATTGTAGACATATTTACTCTCCTTTGGTCTTTCAATTTGTTCAAAGTTCTTCTTTATAATTATAGACTCATTAGCTTCCAAACATGTCATATGCTCTATTAAAATAGGCTATCCATCTCCTCCTCCTCCTCTTCTTCTTATATGATACAAATCTTCAATAGTTCATATGTGATTCCTTCTTACATAACATAAAAAAAATTTATTATTAATCATATCTATATAAAAACAAGAATCAACTTTATGAAGGGGATGTCTCATGGCTTCGAATATCTTTAAAAATTACTTCCTTATCCTTAACCCTTATGATTAATTTTCCATTATGTATATCTATAATAACTTTAATTATAGCTAAGAAGGTCATTATAAGATGAAGGTAACTTCTACATCATCCTCTATATCTATAATTATAAAATCATTTGGAAAGAAAATTTTATCAACCTTAACTAAAAAGTCTTCTGTAATGCCCCTACGATACTTAATTGATCTATTCGTTAATTGAATGCCCATCATAATTGGCTTAGATTCACCCAGCCCTAAATTCTTAAACATTTCATATGAAATGGAGTTAATACAAGCTCTTAAGTTTGCTAATTCCTTTTATATTGACAAACTAAAAATATTGCAAGGAATAGTAAACTCTATAGATCTTTCATTTTTTGGGTTAGTTTATTTTTCAAGATGGCAGAGCACTCCTCACTTAAAGTAACTATCAACAACTCCTCTAGCATCTTATTATTAGAAAGGAAATCCTTTAAGAACTTGGAATGTTTTAACATTTACAAAAGAGATTCAATAAAAGGAATGTTAATATGTAATCATTTAAAAAGCTCCAAAAACTTACTAAACTGATCTTCTTTTCTATCTTTCTTAAGTATGCTCAATTATGGAACAGTTGATTCATACTCTTTGATCGCTTTCTTCTTTATCTAATCCTCCTGCTTTTATTCTTTTACTTATCCTTCTTTTCTTGTATAATATCCTTTTTCCTTTTTTTCTTCCTCTTTTTATTCAACTTTCAACTCCTTTCCACTCCTCAAAGTCATTACTTTCACTTGCTCCTTCAGGTTTGACATAGTGTTGCTAGGCAAAGTGTATAGCAGTCTTTTAGAAGCTAAGATTAATAAGCTATTAAATTTGATTTACCAAGTTATGGCTAGAGGCTTCCTAATTTTAAAGAGGTTTTAGTATTTTGGAAGCGAGCCCTAGATGTAGTAATGAATTTTATCACAATTTCTTTAAGATTTGGCTTCCTTTGTTGCTACTGTTGATGGTGAAATATAAATAAACATGCTTATCTTTGTTGTCCTTAATTATTCCATTAAAAGTTAGGATGATCTTTAACCAAGATTATAAGTATTAATAGAAAGATTATTTTGAGGTTCAATTCCCTACAAAATCAACTTATTCAGTTGATTGTTCTATATTTTTGGGCACCTAACATTCATAATTAGGGTGTTCACCATCATAAATATAACAACTCATCACTTGTGTTAGTTAAGCCATCAAACTTATATCATCAATTTTCTTGTTTAAAGCTTTTAACTTATGCACTAATGTTGTTACCATATGAAAATTATAAATACCACCTAATTTTGGATTTGGCTTTGAGTTCCTTTATTAGTATTTATGTATAGTTATATTCTCAATCTACTTTTGTAATTTCTTAGGAGTTTTAAAACTAGTAGTTCTACCTGATGATGTATCTTTCAATTACTTAGATAACTAACTTAA
Source organism: Erythroxylum flavicans (assembly GCA_027576715.1). NCBI lineage: Eukaryota > Viridiplantae > Streptophyta > Magnoliopsida > Malpighiales > Erythroxylaceae > Erythroxylum > Erythroxylum flavicans. The sequence goes on along the minus strand of JANZXP010000008.1, from coordinate 14,505,349 downwards.
TCCACTATGAAATGTTTACATTTCCAATCTTAAATCAAGTTTATAGTATAGAAACTTTCTTAGTAACTCCTTCCATCTCTTAAAAGTTTTGTACCATGTCTTAATCTCTAACTATTAGGAAGGAAATATATCATTCCTAATTTTTTCGTTTTTACTGGAGGAAAAATACCTATTTAAAAATTTTCAACAAGGCCATTCTAGGTGGTAGTAGATCTAAGAGGCATGTATTTCAACCATGATTTACTTTCCTTAATGTAAAAGAGAAAATTCTCAACTGAACAACATCCTTCGAAGCTCCATTAATCTTGAAATTATCACAGATCTCCAAAATGTTGGCAATATGTGTATTTAGATCATCATTGCATAAGCCATCAAATTAAATAAGTTATTAAACTATCCAAATTACGTTGGAATTAATTTCAAAATTGTTGGCCCTCCACTCTTAACTTATAAGTCATAATATAACGTTAGATTCTTTCACTATATAACATAGTCCCCATAGCTTGTTGTCCTTCATATCTTGCCATTGTATTTAGTAGCTATAAACCTAGAACTTCTAATCTCGAAATACTACTTCTAGTTGGATCTAGCTTAAGTAATACTCAGGGATTGCTCTTGGTTATAAACCAAAGTACCTAATTCATAATAAATACATACAATATCAAGAAAGAAAGTTCAAAAATAATACATAAAAAAGAAAATTGATTCGATTAATAAAAAGAAAGTATTTATAATATCCTAGTCCCTAACAAAGATTAACTAGGTATGTGCATCTATCATTCTTATAGTATAGTCAAATTAATATGAATTCCATCCCTATGAAGACAATGAGTATTAATAATAACTATCCTTTTTATCTAAAATATCAAAATGAATGATTAAATTAAAAAAATTTGTTAAATAAACTAAAAATATTAATATAAAATAATAATCCAAAGAAAATAACACGAATGAATCAATTAGTTAATAATCAAGATATAGATGTAGACCTTTTATGCTTAAATTTATCTTAATTCAATTATTAACCTTAGTTTTTTATGTCAGTAGAAATTATAAATTTATAACTATATTCTTGCTTAAATAATACAACTCCTTCCCTAATATTGATTGATTAAAATCTTTTTTAATCAAAACCCTTAAGATTGCCTTAACTTGTTCTATAAATTTCTTTGTTATATTTGACTCTAACTTATAAGATTTACATGGTCCTATCTCTAAGATTCCATACAACTCTTATTCTTCATGTCAAGATCTATTCATACATATGATTTATCAATCCCTACATATGAAATATGAAATTGAATCAAAACATTAGCAATTTTAAATTTAAACCTAAGAAGTAATCATGAAAATTTTGTAAGAAAACTTGGGTCTTACATTAAATCAAGGAATCAATATAAACAAATAGTTTTAGGATTCATCCTATCTATATCACAATTTAGTTCATACTAAGATAAATAAAACTAGCCAAAATTAAGAAAAAACACAAAATAAAAGAACTTATTCTGATATATCTTGAAATCTTAAATATCTTAAATTAAATATTGATGGAAATTATTCTTTTTTCTCTCAAAAGTTGCTCCTTTCTATCTCTAATTACTCTAACTTGTCTCTTTAATGATTAATGTCATCATATTATTCCCCCAATTCTTTTATTCTTGGAAAACCTTAGAAAATTTAAAATATTATTGTTAATACAAACCTAACACTGTCCATGTTACTCCCCTCACTTGTATTATATATGAAACCCTCAAATTTCATAAACCACTGCTACTATTGATCCTAAAACAGACCCATGTTATGCTTGTGTTACTTAATTCCTCAATAATCGAACCTTAAATCATTAATCCTTTAAGTATGTAAGTTTAACTTAAAAACACATTACTGAAATCATAAATGCAAATTAGACATGACTCTATGTTCTGAACCATGTTCCAAATCATTCCTCTAAAACCATGTTAAAACTTCTCCACCTTGATTCTAATTTTCTTAAATTTATGCCTTATTCATTGGGAGGCTAAAACAAGGCCCGAAAATAAGAGATAGATCAAATTGAGCACTAAATTCTATAAAAAATCATGAAAAACACAAGCAAAATGCTCTTAAAATTATGTTAAAAACATAATATAATTAGAACTTATCCTAAAAATAATCAAACATATAAGGGAAACCAAGCTAACTGAAAGCGAGTGAATGTAACCAAAGACGAGCCTTTATATCCTCATCTTGACTCAACTCCTCTAGTAAGATAAATTGGGCTAATTGATGATTATGACCATATTTATGTTCATGGTAATGATAATGATAATGTTGGTGAGGAAGAGAATTATGATGAAGTGGTGATGCACAAGATTTAACAAAGCTTAAGCTTACTCAAATGTTTTTGAAATACCTAAGACCGACTTGAATTTTGATTAGGCTTTGAGTATTCTTTTCAAGTTTAAATTCAAAAAACATCATATTAAGCTAGAGTCGTTAGGTTTGAAGTTTAAATTTTTTATTTAAATTTAAGTTCAATCAAATTAAATTTTATCTTTTAGATATAAAGTCGAACCGACTCAAACCTTTTTATCATCTTTAATTGAATAATAAGTTTTCAAGTGTGATGAAGCAAACAACCAAAACAAGAGAACTAATATCCCAATAATGATATTAGATGTCTCTAGATCTATTACTCTCTCTGTCCTATTTGTTTTCTTCCTCCTAACATACTTTTGTAGTTGTGGATGGCTCTCCTTTCTCTCATCTATTTTCATAGATCATTACTTTTTATTTTTCTTTCCTCAACTGCTTTTTCTTTATCATATTCTCTCAAGGTTCATTATTTTTCTTTCTTATGGTTTCCTTCATAACTTAATCTTTGTTTTTCTATTTCATGGTCATCTTTTTTGGCTCACTTTTTGCCTATTTTTTCATGCCTCACTCTCTCTCTACTAGTTATTCCCTCTTTCTCCCTCCATTTATCTATTCTTTCTCATTTATTCCATCTCAACTATTTTTCTGTTTTTCTTTTCTTGTTCCATGCTTTCTCTTTTTTTAATCTTAATTGTTCTTTTATTTTTTTCTTCTCTCTTTGCTTTTTTCCTCTAATGCATGCCAATCTCACTTCAAATTTGTTGTATGATTTTTCTCATTTTTCTTATTTTTCATTCCAACCCAAAATTTTGTTTTATTTTAAAATTAGTTCTTCAATCATTTTTTCATGTCTTTTAGTCTATTTTCCCTTTTATTTTTGGAATCAATATCTTAAAAATTCTTCCTTATTTAGTGACTTTTCTAAAAATTTTATAACTTAAAAATTTAAGTATAAAATAATCCAAAGGAAAATTAAATATTTCATAAAAATTTACTGAAATAAAAATATAAAATTTAATTATGAGAAAATAAAATTAAAAATCATTGACTTAAAACCAAAACAAACAAAAGTAAATTAAGAAAGAATAATAAGTAATCAATTTTTTCAAATTAACGTAAAATCACTTAGAAAATAAAGATTTAATATTTAGAATTATAACGTGCAATTCAATCTAATAGAGAAAATATCATGAAAATAATAGGACAAAAATAAACATGAAATTATTAAAAGCAAATTAAAATAAGTATAGTTAAGTATCTACACTCAGCAATAAAGAAAAAATGTTGGGTTAATTATAGGAACTTGTAATTTACTTCTATCTTTTAGCCCAGTACTAGAGATAAATAATTGTTAGTATGTTTCAATTCTACTAGAAATATTATTTACATTTTTATATAAATATGAATGAATTTGTATTTTTTTATTAAAAGTAAAAGCTACTCTTTTTATGAAAATGGCAATTATTATGGATATGGACTACTTACAAATGGTTTATATGAATTAGACCTTGAAAGGTCTATCTTTGACATGAATGGCAAGAGAAGAAAATAAAGCAACCAAAATTCATCTTATATATGGCATTGTATTCTAGATCAAATTAACAAAACTAGAATAAGAAAGTTACTTAAAAATTAATATTTGGATCCTTTTAATTATAAATGATATGAAACATTGAATTTTGCTTGTTAAGTAAGATGACCAAAATATTCTTTAGTGGAAAATGATAAAGCAAACATATGCAAGAGATACTTTTAATTCAAATAAAACAACAGGGGCCTGTCGAAACTTAAAACAACAATAGGAGCCTACAAAGCAAGAGGAGCCTGTTATGCAATAGGACCTTGTTTAAGCAATAGGAGCCTGTTACATGATAGAAGCTTATTAAACGATAGAAGCCTGCTAAAGTATAAATCCAATTAAGACAATTTAAAACAGAAGACGCCTGTTAAAATGAAAGGAACCTTTAGCAAGTTGAAAATAAAAGGAGCCTACTATAATAGTGAAGGATCCTCTTATTGAAATGAACACACATACAATATAATGCGGAAATATAAAAGTTAAGAGAAGAGAGAGAATGATGCAGTTGATTTATACTGGTTCGACTTGCAACCTAAGCCTACGTCCAGTTCCTAAATATCCAACTTGAGTGTTTCACTATGAAAATCCAAGTAGTAATTTGACGAGACTCTTCAAGCTTACGAGTACATATTTTTTAAGATTCTCCAACTTTTCACACTAATAGTATTTGCTAGCCTCTACAAGCTCTCAAGAAATGAAGAAGTAATTTACTCTATATAAGCTTCAATGATCTCTCACAAAAATAATTGTCACTTTCTAAGGCATAAGAGATTTTGATCAACATATGACTTTAGGAAATATTGATGCTTCTAAAGTATTTCAAAGATTCTAACTTCTGTGCCTCCTTCACAAATGCAGTGGCTCTTCCTTAAATAGACATCTTCTTCAACTAACTGTTGCTTCTTTTAT
>JANZXP010000008.1:14485440-14500406 GCA_027576715.1 Erythroxylum flavicans | reverse complement strand
AGACACGAGAATTTAGTATGTCAGATCCTGTTTGTCTCTTTTCCAACGCTTGTAGATATTTTAGGGTTTGTTAAGTATAAACAGGTAACAACACTCCTGACTTACATGTGTATACACACACGTGTAATTCATACTTCTGAAAGAGTGAAACAAATCTTGAAGACAGAGAACTGAGACATTTGACATTTCATAACATCCGCAGGCTGTTGGAAAATAAATGCTAATAGCCTAATACTGCTCGACTTGATGTTGATTTTTTATAATTTTTATTTTTATTTTATGATATCATAAAAAATTATAAAATATTTAAACTTTAAACTTATTATAAAATTAATTAATCTAATTAACACAACTAATATAATCTAATATATAGATAGCCCACGTGATAAATAATATTATATATTAGTATTTTAAAATTTAAAAATATAATAAAATAACCCTAATTTAAATAATATTACACCTCTAAATTTGATTTTGTACAAAAATTTAGAGTTATTTTATTATATTTTTTTTCATTTTAAAAAAATGATAATTTATAATTTATTTAAAAACAACCTCTTTATTAATTACGAGTAAAACTATATAATATGTATTATTAGATTTATCTGATTCTCACGTCTTAACGAAATTTTTAGTAATAGTATTAGTTGTCTATCGTAAATACTAACCTAACAAAAGACTTTTTGATAATTATGAAATTAGCATCATTGGGATTTTAATTATGAAATTAATGGTAAGTTAATTTTACAACAAAATTTTCAATTTGTGGATTTTAAAATATGATTATCCGTTTACTTTTTGGTATCCTTTCACACTTAGCTAGGGAGCAAAGATCGGCCTGGAAGGTATAGCTGTCCCCCTCTTTCTTCAATGATGAGTTTTCATGTTCAAACCCAACTTCCTACTCTGTTCATCATCTACTGATTATACTTACACAACTTTCGTTACCGAGATCCAAATGGGCACTAGAAAAAGCACGAAAAGATAAATTCTTTTGTGTTACTCTCAAACTTGTCATTCAATTTATGCCGGTCTTGCACGTTTGTTGCTTCACATAAGCTCAGTTCCTGACACTCTTACACAGGAATTCCGAAGAATCCAGGTTCTTGTTCATTTATTCTTCGATGATCATGTTTTGCAGATGACCTTTTTGTGCACTGTTCGTTTAACAGTAAATCTTGGTCACAAGCTTCTGTTGTTCCAGTTTTGGCATTTCTCTTCCAGTTCTGAACAAAGTTCATCTATCTGATCTCTAGTTTCGGCCATGGTAAGCATTTGGAGCTCCAAATTGCTTGTATTGGTTTCTGCGGTATGCCTCCTTGGTATTTCGTCAGGATATACTCCTGTAGACGATTATTTCATAGATTGTGGTTCCTCCAGAAATAATTCAGTTGGGAATCGTGTGTTTGTGGCTGATCAATTCTATTCCAATGTTCTTTTGACTCCTCAAGATGTTATAGTCAATACAACAGATTTAAATTCTGTATCATCTCTATACAATTCTGTTCTTTCTAAAACTGCAAGAGTATTCACTGGAATCTCATATTACACTTTCCCAATAAAGAAGTCAGGTCGTCACCTGATTCGTCTCCATTTGTTCCCTTTTGATTATGGAAACTATAATTTGAGCACTGCAAAATTCTCTGTATCTGCTCAAAACTTTACCCTTTTCAAGGATCATGAGTACAATGTCGGTTCTGGTGTTAGAGAGTACTCTGTCAATGTAACTTCTGATAGATTAGTTCTCAGTTTTATTCCCTCGGACAATTCATTTGCTTTTGTTAATGCTCTGGAGGTTTTTGCACTTCCCGATGGGCTCATTCCAGGAAGATATGGTTCTGTATGGAAACAGGCATTGGAGACAGTTCATAGAGTTAACATGGGCAATCAAACTGTGTATCCACTGAATGATACTCTCTGGAGGCTTTGGGTTTCTGATTATGCATACCTTAAACACAGTAACTTGGGACGATCTGTGTCTAATGTAGGAGCAGTCAATGTCAGCAAAGGAAGTACAGCAGAGGACATAGCACCTTCTATTGTCTATGGAACTGCAACCACTTTGAATTCAGCCTTTGATCTATTTCCACTAACCAATGCCAATGTCACTTGGCTTTTTGATGTAGATCCTGGTTTTGATTATTTGGTTCGGTTTCACTTCTGCGATATACTGATCGATCAGCAAACAAGGTTCTTCTTCAATGTCTATCTGGGGCCTTCTTTTGTTTATCAGAATCTTGATCTGCAGAATGTTACAGGCGCTTCTGGTGCTCCATACCATATGGATGTCATCACAAAAGTGAATGATGGTCATAAACTAACCGTAAGTATTGGTCCATCTGCTATAGACAGTAGTATCCCAAATGCCATTCTTAATGGGTTGGAGATCATGAAAATAAGCAATTCTAAGGACAGTCTTGAAGGTTTGGATTCTGTTTTTTCCCCGAAAAGTTCGAAGATCAAAGTCATCTTAGCTTCAAGCTTGGCTGTTGGATTGCTTCTTGTCATTCTTTTCACCTTAGTCTTCTATGCACTCTGCAGAAGACAAAGAACACAAGGAAAGCTTGGTCTATTTCCCATTAGTAGAGCAGATGGTAAGTATGTGAATGAAAATGCGTTCTTCTCGACTTCGAAATTCAGGTATCGTTTTCCTTTTGTGATCATTCAAGATGCTACTGATAACTTCAGCGAAAGATTGGTTCTTGGAGCTGGTGGCTTTGGGAAGGTGTACAAAGGAGTACTCAAAGATGGGACAACAGTGGCTGTAAAAAGGGGAAATTCTCATTCACAAAGTTTCACCGAATTCCGGACAGAGATTGAGATGCTGTCTCAGTTCCGACATCGCCATTTAGTCTCTTTGATTGGGTACTGCGATGAGAGGGATGAAATGATCATCATATATGAGTACATGGAGAGAGGTACACTCAAGGAACATCTCTATGGCTCAAACCACCAAACCTTAAGCTGGATACAAAGGCTTGAGATATGCATTGGAGCAGCAAAAGGACTACATTATCTTCACACAGGTTCTGCTAAAGCAATCATTCACCGGGATGTTAAATCCGCAAACATACTGCTAGATGAGAATCTCCAGGCTAAAGTTGCAGATTTTGGGATTTCAAAGACTGGTCCTGAGATAGATCAAACTCATGTTAGTACTGCAGTGAAAGGAAGCTTTGGATATCTTGATCCAGAGTACCTGATAAGGCAACAACTGACAGAAAAATCTGATGTCTACTCTTTTGGAGTTGTCATGTTAGAAGTTCTTTGTGGTAGGCCTGTTATTGACCCTTCACTTCCAGGAGAAAAGGTAAACTTAGTTGAATGGGTAAGAAAATGTCAGAGGGAAAAAATTGTTGATCCTATGCTCCAATGTCAAGTAAACCTGGAGTCTCTGAACAAGTTCATCGAGATTGCTTGGAAATGCTTGGCGGAACATGGGATTGACAGGCCGTCGATGGGAGATGTCCTGTGGAATCTAGAGTATGCACTTCAACTCCAGGGAAATGAGCAGAGATCAAGTCTCAGGAACTTGTCAATTACACAAACTAGTCGTGCCAATAGCTTTCAGAGCATTGTGTCTACTGGAAAGCTCAGCACAGAAAGCATGCATGACGTTGCTGGTGTTTCAATGAGCAAAGTATTTGCTCAAATGGTGAGAGAGGAAATGAGGTAGAATCCTGAAATTCCTGGATTTCTAGCCCGAAGAATTGGAATTCTTACACTCAGGTCAGGGGCAAAATTTGTGCAAGATTGGAGCCAAGTTTATTGCCTAACATCATGCTAAATTCATTTTTGTAGCGGAAACAACATCTATATTAGTTAAGAATAAGACTTGTACTTTTGGACCTTTCTAAATCCTACATCTTAGGAGATTTCTATTAGGACATTGTTGATTGTTGTTATGGAGGAATCAAATTCAATTTCGTTGCTCTCTTTTAGCCATCTAGTGATTTTTCATTTCTTGAGACTATTACTTTCTTATGAATTTGCATGTAGGATTAGTGATCGGTCGGATTAAGTTTAGGCCATAGGTTTTGACAACTTGAATTTTGGTTGTACTCAAACTCAAGTTGAAATGAAGTCGTTTTGATTAATAGACTAAAGAATTTATAAATTAAAAATTTGTCATTGTAATACCTTAAATACAATAAGAATAGGATAAAGATTGCAAAAAGTCCAAACTTGAATCAATTGATCCAAAAAAAAAAGCTTGATTTGACTAAACTTAGGCTTCAATTAAATAAGAATCTAAGTTTCGATCAAATTCAGGCACAAAAATTACCTTAATTAAAGATCTTGAAATACCCTTTATATGTAGGGATGAGAATGAGTCAGGCCGAGTTTGGGCTTAGATTGCTTTCATGTAGACTCAAGTCTAGCCCAATGTTAAATTTGGCCTAAGGTAGTTGGGTTTGAGAGTGACTAGGCTCATCTCAACCTAATTTTTATAATTTTAATTAAAAATAAAAAATGATGTTATTTTTTAAAAATAATGCAAGTTCCTCCAATGACATTGTTGTCAAATCCTTAACTTCTTGTATATTGATCACTTTAGCTTCCCACATATTTGAAAGTAATCTAAAAAAATTTCTTATCATTTCAAAATTAGTATAGGTATTTCCAAGATCTTTTAGAGCATTATTAATATTAATAAATCTAGTATACATGCTAGATATCGTTGCATTATGCTTCACTTGAAACAATTCATATTGATGTGTTACCATGCTTGCTTTGCTCTCTTTTACTTGATTAGTTCCCTCATATGTAACTTCTAAAGGGTGCCCAATTTTTTGAGTCACTTTACGCATAGAGACCATATTGAATTCATTTCTACCTATTGCATAAAAAGGATGTGTATGGCCTTACTATTCACAGAAACTAATCTCTTATTTTGAGGTTCCCATTTTTCCTTTAATTTGGGTACCTTTCTTGTTTTTTACAATTTTTGTAAGAATAAAAGGACCATTTGACACTATTTCCTAAAGATCTACACTTTCAACTATTAAGAAGAATTTCATCCTAGTTTTTCAATAAAGGTAATCATTGTCATCAAAAGAAGGTGGTCTACTAAGGTTTTATCCTTCTTGGTTAAATGATGATGATAATGTTTCTAAATATGCTATTATGATCTTTGATATAGGATTTCATTAGAAATTCTTTCCTAATAGACCCACTATGATACCACTTGTTAGTCTTTAATGGCACCCAAGAGGGGGTGAATTGGTGTTTATAAAATTCAACAATTTTTTTAACCAATGTACTCAATTAATAAAAATCAATATAAATAATTATGAGAAAATTACTTCATATAAACTAATCAAATAATTGAACAATAATTTAAAAAGGATAAGGAGGAGAGAATACAAATAAATTTATAATGATTCGACAAACAATCCTTTCCGACATCCACTTCCAATATTCTTCTTAAAGTTTCACTATAATTTTTCTTTCAAAGCCAATAATAATCTTTGTAAAATCTTTCTCTATAAGGAGAAACCCTTCTTATAATCTTCTTCTAAGGTAAAGTGGAACCTTAATCATACTTAGAACACTTCTAAGTATAATATCCAACACCCTAACAAAAGATTACAAGTAAAAAAGTCTCACTTATTCCCTTGATAACTCAAAATGACTCACTCACATAAATATAAGACAATGGTGCTTGAATGATTTAAAAACTCTAAATGTGTGTATACAATACACAAAACCTCCTTGATGCTAAGACCAATAAGGACAAAATATTTACAATGTTTAAGAACCCACCTAGTCATTATAATGTTTATTTGTAGTGCACTAGTTGATAAGTACACATATTGGTTGACCAATACATTAACTAATATTGCTATAAACTCTCGGTACATCAAATTTAACAACTTTAACCTATATTGATTAACCACTAAACTGTATAAGTCAAACAATCTCCCCAAAAGCATGATTTTGACATATTTAAATACTCAAAATCAATTTGATTAATGCAAAAATGAATCAAAAACTTCCAAAATGATCCTTAAATCGTGTTTTAAAGGTTAAGAGGCTTTTATATAAAGATAAAACTTTAATGCCTCTTGATGAATGAAAAGACTTATGTCCTAAAGTTAAATGAAATTTTTATGATTGGTGAACCTTTTGGACCATTAAATTAACAAAGTGAGATTACAAATATTAAAAAAAGTATAAAATGACCTTGATAAGCCTTAAACTTATTTTGTTCTTATTTTGATCTTCTCCTTGTTGGTTGTAAATTTCAACTTCTCTTGTTCATCTTCATACACTATGCTCTTGTATTTATGGATTCATTTTGTTCCAATATTTCTTTTCAGAAAAAATAATAAATACATTAGTAGTAATTATGTTTTGTTATCATCAAAACATTAATTAGAATCTTCGCTAGTTCAACAACAAGCTTTAGTTGTTATTTTCTTTCCTAACCTTAAAGTTGATTTCATTTCCATCTAGGAATGGAAACAAGTCAGATCTCAGGCATTGCTCCCTCACCTTTGTTGACCTAATCCTCAATTTAGGCCAGCTCTAGCGATGGGAAATAAGTGCTACTTGCCTCCCTCTCCTCAGACATATTGTTTACACCTTTGACTCCTCCCCCTAGTTCATCTTTAACCCTTGCTCTCAAACTATATATTGTTGTCTCTTCTCTACTCTCAATTACTTCCACTCTTTAAACATTTTCTGCCATTGTCATTCCTTCCACTCCTATCTCCACCTTTGTTGTTATAAGATATGACAAAGCATACTCCTCTACAATAACTCCTTTTTATGTGCTTTCTGTTAAGGATGCTATTGGCTCCTCCATGGTTCATGCATTCCTCTGACTATAACTATACTAGTAAAACTTGGAATCAGTTATTAGGTGATCTTGAATCTAGATACAAAGTAAGATTTATCTCTCAAGCTAGGAACATAGTCACTTATGCCTTTATTGTACCTCTAAAAGTCCTTAGGGTAGGAGTTGCTAGATGGAAATCAACTTTGGTAGGTTACTTTCTGGATAAGATGCCATATTTTCCTTATATTAAAATTTGGTCTGAGTGTAAATGAGGAAAATGGGGTCTAGAGAATTCACCCATCATAAGGGAGGACTACTTCTTGTTTCAATTCAATGATACCTTAGGAATGTTGAATGTTTTAGAGTAGGCCTTGGCACTAAAATGGCAAACCTCTCTTCATTCTCAAGTGGAATCCTAATATATTGTTGGATAAAAAGGTCTTAAATATATACTTTAAAAGGTACACATTCATAATATTTTTTTTGAGTACTAGTCAAAACTAGTCTTAGTTACTTAGCTAGCTATGTTAATAAGCCAATTTGTTTTGAAGAGCATAAAGCTAGTCTAAGAAGAATAGGCTATGTCAAGATATGTGTGGAAGTAGAGAAAGAATTAGATTTACCAAATACCTTATGTATCCAAAGACTAGATGAAGACGTGGGATCAACGTCCTTTGAATATCATTGGCATACCTTTGGAAATCAAATAAGATCATTTACGTTAAGATTTGGAAACCAACAAAGAAAAAATCACTTCTAAAAGTGCAAGTAAAGGCTAAGAAAGAACTGATTTCTAAGTATAATGCTAGAATTGACACCGACATCCTAAATAGAGATACTACCTTTATCACTTTAAGTAGCTTAAGTATCCTCAATACTAAGAATATCATAAGGAACTAGAAGAAAAATACAACTATTAGTTCAAACCTGGAAGATATTGAAGATCCTAAAATTGATCTTTACTAAGATCCCTGAAGTGTCTCCTATGAGTAACATTTCTAAAAATTCATTCAATCAAAACTAAGCCGTTGCCTACATAAATAAGGATAGTATGGAACCAAATCTAGAGCTCTCTAAGCATCAGGAGATAAAAAGGCAAATCGAGGAAAAGAATTCAAGTTTGTAAAAAGGAAAAAGCCTAGTACAACAACCAAGAGGAAAAAAGGCTCTCAACTTCAAATACCTCAGTAATTATTTCTTGAAAGAAGAAGCAACATAAAATTTATGATTATCTATAAAATAAAAAAATAACCATGGTTAGCCTGTTGGAAGCTAAATTAAAAGAGTACATATTAAGTGACCATAACTTTTAAGGAAAAATTAAATACCCTTTTCCAATCACTCAACTTATTATAATGGGAGAATTATAGTGGCTGATAACCCTAAGTTATAAAACTACTCCAAGTTCAAAGTTATAACTAACTCTTCAATCTAAGGATAAAATTTGAATTTCTTCTACAAGATATTAACATAACATTCATATACGTTACCAATCTAGTTTTCCAAAGACACTAACTATAGGAGGATCTGAAATTTAACTCAAATTATTCTCAAGTTTCTTGGTCTGTGGTGCTAGACTATAATTGTACCTTTTATACTAAAAAAGTTGAAGGATCTTCTTATATGCTTAAACATTTTGATGATGAGTTCAAAAACTACTTAAGGTCGCAAATTATTTTACCTGGAGTAATAAGAAAAAAGGTACATGGCTTATCAGAAAAGGTTTGAAAAAGGCCTTATCAATTCCTCTTGGATGTATAAATTCACCAGTAATTGTGTTTTTTTTTATTTTCACACTTATGTTTAATCATTTAACCTGATAGAGATTCAGTTTTTACTACCAAAGAGAAAAGTGAAAGCACCCTTTATATTTTTTAATCAGTTGATTAATCTAAAAGGATATAAAAAATAGTTAAGAAAGGACTAGAGCTTTAAATTAAAGGATATGAAGCTTTCTAATTTACAAGGAAATTAAAAAAAGTTAGAAAATAGCTTAAGGTGCTTCATAAAAAGTATTTTACCAAAGACATTTTATTATCATCTCTAATGGAAGAAGTGTATTACTATTTGTATAGAAGGAACTTTATTCAAATTCTAGTAGAAATGACACCAAGCTAAAGGAAAAAGCTATTTTTAATAGGTACATACATATGCTAGGAACTTGCTCTTGACTTAAATAAAAATCTAGAGTTTAGTGGCTCCAAAAGAGGGATAGGAGCTATGCTTTCTTCCAAAATGTTGTCTATGCAAGAAGAAATTACAAAAAAAATAGGGTGTTAAACGGATTCTAATGGAGATTTGTATTGGAAATAAAAGTTGAAAGCTCTAAACTATTTCAATGATTTTTCTAAGAAATGAAGTTAACTCTTTTTCATTTATGTAAGTCTTAAGCTCCTTCATTTCTTCTAAACTATCATAGGAATAAATAGACTCTCTCAACTCACTTGTATCATCTATGCATATAGAAAAGGCTCTATTTAATATGCACCCTAACAAGGCACTAAGACTTGATGGATTCAATGCATTATTCTTTTAAAAATCCTAAAATTTGGTAAGAAATTAGATCATTGAGGTCATATAAGAATTCTCTTTTTTAGGGAATTTGCGTAAAGAATTGAATAAGGTATACCTGTGCCTTGTTTCTAAGGTTGCCAACCCCAAATCCCTCCAAAACTATGGACATATTGCCTCTTGTAATACTATTTACAAGATCATTTTTAAGATTCTAGCTACCAAATTAAAAGTTTGCTTTAAGAAGCATAATTAATCCTAATTAAGAAGCTTTTATGATAGGGAAATAAATTGTTAAAAATATTATAATTACTCAAGCGATATTTAAATTGTATGATAGGAATAAATCCATTAGAAATTGTTCTATTAAAATCAATTTTCACAAGGCTTTTGATTGCATCAGTTGAAAATTTATCCTAAACACTTTTAAGGCTCTAAAAGTGTTTATTAGATAGATTGATTAATGCATATCTACTCCTTCACATAGTGTCCTAGTCAATGGTGAACTTACCTTTATGTTTAAAGGAATTAAAGGAATCAAACAAAGTGACCCTCGTTTAACTTACATATTCACACTTTATATTGATTTTTTAACTTAACGTATCACTCATAATATTAGTCAAGGTATGCCTTTTAAATTTCATCACACATGTAGGGCTTAAAGTTTTATTAATTTGACAATATGATATACAATCTGATAAAACTGTCATAGAATCTCTTAATCACTTCTTAGCTTTGTTAGGTCTCAAAGTTAGTAGCTCTAAAAACTAATTATATGTATATGCTATATTTAGTAATCTAGCTCAAGAGTTTTCCAAAATTTTAGGCCTAAAGCTACAAGCTCTCCTTTTTTAATATCTGGCTATTCCTATCGTAACTAACATGCTTACTTATAGAGATTGGTTACCATTGCTTGACTCTATTTATAAAAGAGTTGGAAGTTGGAAAAATAAAGCTCTATCTTATGCTGGAAGGCTCCAACTTGTAGCTTTAGTGCTTAATGATCTCCATATTTATTAGAACTATCATCTCTTCTTAACATAGAACTTGATTAATGCCATTGAGAGATTTCTCAAAAAAATTTTATGGTCTAATGGAATAAGCAATATTAGTTAGAAAGAGGTGTGTCTACCTAATGATCAAGGAAGACTTAGTTTAAGATCCATAAGAGATACCAAAAAAAGTTCTACTTTCCAGAAGAATATAGAGGCTCTTTAAAGACCAATAATTCTTATGGATTAAATGGATGCATATTAAATATTTTTGGTTAAAAAGGAAGAATCTTCTCCTTTGAGAATAATTAAAAAAGAAGTGTTCAATTAAAACATGAAAATGAGATGGCTTTTGGAACATAAAAATCAAACCTAAAAACTATTGGACTAGTAACTAAATACTAAAGATGAGAAATATCATGTCTAAGGAAATTAAAATGCATATTAAGAATTAGGAAAGAACTAGCTCTTAGGTTGATAATTGGAACTTGTGTCCTCATTATTTTATCCTTAAATTCAATATGCTTTATATTTCAATTAATTTTTATACAAAAGTAAGAGAAATCATCAGGGAAGCAATGTGACATTATGATCATCGAGGTTTCTCTAAAATCATGGCCTTAATCCTTAACTATAATCTTAATCTAAATAAAGAGGATTCAACCATTTAGATAGGATGCGACTATAGAAACTTCACTAACAGCTCCTACATATCCCTCTTTTAAATTACCTAAGTAAATTGTCCCCTAGTGAAAATTAGTGTGTTTCAATAAGAATCTACTAAAAGCATCATTTTTTTGTTTGGCAATCAAAAAGAGACTCAAAATCGTGGATAAAATTAGCTAGGAGTTCAATGGTAATAAGCTATATAAGTTCTAAAAACTTATTCTTAAATGCCAAGATTAAAGCCTTTTCTTCGATAGATATGTAAAAAGCAGATAAGGTGGCAATGAGGAAAGGAAGGACAACACCTGGAACTAGATCAATACAATGTTGGTCAACCTAAGACCGTAAAGGCCCAGTTCCAGTATTGAAGGAAGCATTGCATAGAAAGCATTTTGTATAAGGTTCCCACAAAAATAGATAAGTATTTGTTCTGTAGCGGAGCTATTACAAGATCAATATGGGTTAGCTCTGATGCGTCTAGAAAATGTGGTTAGAGGAACTATATGTGGAGCAATTAGGCATACATTGATACCGACCCCTCAAAATTTGGAAACTTTGACTCCCTTAACAACCACTTATGAATCTTTTTTCAGATTACACCCATTATCCATTGTAGTTGTACAAGTGTCATCTAGAACTAGGTTCTAAACCTATTTAGCTTATGTTATTAAGTGGATAATTACTCCTATGTGATAAGTTGGTCTTCTGGCTCAAATTTCAAAATGTAAGTGATTCATCCATCTTTAAACTTAGTTTGAGTTGTCGTGTGTATGACATTTAGCTAGAAAGGAGCATTAGAACATTCCAATAAGTTTAATTAGATACTCATTCATTGATCAAGCTCATCCTAAACTATGTTATGGAGGTTATAATTGCTAAAGTTATATATTTATAGTGTAATGATTGTCTTAAATTAAGTTGGAACTTGCCCTTTCCCTCTCTCGACTAAAGGGAACATAATTCTTCTAGCCTGAATAAGGTTTACTCTCCAATAGCTTTTAGTTCAGTATAAAATTCTCGAACCTTATTTAATTTCTTCTTTGTAATAGCTTCTATAGCTAGACCCCTAAAGCCTTTATATGAAGTAGTTCAATTATTTCCCACAAACTTTGGTTACGTTGTGTTTTTATTTTTTTATGAATATAGTTCCTTTTTGTAAGCTGACTTAGACCTATTGCTCTCTCCTAGGGAAGTTTTAATCTACTTTATTTTAGTTTTCACAAAATACAAAATTTATAGGGTATTTAAAAGAAAGTATGAAATATCAATTTTATCATACTTTTAATAAAAGGTTTTTATCTTAAAATGTGCTACATTTTTAGAAAGAGAATTCTTTCTTAATGGAAGTAGTAGGAGTGAGGTAGCATATAGAAAAGTTTAAGAATTATAAATTCACATCTAAAGGAAACAAGAACCTCAGTTTAATATATATAATGAAAACCAAAGGTGTAAGGGGCATATAGTCTAAGATGAATTAGCAGGATATGTTGTATACCTAAACTAGAATAGGAAAAATGATGTAGTATTGATTAATAATAAGCTTGCTAATTTTGAGGAAGAATTGTCTAACGTTGATTCTTCAAAATGGTATAAAGTCATGATGTCTAAAATAGAATCCATATACACCAACCAAATGATATTTAGTAGACGTACTTGATAGAATTAAACATATTAGATTTAAGTTTGTTTTTACGAGAAAACTAATATGGAAGAAAGTATACACATGAAAAAGCAAGGCTAATGACTACAAGTTACAAACAAAGACAAGGAGTTAATTTTGATGATACCTTTTCCCCAATAGAAATGGTTAAGTTTGTAAAGATTTTATTGGCTATATTCATATTCTATGATTACGAAATTTGGAAAGTAGATTTTCAAACAACATTTTTAATGAACATTTGCTTAATGAAATAGATTTAAAATAATTTGAAGGTTATAAATCCAAAAAATTTCTTGATCATATATGTAAGTTGCAAAAGTACATTTATTGACTTAAGTAAATATCATGAGGATGGAACATCTATTTAGTGAGACAATCAAAGAATATGATTTTATAATAACATGGATGAACCTTATTTTTATAAAAAGGTTAGTAGGAGTGCAATTGTCTTCCTAGTTCCATATATGAATGACATATTAATAATTGGAAAAATTAATGCTCCTATTTGTTAATAATTAGTTATTCAAAAACTTCTCTATGATGGATATAGGAGAAACGACCTACATTTTGACAATAACTATTATAGAAAGAAAGATCAAAGAAGTTGCTTAGCATATCCCAATTTATATACGTATACAAAGTGTTAAAGAGGTTAGCATATATAATTCTAAGAGGGGATTCTTGTTCACATCATATGGATTTCTCTCTCAATGAATATATTTTCAAAGACTGATTATGTTCTATATATTTTGACTATTAGATCAATCATGTTGTAATGTTATATAAGAGACTAAATGTTTTTTATGCTTTGAGTATAACAAATAGATACCAAGCCAATCTTGATGATGGTCATTTGATGGTTATGGAGAGCATCTTAAACTACTAGAGAAGAATTAGAGATATTTTCTTGGCTTATTGAGGAGTTAAACTAAAAGTTCAAGGTTGTTTAGATGCTAGTATTCATTCCAACTAGAATCAGAGGATATCTTCACTCTTGATGATAGCACGTTAAGTTGTAAGATTTCCAAACAACCATCCATTATCGTTTCTATCATCACTACAAGAAAATATCAAATTACCGACGAAAAATTAGCGACAGAAATTGACTTTCCATTGATAAAGTTGACAGATTTAAGGATGGCCAAAACATTCGTTGGTAAACATGGAGGGAAAATATCCCCGCTGTTTTTTGTCATATTATAGTGACAGAAAATGAGAGTCCGTCACAAAATTAACCGGCATCAGTTAGCGAGAAAAATAAGCAACTTGAATAGCGAAGGGATAATATTTTCATCGGTAAATTATCAACGAAAATGTCTTTCCTTCGGTAATGTTGAATTGTCATAAAATAAAATGATATCATTTGGTTTTAATCCAAACGACATCATTTTATCACCAGCATTTATGAGACCCGAAGCTCCCTTTCTTCTCCCTCACCTTTGCTAATTTTCTCTCCTCCCACCATTAACGCTGTCGGTTCTCTTCTTGGAGTGCTTCCACCTTTGATTTTTGCTTCGTTTTTGGTCTATCATGCATCATTTTCAGGTAACAACTCTATTGGGTTTATTTTGTCTCCAAAAACTGAAGGTGTTAGATGTTTATATATATGATCATCGGTGGGTGGGTCGGTTTTGTTTGAATTGTTGGTTTATACATTTTTTATTTGAATTGTTAGTTTATTTGTTGTTTAAATGTGTTGTTGTTGGTAGATAATGAAAAAATGCAGTTGTTCTGTTATTAGTTAGAGATAATGTACGTTGCTTATGAATTGTTTGATGAAATGTCTATTAGAACAAACATTTCCTTTTATATTGTTTAGCCATACATTCAAATATTACTCTAAGGCATTTATTCATTATACTCAAATTTTTATTCCTATAATAAAGTGAATGAATTGCTTATATGTTGTGAGCAATGGTATTTTTTGTTCATAGGAGTTGTATTGAATGCTTGGAGTTATGGTATCGTATATGTTGATGCTTAGTGTTCGTTATACTTAAACATGTTATTCTCATTATAAAGTGAAAGTATTACTTATTTGTTATGAGTTATGTTATTTTTTATTCATAGGAGTTGTATTGAATGTTTGGAGTTGTCGTATTATATATATTAAGATATGGTATTTGAAACCTACAAATAGAGCTTTCTTTAAGATACACAAAACAAACAATAGAAGTTGGTTTATGATTATCATGTCTTTTAAAATTAGCTTACATAATATACTTGCCAAAAATTGACATCAGACAATATTAACTCCTACTTTGATTAAATCCTGGTAATATTCAAATGTGTTGTTTTTGAAAGCAATGTTTTCCTTATTGTAGCATTGAAAAATTTATTATTACCATATTAA
>JANZXP010000008.1:14445968-14473065 GCA_027576715.1 Erythroxylum flavicans | reverse complement strand
AAAAACTCACTTATGCCAAGCATACCATGCATTAAAATTCCTTAATATTCTAACCCCTAATATGGGGCATTACAAAATTTTTCTTCAAGGTCTTCACAAAAGTTGTGGATCTCGAAGTCCTTTTTGAAACAGTCCTAAAATGACCACAATCTGATATCTCTAGTGGTAGTTATGCTAATTGTCCCGAGATAGGTACAATATGATTGAGATCATAATCATGGTTGACTCTTTTGGCAATAACTTCTTCATCCAACCTCCAAATGAAGTGATTATTGAACCAATAGATTCCTAACCCATTTTTCTATCCCTCTAAGAAAAAAAATTGGTAGCCTTTAGTGTTGATTTGAAAAAGATTAATGGAAAGAAAGTGAGGGAATCTACTGGAGGAGCATGACTTAGTTATGAGCCTACTTTGGCTTTTAAGCATATCTTAATCTGTATAATAGGAAACTTTTGGGAAGTAATAAGAATAAAGATGAACCGAAGATGGCTAATGAGAGTTCATGGAAATAACCCTACAGGGAATTCACACGCTCACGCTTTCATGACTTTCGGATAGTTGGGCTCCGAAAATAGGGTCCAGCAAGATTTGTTTGTCAATGAGCTGAAAATCACCAATGAATTCTTTATAAATTACCCTCAACAAGTAGTCCAACATATGTGACTTGTATGTATTGAAGTTTGCAATAATCGTCTAAACTTTGCCATCGTTGTTGCAAAGTGCTAGTAAAACGAGAAGTAAACTCATACAAAATATCCCTTAATGGATTATTTGGTTGAGTCATTTGCAAATCAATCCATGCTCCAAATTTATGGAGACATTCTCTTTATTTCTTTGGTGGAAGATCATCGAAGGAAACTAGGGTTCTAAAGTATATCTGGTTGGTGGTAATTGTGCTGTTGGTGGTGAGGTTCTGAATGGTTCAGTTCCTATGGATTTAGCTTTACTGATATCTTATTCAACTTCGGTTGGTTCAAGCATAGTCATCATGATTTGAGCTAGGTCAGACAAATTAGCAAATCGTTCATACTCATCAGAAGATGGTTCAGATATTTCAGAAGATTGCTCAGATATGTTAGAATGCTCAAATGGGCATTCTTCAGATAGCATAGATGCTGGTGTAAGAGTTACTATAAACTTTGATTGAGGAGCTTTGTCTTTCTTAGTAGATGGAGAAGGTTAAGGTTTTGGTGGAGAAGAAGGTGGAGTTGATCTGTAATGGTTTTTTCCATGGATCAGTTGGTTTTTGCGAGTTTGGGCTTTAGGGATTTGGTTAATTAGGGTTTAGTAGTGGTAGGATGGATATGTTGTCAGATCAAGGGATAATTCATTTTGAATACTTTCTCATAAGCAGCAGCTTTAGGATAAGTTAAAGAGGAATAAATAGGTTGGATTACTGGAAATGTTGTGAGATAGGCTCCATAAACAGTCCTGAACTGTTCGTATGTATATCAGTTTCCATTCTTTAGAGTGCATCCTTCACGTTTCAGAGTTCTTGTTCTTTATTTGTAAAATTGGGCCCAAAATATTGAGTGTCAATGTATCTTCTAAGATTAACGTCAAGTTGAGCCATTTGATCCTTTAAAATTTTGTATAGTTTTTAGACCTAAGATGAAATTGTTTCAACTTGGTTTTTAGTGGCTTAAGTTTGTTGATTAAGCGTAATAAGTTTGGAATCACTTTGTCAAAGAACTCTGCTTTGGGCTATTGCATTATCAGTTTGCCAATTAAGCACTTCATCAACTTGATTTGAGATAATAGCCCTATGAGAAGTAATTCCTGTAGCACGGACATAAGGATTTGAGATAACCCTATTATGTTCACCAGTGCGTCTCTCTAGTGAAGGAAATTCCTCCTCATATGGTTTGGCCATTATACAAGGAATAAAGGTTGGAGAGGTAACGAGAATAGAAAGAATAATTGGCTATGGTTTGTTGGGAACAAAATCTGTAAAGAACAAATGTTCTTTACGAACAACTTTGAGTAATTTGGCAGAGTCTTTAGTCTGGATCTTGGGTTCTTTATCCTGATCCTTGGTCTAGAATTAATGGTGGAATTGTTGAGTAGGTTGACAACGATAAATTTCTTTTTACTGTTGTCTTCCTCTTCTGTTTTTCCTTTTTCTTCTTTGAGCGTAGATCTCATCATCAATGTCTGAATCATAATCACCTGATTGACAAATTTCATAGTCTGGCTCACACATAGATGGATCTACAGCCCAGACAAAATGTCCACGATGATGATTGATGTATAATGGTTCTCCATCAAGTTTGAAGTAATGGATTGGAGGTCCATCTTTGCTTTCTTTATAAGAGAAGATCGATTGAAGCATCAAAATAGGGTCAGATGTGTTGAATGATTTTGGCTGATTATCATTGGGCCTGATGTAGATGGATTTTACTGATCCATCTCATAGAGTCCTAAGAATAAGAGGAGTGGTGGTGTGGAAAAAATGCCTATGATGAGCATGAACCTCGTTCTAGTAGTTAGTAATTCATTCAATCGACATTAATTTTTCAAGCTCCATTGGTGGTAACTGCTTCAGAATTTATATGATAGTGGATTGATCATGAGCTCTATCTGCCACCATATACAAAGCATCTGAAGTGGAATTAGGAAAATTCAGATATATTACATGATTCTACGAACTGTAGATTGTTTGGTGGTGAAGAGTAGCCATAATGGTCGTAGAATCTTGCTCTGCTCTAGTAATCCGGATTTGGACCTGGAGTCTCTCAGACAAGGTGGGATCATCCAACCTGATATTAAAATCAAGGGCAATAATAAGGATGATACTTTCATTATTAAGGGTTGTCAACAAAGTACCAATTAATGCCTTTGGTATGTAGTATAGAGAATGTCAAAAAGAGAGATTCGAGCTATAGCCGGAATTTCTTTTCTACCATGGAGAGTGAGAACAAAGAGAATAGTACCAATATAAGGATGTGTATGGTTCTGCTCTCTCTAAAGAGAGATGAGCTATTTTGGAATTTCTAGCCTCACATATTGTTCTGTTGTGGTAGCTTTTAAACTATACTACCCCAAATGGGAACTTTGGATGATTTCTATGACCTTTGGACGATGTGTAAAGAGAATAGTTCTTATAATTCTTGTCCAAGAATGATCATAGGAGTATATTATACTGTAGGGATTGAACAAAGGTAATGAAGTATCATAAATACAACTTTTTGCAAGAAGATGAGTAATTTCATCAAAGTTTTCAATTTTATTTGAAAGAGTACCTTTAACATGGAAAAGGAGATTAAAAATAGAGAGAGTTGAAGAAAGGTGAATAGGATCACTAGGTAAAGATTCACTTGTGACTGAAGAAAATGCCTTATCTTCTTTTATCCGGAATAATGTAATCACAGTTAATAACACTTATTGCTCTGATATCACAGGAGCTACTCGTGGTCAAAGGTTACACGAGATAGCATCACTAAGTTACATAACATTGTTAGACCACTTGAATCAAGAAAGGATCTTATACCTTGCCAATAAGTCTCAACGAAATTGCATCAGGAATTTCCAACCTCTATATTATTTAATGATTTATAAAATAGATGATCAATAATAGGTCAAAGATAAAGAAAAATTAGATAATTTAAATTTCTAAAAAATAGACCTTAAAAATTGATGTCCGTGAAAAGATGGGTCGAGACAACGAAATTTTATTAAAGTAGTCAGCCTCAACGCTACACCCCTAATTAGTCCAAATATTTAAGCCGTTAGAAATCATGAACTTTTGACATCTTTGAACCGCTGGCCGAAGAACCGAGCTCACAAAAGGAGGGAATAGATCTTCTGTTCGCACTATCCAATTCCTTCATGTTCCCGTAAGATCTCATCGATTCAATGCAATAAATTGAGTGATTGAGATATATTGGAACAGAAGGAACAGATCTGTTCCCACAAAAGGATGAGTGCTAATGTTGATGGCTCATGGCACATCATCAGAACTCAGGCTTATGCTTAATAACGAAACTCTTGACTTGCCCGCCAAAACTTCTCCGCGGACAACTATTACACATCATCACTTTCTCAGCAATCTCCACCCTCCCAACAAGCCTAGAAGAACTACCCACCAAGATCCTGTCTTTTGCTCATCTTTTCCAGGAATGTTCCAAACTGAACTCTCTGAAACTGGGCAAGCAAGCCCATGCTTGCATGATCGTTTCTGGGGTTTCCCCTATGAAATTCACCTCAAATTGTTTGATTCAATTGTATATCAAAACTTCGCATTTGGGTGATGCGAGAAACGTGTTCGATAAAATGATTCTGAGGGACGTTGTTTCTTATAACTCGATGATAGCTGGGTATGCGAGCCACGGCAAGATGGGGATGGCAAGAACATATTTTGATTTGATGCCTGAAAGAGATGTAGTGTCGTGGAATTCTATGATTTCAGGATTTTTGCGAAATGATGAGTGTGGAAAAGCACTTAGTGTTTTCTTGGAGATGGGAAGATCAGGTGTGAAGTTTGATCGAACGACTTTTGCTGTTGTATTGAAGTCGTGTGCAGTTTTGGATATGTGTGATACTGGGGTTCAAATTCATGGTTTTGTAATCCGCACGGGATATGATAATGACGTGTTTGCAACGAGTGCTTTGGTGGATATGTATGCAAAATGTAAGGAATTATACGATTCGCTCTGTGTTTTCAGTGAAATGTCCGAGAAGAATTGGGTTTCTTGGAGCGCCTTGATTGCTGGTTGTGTTCACAATAATCAACATATTGAGGGTTTAGAGTTGTTTAAGGAGATGCAAAAGGAAAGAGTCGGAGTCAGTCAATCTGTCTATGCTAGTGTTTTCAGGTCTTGTGCAGGTTTGTCTTACATTAGACTGGGTTCTCAGTTGCATGCCCATGCTCTAAAGAGTGACTTTGGATCAGACATCATAGTAGGAACTGCAACATTAGATATGTATGCAAAATGTGGCAGTATGCTTGATGCCCAAAAACTGTTCAACTCGTTGCCAAATCATAGCTTGCAATCTTATAATGCTATCATTATCGGGTTTGCTAGAAGTGACAAAAGTTTAGAAGCTTTACAAGTATTTCGCCTTTTAATGATGTCTGGCCTTGTTTTTGATGAAATAAGTCTATCTGGGGCGTTTAGTGCTTGTGCATCAATTAAAGGGAGTATAGAGGGCCATCAAGTTCATGGTTTAGCACTTAAGACTACTCTTAGGTCAAATGTCTGTGTGGCAAATGCCATGCTTGATATGTACGGTAAATGTGGAGCTCTACATGAAGCGTTTTGTGTGTTTGATGAGATGGAAACAAGAGATGCTGTCTCTTGGAATGCAATTATTTCTGCTCATGAGCAAAATGGAAGTGAAGAGCAAACACTATCCCTTTTTGCGTCAATGCTTCGCTCAAGGATGGAGCCGGATGAATACACTTACGGTAGTGTATTGAAGGCTTGTGCAGCTCAGCAGGCCTTGAACACTGGTATGGAGATCCATGACAGAATCATCAAATCTGGCATGGGTTTGGAGTCTTTCGTAGGAGGTGCTCTTGTTGATATGTACTGCAAGTGTGGGATGATTCAAGAGGCAATAAAAGTTCACTACAGAACTCGAGAAAAAACAATGGTATCCTGGAATGCGATAATTTCTGGATTCTCATTGTTAAAACAAAGTGAGGATGCACAAAAATTTTACTCTCTCATGTTGGAAACGGGTATGGAACCAGACAACTTCACTTATGCAGCAGTTCTCGATACTTGTGCAAATTTGGCAACTATCGGCCTTGGGAAGCAAATTCATGCTCACATCATCAAGCTGGATTTGCAATCCGATGTGTATATCTCGAGCACGCTTGTAGATATGTATTCTAAGTGTGGAAGCATGGAAAATTGTAGGGTAGTGTTTGAGAAAGCACCTAGAAGAGACTTTGTTACATGGAATGCCATGATTTGTGGCTATGCTAACCATGGACTTGGGCAAGAAGCCTTAAAAACATTCGAGAGGATGAAACCTGCAAAAGTGAATCCCAACCATGCAACTTTTCTTTCAGTCCTTAGGGCTTGTGTGCACATGGGGCTTCTTGACAAAGGTTTGTATTACTTTGATTCCATGCTAAGTGAGCATGGTTTAGAACCTCAAGCAGAGCACTATGCATGCATGGTTGATATATTAGGTAGAGCAGGTCGAGTTGGAGAGGCACTAAAGCTAATTGAAGAGATGCCTTTTGAAGCTGATGCTGTTATCTGGAAAACTTTGCTTGGCGTTTGCAAGATCCAGGGGAATGTAGAGATTGCAGAAAAGGCACTGGCTATGTTTTTGCACCTAGATCCACAAGATTCTTCCGCTTATATTCTTCTATCAAACATTTATGCTGATTCTGGGATGTGGGATAGGGTTTCTGAGATGAGAAAGATAATGAAGTATAACAACCTAAGGAAGGAGCCAGGTTGCAGCTGGATTGAGGTTAAAGATGAGGTACACACATTTCTGGTTGCAGACAAGTCTCATCCAAGATGTGAAGAGATATATGAAAAGCTTGATGTGCTAATTGGTGAGATTAAATGGGCTGGATATTTACCACATATAGATCTCATAGTTCCTGATGAGGAAGCAGGAGAATATGATAACCTTGAAGAGCAAGAAACATGCATCTACAACCACAGTTCTAGCTGCTAGCATGGCTGACCAGAGATTTGAGAAGTTAATTTTCAAAAGTTCTTTGTTGATAAAGAATAATTGACAATTTAACAACCAGATACTGAGCAGATTTGGCACGTTTGTTGGAAGCTGAAATCTAGACTTAGTTGGTGTTTTATCAGCAAGAAAGCCTGAAAAGTAGAGGACATTCTAGACGAAGGGCCCTGTTGAAAATTAATGACATCGTCATTGTTAATACTAAATCAATCAGTCTATCACAGAAGGAAGAGAGAGAGGGGGGGGGTTCGGGGGAGAAACTTGCTCTGTCTAATCCAATAAAGCGAAGGCTGCAGTGATGTCGTGGGGGCAACTGCAATGCTTTTCGCCAATTTCCACAGGTTCCTTCTCGGGTTTCATTTGTCTTCCAAAACCCCTAATTCTTTGCATCTCGTTCTGTTTTTATTTGCTTGTTTCTGAAATTGACTGATCAGGAAAGAGTTCTTTTCTATTTAGTAGCTCTTCGATTGTATTAATTGATTTTTCGTTGACATAATCTTTTCTGAGGAGAAGACCAATAGTATTCTTTTGAATTTTGCTATTTGGGTTAAAAGATGAGCAAAAATATGATGAGACAACATTGATTCTAGATGATAGGTCACCAATGGACAAGTTTCTAACCCTCAGAAGCTTAGGAAGGCTGGACAGAGTCGTTGGTGAGGCCAAATAGAAAGAGTAATGGGTGCTTTAAGTCTGGTTATAAGACTGTCCAATCAGGCAAAACACCTGGGGAAAGCCAAGCAAGTCTGGTGTTATAAGCCCGTCCACACACCAGGCACATGAAGCAGCTGCCAGATATTTCAATTGGTCAAAAAATATCTGACATTTGATTTTCTTACTTCTTATCAGCCTGAATCAGTTGTTTTTAGGATCCATTTTGAGGCAACATTGACCTGTACCTCCTGGAGCATCTATCTCATACAAGCTGTACGTTAGATCATATGGAATTTGCGTAGTGGGAAAGATGGACAGCACACGTATGATTTTGTTGTTTCTGAAGAACCATGTCATATCATATGTTATGTTATTGGTGTTGGACAAAAATCGGAAGCTTAGGCCACTCATCTTTCTTCAGTTCACCACTGGAACGCACCATCCAACTCTATCAAATGAAAAATAAAAAATGAGGTGGAGATTCACCTTACGCAGGAGGAACCATGATTCTTGAGTTCCTTTTCTGTTTTCTTTCTAATGCCTGCTTCTGCTTTGTTTGATTTTGATTTCTTTCTAACTGTGGACAAAGAAAATACATCATTATCATGGAATTTGGATGCCTTAAGAAGGGTATTTTTGGTCTTCATGTCTCTACTTAGCTGCCGCAAAAACTTGTTTTGCTGCAATAATAGGTTAGATTAGATATTTGGTATCGATTTATACCTGTTTGCTCTCTCTCTCACTCTGTCTCTCCTTTCTTTTTTGTTTGTTTAGGGAATTTAAGTACTTCCATTAAAATGAATTTAGATCATGATAATAGTAATACCCTGAGAAAACGTCATCCATGTGTTCTTCAGAATTCAAAACTCATAATGTATAATACTCGTATGTTATTGGAAAGATGTCAAATCCTACATATTATGTGTACGATTGGAATTTAGGTGATGGTATAGTATGGTATCCAATAGGAAATGGTGTGCGATCGTGACTTACTGATGATTATAATAAATAGACAAAATGAAGGGACCCATTGCAGTTTGAAGTAACGTGGCACCAACCGGTAACATATTGCTGGAGAAAACCTTCAATGGCAGGTTTTGTTTTCTTTTTTTTTTTCAACATCGAAAAAGCAAGTTGGTTCGTTTGTGAAGAAAAAGAAAATCATAAATTCAGATTTCATAACCAAATCTATTAGCTACAGTGTGACATTATTTGAGAGTGTTGATGATGATAATTTAGAAGTTTTCTTATTTTTACATTTGATAAAATCAACAATGGCTTCAAATTTTACATAGAATATAAAATTAAAATTAAAAGCGGAGTAAAGAGTCACTTTTCATAATATTTATTAGGATCAATAGTTATTTTTAGCAAGTTTACCCATATTTGAGATAAGATAACCAGAAAATTTTTTAAGTGATTTGGATTTCTCACTTTAAAAATAGGATATTGCTATTTCCTATTTATGTTCTGTTTGTTTCAAAAAGACAAGTACTTCCAATTAATAATCAAAATATGGAAGCGCAGGCGAAATAGTAAATAATTGTAGATCTAACAAGCAAATTATCGTCCAATCAATAAATGAAAGTAGATATTGTACAAGGTAGCAGGCATCCTAGTCTAGTCAGATTCTAATTAGACATCACAAGACAGACAGATAAATAGAGACAATCCACACCTATTATTAATAATTAATATTATACAAAAATGTGTTGCTTTGCTTTCTTTAATTTGGCCTCTTATCAATCAAAGCTAAGCTCATCACAGGCATAACCAGCATTAGCCTACAGGGTCTATATTGTCTTCCAAGTTGCGGCCTTTCTTTCATCTTCCCACTTTCTGTTCATTATTGTCAATTGGGTTCCTGGCAAATTTTCATTTTACCAAACTCAGCTTTGATTCCGTGTTCTAGGTTTCAATTATCGTCATCGTTTCTCGCTGTGAATTCTTATATTCGATTTTATGTTGCAGATATAGGGTATCTGGGTTTGATTTCCTTATTTGATGTAGCCTTAAAGATTCTAGCTTTTAATTATGAATGCCTGTCGTCAATTTTAAAGCTTTAATCGTTATTCAGGCTGAATTTAGAGCTTTCATATTGTTCTGGTATATTGGTTTGTTCGCAATCGTTCTGGTACCATTTTTGAGGTATTAATCCTTTTAAATTAACCATAAAGAATCGGGCTGTTCAATTCTGACAGCTTAGTTTTTCATTTATGAATTATTTGTTGTATCTTTGAACTGAATTGCTACTTGATTTGAAGATAATCCTAGTATATGTATCACAGGTTTTATCTTATAGAAGGCTTGGTATCAATCACTTGTTGTTTTAAAGCTCTAAATTCGAGTTTTCACAAATTAAACAAGGCTTTAAAAGGATGGCAATTGAAAATATTGCACCAAATAAGGAGAGAAAAGCAAGGAAGGGCAAGCAAGTTAATGAGAAATCTCCTTTGTTGCCCAGGCATAAGGATGCCAGTGTTAATGAGTTTAACGGAGCTTCCTTTACGGGGGCGGTCTTTAATTTGTCCACTACAATAGTTGGTGCGGGGATTATGGCGTTGCCCACCACTATGAAGGTTTTAGGCCTCATTCTTGGAGTTACTTTGATCATCTTCGTGGCCTTCTTGACAGAGGCCTCAATTGAGCTATTGCTTAGGTTTAGCAGGGTAGGGAAGTCTGCTTCTTATGGAGGACTCATGGGAGATGCTTTTGGAAAGTATGGCAGGATTTTGTTGCAAGTTACGATTTTGATCAATAACATTTATTGCTCCAAGTTTTCAATGTTTCCAAACTACAATTTATCGTCCAATTACTTTTATACTTTTGCTTCTTCTGATGGTACACAGCCACAACACTTGACCTTCTTTATTTGCAACTTTGAATTTTTATATCCTTCAGGGCGATATAAATTGTCAAAGCATATCTCTTTCTCTTCACGAGTTCATCCATCTTATAAGGTTTGGTATATAGTATTTCCTTGTTGATTTTTATATATAGTTCTTCCACATGAAAGTGGATACTTGTCACATACAGCAACATTTAACATGGATAGTAGTACTTCTGCTGCATATACAATTTATGCCTTATGTTGTTGATTCTCTTATGCATCTTTTATTGTTTGGTTCTCTAACACTGAGATTGACTTTCCCGACTTTTATTTGTAGATTCTTTATGGTACACATCTACCTTATCAGTTGCTCTGGCAGTTGTATTTCTTGTTATCACAGTGGGAATCACATTCGTCAAGTTGATAAATGGAAGTATACCAATGCCCATATTACTACCTAATGTTACAGATTTGACATCATATATGAATCTCTTCACTACAGTTCCAGTTCTTGTCACTGCATACATCTGCCCCTACAATGGTATGCAATTGTGATCATTTGTTTATATTGGATGTACTAAGTGCATGCATATTTAACCTGCTTAATTGGTGGTTGAAAAAAGTGAGATGTCTGTTTGATCAACATCTAGTTAATGCTGCTAGTTTAATGACATCTTGCAACACCTCCCATCAACTTTGAAACAAGAAGCCAACAAAAGCAACCAACGTACGTGATTGTTTATCATGAATATGACAAGATTCTACTAAGGTGTTCTTTTTGGTTTTGCAATTAGTTCTGTGGAGAACTCTTGAATGCCTCACTCTGTGTCTGAATACTTGAATCTTTAAGGATCATTTTATCTTTATTTCTTAATTACTATAGGCATATTTTGATATTAGAATTGGTATTTCAAAACATTTCTGGTTTATAAAGGTTTTCATAATTAAAGTTAGCTTTTGGTTGGCTTAAAATTGTAAATTAGCCAGTGCTTATTGAGCAAGTTGCTGATCTTTTGAGCATTTCATGTATCGTTTCACAGCATTAACAATAACTAGATGATTCCACTCAAATAAAACATTTGGTACGAACAGTACTTACTTTATGCTCAAGTGTCTATATAATGACAAGCATCTTTGGATTCCTTCTTTTTGGTGATGCAACTCTAGATGATGTGATTGCAAACTTCGATACCAACCTTGGCATTCCTTATAGTTCTCTACTTAATGATGTTGTTCATGTTAGTTATGCGGCTCATCTCATGCTAGTATTTCCAATTGTCTTTTACCCATTGTGACTCAACTTAGATGGTCTCCTATTTCCCTCAGCCCAACCTCTGTATCAGGAAAATATTAGGTTTGCTTGATCAAAGTTGGGCTTATCACTTTGATATTTTTGGGTGCAAACTTTATTCAGAGCATCTGGGATGCTTTTCAATTCATAGGAGGGACAACAGCAGTTTGTATTGGATCCATCTTTCTTACTTCCGTTACTCTGAGGTGCTCTTACCTTTTGAATTAGAAAATGCCATTTCTGGTCTAGTTCAATTTATTTATGTGCTTTAATATTTTCATGTTGAACCTTGTACCGAATCACTTTGGGTTTGACATGCAAAGTTTATGATGTCATAAATGTAAAAGTATTACTACTTTTTCACTTACACTAAGTTGTTAAAAAGAAAAAAAGAAACAGTTTGAGACAATTGGTACTTATTTCCTGCTTGGGCATTGTCTTGCGATATATGTTGTTAATTTTTTTGTTGGGTTCGCTAATCTGAAGGTAATCTGTAGTGCTCAATTCAGTGGAGTCATTCTGATTATAGTTTCTACTAAAGTTTGCTGATTTAGTACGACAGACATTTATTGTAGTAACAAGTACAAAATGTCATTTTTCATTTGTATTTGTTCCTATTTATATTTTTCCTCAACCATAACGATTTTGATGACTTCCTATCTAAAATGTGCTCCATTTCTCTTTGATACTTTAGGGATCCTCATAATATAGCAACAAAGAAGGACAAAGTTTTGTGCATTTTCATGATTGTCCTTGCTGTATTCTCAAGCCTGGTGGTCGTCTACAGTGATGCCTATTCACTATTCAAAAAGAATTCCTCTCCAAGGTATGGCCATCTTTAATGATGGTACCTGACTAAGTTTAGTCTGACTAGAGGATCCAATTCCTCTGGGAAGGTGTGGCTGGCTCAATAATATGAAAACTTGGACCAAATGATAAATGTATATAGTTCGTTTGCTACAGGAAAATGGAGGCTTGAGCATCCTGAAGGACCTCTTGTTATGTGCATTATGGTACTGTTTTGTAATCAGAATTTTGAGTTTGTTATGTGGATCAGAATGAAATTATAGAAACAAAGATGAAGCATTGTTGTTTGTGAATCTTCAAAATAACTTCTGTTTTCTTAGAATAATCAATTATTGGTATATCTAGATGATATCCAATTTGTTTATGAAGCTCCAAAGATACGATTTTATATGGATACGGTAAGTTTTGTGACTGCCTAATGGCATGTGAGTGATGTGAACAAGAAAAACATTAAACAAGTTTTTGCCTTGGAATTTTGTCATCAAAGTGTTCTACAAAATCATTGAAAAGAGAAATTTCTTGAATCTTAAAGCTACATTTTACTTTAAATCTGAGCACTCCAAAAGGGATTTTGATTTTGAAGTACTTGATCAATCGACCAATTTTTGTAAATGATTAACTATTAATCATATATATGTTGACGTCTTTTATTAGTGGACAAATCATTTTTATTCTTTTCTAATAACTAATACTTTATGTGTCCTTTATTAAAGAATATTTGTTCTTTTTGTCAGAATAAAAATGCAACTAGTGGATTCTTTGTAGGCAAAATTTAATGCCTTCTATGCACTAACAAAGAGCTCCAAAACATGATAGCAGACGTCTCGCTTATTTGTTTGTCTACTCTCTAGCATTCAATTCAGCTCAGCCTTAACTAATTGATTAACATAACATAGCAATAATACAGAAAGCAAGCAAGAGGGATGTTAAAGAATAAATTTAATGATGCCTATGTATAGGAAACATTCCTTAATCCTTCTTCAGGGTTTCAATTAGTATGTACACGTTTAATAAGCTGGTTGTTTGTGTAGGTTTCCTATACTATACTGGTCACAAATGGCACCAGTCTTCTATAATCCCTTCTCCTTCCTAGTGCACAGTTGTCCAAAACTTTGCTAAGAATCAGGCGTGTGTTCTGCAAAGCCACCTCTCTAGTTGGAATCTCCGATTCTTGTGCAGTTGACAATGAGCCTGCTCCCATAACAAATTGCGGTAGCGAGGATCTGTTTTGAGCCTTGAAAGAGGGGTGCGGAACAAGCATGCTGTTGTCTGCTCCAGCTTCATTATCATATGCCCCTGGCTCGTGATGGAGGCAACCAGGTACCGAGCTGCAGCTATGCAAAAGTGCTTCCAATACACCAAGAGCCTCCCAACACAAAGTACTCTCTACCAGCTGCGACACAATTGTATACAAATGTGGACTCTGGGAGGCATCCATGGGAGTGTGCTGCAGTAGTGCCTTGAGCATGAGCAGTATCACGCGTTGGTATTCTACTGGCCCCTTCTCAAGTAGTCGTAGCAAATGCCCGAAAGCTAAAGCTGAGTGCTTTGGGAACCATTCATTGTGTAATAGCGGCGATACACAACCAAGGAGGTTTTCAATACTTCTGATCTCCCCTTGGGCATAAGCTACAAAAACAGTGCTCAACTCACCCAATGATTTTGCTCGACACCAAACTGCTATGTTTTTTGCAACAAAGCAAGCCTTTTGCCACTGGTGTTGGAGTTGTGAAGTATGTACCATCGTAAGGTCCATGCTAAGTTGCAAGCAAAGCCATGGAAGTAAACCTATAATGTGCATCAGGAGCCTTGTCTCCGCATCCCCAAATATGGAGTCACACGATTGTATTGTAATGTGGGAAAGCACCTCAATAGAGATGTCATGGCTAACAGTTGATAGGAGTCCTTTAAGCACAAGAGGCTGCACACCTTTGAAGACTGGTAATTTTCCACTACAAGTTGCAGCCAACGATTCAGTCCTTCGAAAATCTCCAATGTCTACACTGGTGTGAAGCTTATCACGAGGCATGCTTGAAAGAAGTACATTTTCAGTTGTTCTGTCCCCGAATGATAAACAATTAATCACATGCAAGAATAGCTCAAGCACCTGGCAGTAGACATGAACAAAATCTGTGTGCATCATTGCTATGCAGCCCCAAAATAATTGGGGATAGAGAATCATTTTTTCAGGCTCCATATTATCCGCCATTACTTGCAATGTCAACAAAATTTCCATGATGAATCCCAAAACTGGGGGAACTGGGTTTCCCAGGCATCGGTGAAGGCATCTGAGGAGTGAAACACAAGTATCAGTTGAGATACTAGGTCGTAGTGCACGGTAAATCTGATGTGAGCGGCATGCAAGGTGTCTTGATGTGCACTCCATAGCCCATTTTAGAGCCACACCACCCCAAGTCTCGCGAAGATCTCCTTGGAAGAAGATAGCATCAACCATGCTCTGGACAAGGGCAGAAAGAAGAGCTGCACTTGGTAGCTCAGTTCTAACAACTGTGGGGTCCTCATTCTCCCACATCATGCTCCCTCGTTTTGACTGGACATACTTGATCAGGCTAACAACCTGTTGCTTATTTTCTTCATCACTGTTTTCTACACCATAGAGTTCCAAGTGCCGGCCTGCCAGTGAATACAATAGATTAACCAGCAAATGTTTGCAGTGCTCTAGCACAATATCTTCCGAACTATCCATTGAAACAAATGTGACATGAAAAAGAAGAGGCAAATGCTCCCGAAAATCCTCATCATTTTCATATACAATTTCTGCCAGTAGAATCAATGCAATATCTGCATGTGTGAGAGAATGTTGTTGATGCCCCTGCAAGGTTGACTGAAGTTCTTTGGCATTAACACCATATGCACCAACACCAGGATGCAGACCATCATCACCACAGCTTGGTGCATCAATAAGGCAGTCTACACTGTCCCGAGAAACATGACGGCTGCGTAAACTTCCCGTTGAACTTCCAACACCCATTAATGGACCTGGCATGTTCACTAATGCTGGAAGGAGCTGACCGATTAACTCTGAAGGCATCGGGTTTAGTGGGCCGGAGACACTTCTCCCTGCCGCGCCAGCTGTTCGCCAGCTTAGACTTCCACTTGCATTTCTGAGGGAACCCTCAAGAGAACCCCGAACAAGCAATGGTGACATTTGTGGCTGGGTATCCACAACAGAAGCAATCTCGGGAACTGCAAGCCCCTGGGAGAATTCCAGAATAAAATTCGCATTCGGATCACCCTTGCTTGCACTTGGCCCAACGGGTTCAATGCTATCTTCTAACATCCGTTGAGCTAATTGATAGACTAAGTGATCGATTGTACGTTGTGGACAAATTCGTGCTAAATATAAGCTTACCCGCTTTGCAACTGAGAAATACGTGGCAAATGCCCCGCTTATTTCAGCAGATGCATTAGAATCACAATCTTCAATCCCTTTCATTATTAAGAAATCCAAAACTGGACTAATGTTCCTGGACTTGCTAGCAATAATGCTCCATAGCTTTTCAATTTCATCAGGGAATTGATCCCCATGTCGCCACGTCACATAGTAAAGGCTCTTTAATAATCTTTCACTCCATCCTGAATCCTCCAGCTTCCAGAGATTTAGGTTTTCAATCCAAGGAGCCATGCATGTTAAAACCTGATGCTGAGCAATTATATCCACAGCATCAAGTTGCCGCTGCATGATCTCCTCGCAGAGAAGTTGGCTTAGTTCAGGATGATCTCTAGCTAGTTTGGAAGAGAGTTTGTATTGGAATTGTTGATAAGAATCAGGGAGATTACCAACAACAGAAGCTTGATAACCTTCAGGGCCATCATCAGCCCACTCACGAATAGAAAGTGTTTCCAGCATCTGAAGGGCATCGTCACGGATTTGTCGATTTGGGTCCACAACTTTGTAAAGGATCAGGCTAAGCAGCCTCTGTATTTCGCATTTTGGTATTTCTTGTCGCATGTAGACCTCCGCCAACACACTGAAGTAACCATCAGCTATAGCCGGATCAGAGCAGTAGCACTGCAAAAACTCTCAAGTCAAAACCCCTATGTACATAGAACATGTTAGGAATAAAAAGCAAATGAAAGATAATAAATAATTCCATTATAAATGCAATGACCACAAGACAGAAACAATAACTAAAGTTTATAAGATCAACTTCATTAGTTAAAGTAAAGAAAGACTGAAAAAAAGAAAAAAACAAGTTAGGAACATAGTGATTAGAGATAGATTGTATCATTCCATAAGGTACAATGAACTCAAGCCAAAAGAAACATCATCCTTTGTAATTGAGCAACCTTACTAATATCCTGATTGAAAACTCCTATTTATCTTCATGTTTTCTTCCAAGAGGATGACAAGTTTGACAGTCATGTATTTAACTTTTCAAGCATTCCTTTTCCAGAGATTTTAAGGAAAAGAAAAAAGAAAAGAAAAGAAAATTACCTGATCAATACAAGCTGGGAAAAGGTCTAAATTGGTAAGAAGAAGGTTCTTCAAAGCCAATTTTGCCAGGGAAATGCGATGATGAACAACCCTTTGTCTATCACGGCCAGCAGCTCCTCGGCCTCCTTCTCCCGCGTACTTACAATAAGATGGAGTCGACAAAGAGTAACCAGATGGAGCTCTAGGAGCAGGGTCATAAAATAAACTATTGATCCAAGATATTGCTCTCCCACTCATCTTTCTTGCATTGTCATCAAAGCAAGGTCCATACAAAATAGAAGCCATAGCATTCATAGATGCCCACTGAATTGCCTCAATTTGTTCATTCAGTTCTTTATCAAAAGAAATCTTGTCTATAGAATCTTTTGATCGATTGTGCTGAGAAGCCTTGTAACGCTCAACCTCACGCCGGTAGTCACTGACACCATCCAGCCCCCATGTACCACCAGCATCATCACTCCAGGAGAGTAGAAGATCAAATAGTCGCTTTCTAGTTCTGACATCAAATTTCTCAGATTTGGAGTCCACAAATTCTGGTGCTAGAAACCTTAAAACTGAAGCAAGCGCATAGCGGAGCGACTGCATTTCTTGAAAGTTTTCAAGTGGCGCTGAATACATGTGTTTGTTTGTTTCATCAATGAATCTGAGATAATGGAGCCTGAACACTGGTTTGCGGCAAAGCATGCCAGGCCAGATATTTTCAGCAACTGTCTGATATATATTTGCAATGTGGACACGCAGTTCTTCACGGCGTGATTTTTGACTCTGCAAGATATTGCTAGGCCATTTATTTTAGGAATTCAAATTTCACAACAGAAGCCACATTGGTACTTCTTCATACTACATTTGGATATTGCTAAAAATCATGAGTCGGAGTGAAAACTGGTTTTAGATCAAGTCCTATGGGGACAACGCAGGTTCTTGACTAGCTAGATTCAGTCTTCAGAAAGTAAAACATATGTTAGTCATGATACTCAGCCATTGCCAAATTAAAAATTTATAATTGTCAAGAAATCATTCAACCTGAACCATTCAATCCGAAAAACTTAAGCTGATGAGTAAAGCCTAGAAATGGATCATATATTCTTCTAACAATGCTAACTTGTTCACAAACTTACGTATTCATTCAAAATTGGAACAAAACACTGAACACTAGGATTGGCAATTTCAATGTATATTTTAACAGTCAGCCCTCATGTGTCAAGGAGTCAGTCAAAGGGAAAACACTGTACTGTAGATAAAACCAACCTATTTCCATATAGGAGACTCTACTGGTGCATTTGATGCTTGATCTTGACGCAATGCCAAATTAAATTTCAAACACTGGTGGTTAATGCTACCTATATCTTGTCAGATGCTTCTGTAAGAGCAACCAATATTTGATGATGTCATTATTCTGTCTACCCCTGCAAAATTTATGAAGATGTCAAATGGACATCATGCACATGACTTCCGTACTCTCTATTATGTGGACCAGAAAACACTGTGGAACATTATTAAAAGTGTTTTTCATTGCAAGAATGATTGTTTTCTAGCTAAGCCTGTTTTATTGTATTAACTTGGCCTACAACTTGTTGGAGATCACTACACTCACTCCGAAATTGTCTTGGGATTTGTAATCACAAACTGGTGCATTGCCTCGACATAAATGCAGCAATGAGAAGATGTTGGAAATTAGGAAAACAACTCAGTAATTAATGACAGATTCACACCTTCCACTTGGGCTTTCCCTCAGTTTCAAAAGAAACCTCATCCACGAAAGAAGAAAGCTCGCTGAACATGATTTCACATGCTTCCAGATGTGAGTGACCAAGAGCCATGGTGGCAGCATGCTGCAACATAAATCACAAATCAGGTTAAGCAATCGCTATAACCGTAAAAACCAACGAGTATCAGCATAGTAGTAATAACATTTCCACGTTTCCCTAATTGATTTGTCACTTTGAGGTGGTAGTTCGCCAAATAGTAAAAAACAAAAGTAGACTTTGGCTAAATGTTTGTGTTTTCCAAACTAAACTTACTATGTTTGCCTCGGTTCCAGATTTTAGTGAGGGGAAAATATGATGGTAAAGCTCTTTAGCAGCTGCTAAGCCACCTGATTCTCTACTATCTGGTGGACAGGAACAAGCAAACATTGCATACATGAGCCACTGTTCCACCTTGTTTTCTGCATCTTGTGATTGATGAGCCTTCCCACCTAACTCCACTGGAGTGATATGAGTCAGACGTTGCACAACCTCCACCCTGCCAATGAACACGGCCTCAAATTGAAGTTCATAAATTCTCTTTTGTTGCAGAAGTTATTTAAAAAAATGGCTAGATGTCGTGAAGGATTCAACAAAAGCGGTGATAGAACTAATGACAATATAATCAGAACATAATTCACATTTTCAACTCCAATTTCTTGTTGTTTATACAATATAAATTGGAACTAAACCTTATGAACTAAAAGCTGTACATGTACTAGAATTGAAATGAGGAGCTAACTTCTTACAGCACCATGCAAATCCAGGGCATTTTAATTGCAAACTGCAGAGGGTTTTTGGGTTTCCCAATTCATGAGGATGTGGCATATGGTTAGCTAGTCATCAGACGTAATACTTGCCACGAGGGGAGCCACCATTTACATTGAACATGGCAGTTAAAAAGACAACGTAAAACCAGGAAATACCAAATGTAACATGAATATGACAGTGGAGATCTACTTACTTTGCTTCCTGAACAGAGCTTGGGCAAAGCTCAGCAGCATGTTTGACTAGTTCGCTAAGACACCTAGCCCAGCAGTTCTTATCGGGACTCTCAAATATTATGGACTGAAGAGTTACATCAGGAAGAATTGCATCAGATTCTCGTCTCAAATCAAAGGAATGGCCGGACTCCAAGTAGCAACTCTGAATAATATCATCCTGGGATACACTCTAAATTTCAGTGTGCCACACAATGTAAGATCTATTCACACATTCACAAGATTGAAGGTCTTATTGAAGTAAAAACTGAAAATATAGTGTTGAAGAGTTTATCTCACCCCATGTTCTTCTAGGACATCAATTACAAATATCGGCTCTACTTCAATCCTCAAATTACAGTAGCGTTGCTTATGTAATGTGAGATCTCGCATATCATTCCTTAATGCGCGAACACAGCGCAACAACTCCAATGCTGTGTGCCTAATCTGACTA
This sequence comes from Erythroxylum flavicans, assembly GCA_027576715.1. NCBI lineage: Eukaryota > Viridiplantae > Streptophyta > Magnoliopsida > Malpighiales > Erythroxylaceae > Erythroxylum > Erythroxylum flavicans. The sequence goes on along the minus strand of JANZXP010000008.1, from coordinate 14,453,181 downwards.
TCCACAGAGCTAAGGAAGATGAGACCAACTGCATCAATCTCCGATGCACGAAACTCAATAACTTCTGAATGGGGGAAAGAAGACTTCCTAAATCCTTCACTCTGTTGTGTCTCATCCTTTGCCTCAACATTTGATTCTAGCCTATCATCAATCAAACAAACTCTCCAAAATCGCATGAGTTCCAACAAGCGAACCAATGACGTTTGGATGAGAAGAGGGAACTCGTCTGGAAGCCTAAGTATAAAGTTTGCCATCCCCCTTATAACTGCAAATCGGCGGTGAGGAAGATACCTAACTATTCGGTTCAAAACCTGCACCGCTTCCTCACGGACGCCTGGGTCAATACTTATGCCATGTTGAGGAATAATTTCAGTAATCTTATCACTTCGACCAACTTCTTCTATCAGGTATGGTATACACTTCAGCACTGACCGAAACAGATAACCTTGAGACTTTTCCTTGGTTACGGAATCTAAGCAGCACAAAATTTACCTTTTATAGATCAATACATCACAAACCAAAGATTAACAACAGGGCAACATGAACATAGAAAATAAGCAAAAGCTAATTGATGTAGGACGAATAGCCATATTCTGGCAAGTTGATAAGAGAAAAAAAGGAGTGAAAAGTCATGCAACAATATTACTCTTATTCCACCATCAACAACCTACTACTACTAGGAACAAAGTGCATAGTCATAGAATTGCTAAAGTCTCTCCCTGCTTGTTCAAAAGGAAAATTTGGCGTTTCTTTATCTTTAAAATGCTAAATGAATAGCCTGATTATATTCAGGTACAGATCAATGCAACCCAGTTGTGATTCATGATAAGTAGCTTGAATGAATTGAACAACCACATCTAGGTTGTGCTCAAGTTTTCAGGTGTTGTATGCAATTTAGAGAAAAGCTTGTTTTTATATAAACCAAGCAACCGTTCTAAGTTTGCCAATATCTGATGTCATAAGAATACAATAAAACTAAATCCAAAAGAGGTTGAACTATGTTAAACAAGTAAAGCAACTTCATCATATTCATGCAGGAGTCTAAATCCGAATACAAATAAAGAACACTAAACTGAAATATCACTTAAATTTCAAAGTACATTTACCCACTAGATGAAAAGTAATAAGGTCAAAGTTAAAATGAAATACATGTTTCATTTCAGTATGCTTCTTGGTTTTATTGATGCTACAAAGATTTTACCTATCGTTGTCTTTGAAGAAGTCAAAAGAGCTTGATAATAAGTCCTATGGCAAGACCTCAAAATCGACTCAATTGCAGCCTTTACTTTGGGTACATAGTGGCCAATTTCATGCCCTGATATGGAAAAAAGCGAACCAATTTAAATGGTTTAGATATCAAAATGGAGGCATGAACCAATCTCAGAATAAATGACCATGAATTCATTACATTTGACTATTTCCAAGCCGACATGCTCGCTTGAAGGTGGCATAACAATGGCAAGTAAACCACGAAGACCAATAACCTTAGCATCACTTGGACTATCTTGCTTCAGCAATTCTAATATCATATGGTTCATGGCAAAATCAAGGTTATGCTCAGCAATTGTCACACAAAACTGGACAAGTTTATCATGTTGGCCATCTTGTGTAATCATTCCTTTCCGCAGTACTGTTAACAGTTGAGAAGTTACGCTGTCTAGATAGTCCCATATACGGTTTTGGGGCTGGCTAGCTGCATGAACACTCAAGTAAAACCTTAAAACTCGATGAAGACAATCCAATGCCATGAAACGATGAGTTTTTTCCTATTCATACAAAGCAAATGAAATTGCATAATAGTTCGAATGAAATCCCATATCTGGTTTAGAGCCCTCACTAGTACAATATCACTAAGTCAGTCCAAAAAACTATAGACTTCTCTCCTTTGCATTCGACCTCAATGTGAATCATAATTAACTTGAACTTACTCTTAAAAGCTTGTAGAGTTGCTCCATATGAGGGCTTAAGTTGCTGTGGAATACCAGAGGATCACCAAGACAAAGAAGAACAGTGACCAGAGGGTATCCGACCTATCAAATTCATTCATGTGATTGAAGATTACAGGAAAATTAAAAATGCAAAAACTCTTGGTCCGTGGAGATGAGATAGGATGCTACGTAAGTTATTATAGCAGAAAGTCATTGAAAATCAAATATAAACACCCGAGCAAAAAAAGTTATGGACAGGAGATGAAAGCAAAACTGTCAAATATCAACACCCGAAGTAGTAAAAAGTAGACAGATAGTAGAGAAAAAACAGGTATCCAAACAGGCTACAAAAAGTAGACAACACTAATACATAGAAAATACAAGATCTGTCAGAGCATTTAACATTTAAGAAATTTTAGGAGCACAGAGTCTAGCCGGTGCCACTGCCAATAATCTGATGAAAAACTTTATCTAATTTGATGCAAGTCTTTGAGTAAACTACTGTCTGCGCAGGCATGTAAATATGCATAGATTGGAATAGACACAGAACCTAGAGTTCAGTGTCTTGCACATAGTTCATATTGCTACATACCATAGAGAAGAAGATACCAAAAAGTTAACAATCCATGGCCAAGAAGGCTGAAGCAAACAATTTTGAGTTGATTGTATAATCCATATTCAAATTTCTGCATAACATGAGATATAAAAATACACTTGGCAGCACAGACAAAGGAATAGAAGACACTGGATCCACTTACAGCTATATGCTTGCTTTGTTTGTCCATCCAATACATTAGTTGCCCTCTTATTCGCCCTACAGCTTCATACCAAAGAAAAAGTGCATTGTCTACACCTGAAGGAGGCCACTGGCTTTTTCCACCATCTGCAATTGGCGCTAGGATGTTGGAAAGCATGTTACAAAGTGCATGGTGAAGCTCACTTTTGCGTTTGTGTGGAGCACGGTTAAGAGGGTTAGCTTTTGCCATGAAGGAAGCTGATGCATTCAGTCCCCCCTTGGTCTTAACCTGTATCAAATTGAAGCTTAGCTCATTTTTCAATGCATTTATCTAGAGAGAAAATTTTAATACACATACCCCGAGCTTCAAGTAACGCATCCCATTAATGATATTCAGTGTTTCACTACGAGCAATGCTAGTGTCAATCAGACGACTGCTTAACTCCATGAAGAATCGCTCAGTTACAGAGCTAAATCTGTGAAATGCAAACGTGCACCGTACAAATTGGTTAAGGTATCAGACATATGGGGGCAGCAAGGTTAAATGTGTGCTTCAAACATCAAAATCTATTAGAAAGATTCAAGTATGGATAAGTAAAAGCAAAGAATGCAAGTGAATGTCTGGTTTTGTTTTAAAATACTACCATAGTCAATAATAAAAAATCTGTCGAATTGGTTACCTGATACGGGATAAGGCACCTAAGAGTTGAGCAACTAGGTCCAAAAGCAAACCACGCAGATCAACCAATGAGGGATAATCCACCTGGCTTACCATTCTGAAATGACAAAGTATTCAAAAGACTTATCAACACAACTAATAGAAAAACTAAAATCACTTAAGTTTTGCTATTCAACGCCTGCAATATGTATGTACAGGAGAAGAGGATAAGTAGTCAGCAACATCATTAAACTTCCTCAGCCATCTGTTGCATGATTACCTGTCAGCATTAATTAGCCAGTCAAAAACAAAATTTTCAAGCCCAGACCATAGCTTCTCTGCACGGAAACAATCATCTTACGAGTATATCCATGTTTTGCTTATCATCTTACTGATATATAAGAGTATCGATTCAGACAGAAAAGCTACTTCACAAATTTATAAACAAACCAGTGAGCCCCTCCTGTGGACAGCACTCCACAAAACGAATGCATGCTGAACAAAAAATACACTCCACTGCCAGCTGATTCCATGCACAAGTTTGTGAAAAATCTGAATCAAACAAACCATGTTTTTCTTGCACAAAAAGAGGTATGCATATTACATGTTTCATGGGAATGAATATTTCGTGTCTTAGCAGTAAAGTCATCCAATAACAAAATTAAACAGAGAATTCTGCATGGCAAAGTAGTGATCCTTAGTCTTCTTTCTCAACATGCAAATTGGTATTGATCTGCTGAAATATTTTTCTTAAAGTTGGTCCATTTTTAACTGTGGTGAAGCAGTTTAAGCGAAGTTTTTGACTCAAGCAGTTAGTCTTGAACGCGGTGGGTAAGTTGTACAAAATTGTTGTTGTGTAGGAATCTTCTGAATAAAGACTTTGCTAAGTAGCACTGTTACTACCCTACTTAATAAGTTGTCCCACATCCACACACCAGCAGATGGCCTATGTAATCTGATCTAACTGATTACTATACATGGTGCAACTGTTTGAAAGTAAAATTTTGAAATATTTCCATATAAGAGCCGAACAAGATAATTTTCTTCAGAATTTTCTTTATTCAGTACTTGGAAACTTGAGACTTGTATGGTTCGTTAGACAATCTAGAGTTTGATTGACTAGAACAGCTAAGTGTTAATAGCCCCAAAACGGGACAAATGGATATTCAAAATAACCAAGTCTTGTGCATGTCTGATACATCCAAATAGAGTATTCATGATCTATTAGTTACCTTTCTTTGGAACGTAGATGCATCATTCACACCCTTTGGAGATTCACTGCAATAAATATTCAGTGGAGGGAGATGAAAAAGATGTCAGAGTACAACCAAACTGTCAAAAGGCTGCTACTTAATGACATCTAGTCGTGGCATGGATATGCTGTTGCAAATTGCCAAATTCTGACTTTCTCTTCCAAAAAGTGTAAGGGGAATAGAAAAATAGTGCTATTTTTTATGCAGTGCAACCAGTTAGGCATGAAACTGCTAAAGTTCAATTATATAAAGATGGACCACGTTGCACCCAAGGCGCCAACTACCCGCAAATCTTGGAAGAAACAACAGCATTAGCTTAACCGCTATAATTGAATAATCATGTTTCTGAGAAAAAATGCTCTTCAATAACCTTGCGCCGATACATTCAGGAAAGAGGTTTACGATATCATATAACTTCTGAAAAAATATGCAGCTGCTGAAATACCTTTCCCTCCATTTTAGAAGAGCTTCTAATAGAGGGCCGGGAGTATGTCGGGCAACCATAGCTAAGGAATCCAGCACCTGCTCATACGCTGGGTCCGATGGTCTAAGGTATTGTCCATCCTGAAAGTTCCCACGTAACAGCGACAATAATTTTGGAACAAAGTAAAAAAGTCATCCTTGTTGGAAACACCAACTTGAATTGTAAACCGAAGCATGCTAAAACTCGTAAAATTTTAAGAAAAATGGTTCAACTTCCATAGGAAGAGAAAGAAAAGAATGACCTGAGCTTGAGCAGTTTCTATTGTCCGCCGAGCAAGCGGGAGAAACCGTTGGAGAAGCGCATCAACGATCAGCTTGGCAGCGCTTCCTGTCTTCATCTTCGTAACAAACCACAACAAGATTCAGAATTTGGAAAAACAAACGTCCATGAAACAGTAACAAACGCATACAAGTCCATTGATCTATTAATTAGAAAATGCGAAATGGCAACATTGGGAATCAGAGTAGGAGGAAAGAAAGAAAGTTGATCGGGCAACAAAAACACCAAAAAGAAGTCAAAAAATAAACATAAAATACCTTGAAAAAAATGTGGAATTAATGGTTTGAAAAATGAAAGCTTGAGCTTGGAGCCATGGTGATGGGTTTTGGCTTGTGTGTGTGTAACGTAACAGAGAGTGAAAATGTAGGCAGTGAAGACGCCGCTGGTTCAGAAATAAAATAAAAAAGAAAAAGACTTGACAGTTGGCTTAGGATCCAACATTGTCTGTTTCCACTTTTATTGAAATAAAATAAGGTTTCTCCATGATCTTTGGAGAGATTAATGTTGTCGGCTATTGACCAGAACTTGCAGAAGGCCACTGGTTAAAGGTGGAAAGGTTCAACTGTCATTTTAAGGTGAAAACTATATATGAATTATGCATTTAACAGTAACACATATTAAAATTAAAATTAAAAGATGCTTAGAGAGTTAACAAGCCAAACATGGTTGGTGTGAGTAGTTTAGTACTCTCATCTCTCAATCAGAGGTCTCGAACTTGAGTCTTGAAAATAGAAAGACCTGTTTAGTCAACACTTTATCCCTTACGGACTGACCCGGTGTGAACAGAGATTAGTTTAGATGTGAATAGATTAAAGGCACCTTTCTATAATTGGGATCCTCTTAAAACACCACTTAAGCTAACCAAAAGAGAGTTAACACATACATTAACTCTTCCCTTTTGGGGAAATAACTCTTATTCAAACATCTAATTAATTTCTAACTTTTACTATTCTTTTTATTGCCTCGTGTTAATAATTTTTCAACATTCTTTCATTCCAACGCTACAAGTCAATGGGAGTACAATTTGTTTTTTCCTCCTCGATACCAAATGCTTTGATGATACATGGGTAAAATAATTAGTCTAAGAAATAATAAAGCTTTTAAGAAAAGGAAAATTAAGAAATTTTAATTTGAATATTATAAAAACTGTCTTATTTTTTTGTCTCAAGTTAAGACTTTCCATGCTGTTATTAGAGAATAAATTAGGGAAAAATTATATAAACAAAGAAAAATATAATGACTAAAAATCGATGATCAAGAGTTGTCAAAAAAATACAAATTTATATATATTAAATAGGTTTTGAACAAAAAATTCAAAAAATCTTGCTTTATTTTTTATAATTTTATAGGGAGGCTATTATAATCTTTTAATGTAGGTTAATCCCAAGTAACTAAATGATTCCAAAAAGAAAAATATTTATAAAGAATAAGTTAAGAAGTATTTATTTAAAAAGATGAATTCGATGATAACAAACTGCTGTTTAATGGAAGAGAAAAGGGAACCTTATGAACCCTACTTAAACGAGTAAGATGAAGTAATTAGTAAAAAAAAAATATCTCAACGTTTAATTTTAAAAAAATCTTGTAAGAAACGATTCACAAAGTTGGATATGTATTGTTGAAAAGATTTTTCTTCTCACAGGTTAAAAGATCTTTTGTTTCTTGCACAGAAAACACAATGTTATTTTTCTTATTCTTCACATACTAAGTATAATTTCATCCTTTAAGAAGCTTAAATAATCATTTTATGTTACTTTTAAATATTTAACTGCTCTTTAATAGTTAACATTAAACATTGTATGTAACATCCCCTCACTTATGGGAAAGGGCAATTTGGTCTTTTTGAATGGGTTAGAATAATTGAAAGTGTCTTTA
>JANZXP010000008.1:14410432-14441608 GCA_027576715.1 Erythroxylum flavicans | reverse complement strand
TGGAGGATGTCACTTTCTTGGCCATAATCTAGTTTCATGGTCTAGTAAGAGGCAAAGCTCAATTGCTCTATCTACTGTAAAAGCTGAATATATGTTAGTTGCAAGCTGTTGCTCACAGACTTTATGGATTAAGTATTAGTTAGAAGTTTATTCAATACAAGAAGAACAAATCCCAATCTTCTGTGATAACACAAGTGCTATCAATCTATCAAAGAATCCAATACAATACTTAAGGATAAAGCATATCGAAGTAAGGCATCATTTTCTGCGAGACTATGTTCAGAGGGGAATTGTTAGTCTACAGTTTGTTAAGACGAATCATCAATGGGCAGATATATTCATTAAGCCCTTGAATGAAGAAAGATTCAAAGAAATCAGACGAAATTTGAATATGGTAGTGTTGAGTGATAAATCGTCTGAAACGTCATAACCCAGAAGATTTTTTACAAAAGGAAGATAAAAAGACGTAAGTTTTCAAAAGCACAGTAACTGTAAGTTACAGATGGTAACTTTTGAGATGGTAGTATATAAGAGATATCGTCTCAAAAGGTTCAAGATATCACCGACTTAAGAATACTCTTGAATACTTCTGAAACCGACTTTTACAGAAGCTCTCAAACAAAAACTATTCATTACTCCTGATTTCAAGCCCTTTTGGTTACATTCTCATCTTCATAGACAAATCTCATTATATTCAGAAAGTTTCTACTGTCTAAAGATCATAATGGATCAAGCTATGATTTATAGAAGACTTGTTGATTTCGACTCCTTGAAGAAGAATCAGATGGACATTGAATCAGAAGTCGAGGCAGCGGGATGGAAAAACTTCTTTCAGGTTCGTGAAGCAGTTTATCTGAATGAAGTTTATGAGTTTTGGAAGAATATGAAAGTAGTAGACGATACTGTAATATCAATAGTGGATAGACTATCGGTTATTGTGACATTGGAGCTAATCAAGAAGGTCAGTGGATGTCCATGTGTTAGAGCCAAGGTGTCTCATAACACTAAATGGATGACTAAAAGCCTCGTAGAGAAGGCACATGTCAATCGACAACTATATGGATATAACGACCCAAAGGACAAGAAGGCAGCAAATCTTATTCCGAAGGCTAGGGTTCTACATATGATACTCTTTCACTGTATTATACCAAGAACAGGATCGAAAAATGTTGTGACAAATATAGATGAACAATGCGTGTTCTATCTACTCAACCATCAGCCAATAAATCTTCCACACCTGATTTTGGGGTATATAATGAAGACAAAGAGGGATTCCAATGCCTTACCGTATGACATGATGTTAACAAGAATCTTTAGAGATTCTGGAATTGTTCTTGATAGAGGAAACAGGATAAAAATGAATATCAAAAGCATTATTAATGCATCTACTATAAATAGAATGGGATTGAAAACTGAAGAAAAGGAGGAGATAACTTCTATAGAGAAAACAAGGACTGAGGGAGAGCAGATTATTAGACGAAGTGTAAGTGGAAATGTTACTCCCACAGAGAGGAAGAAACCTCAAACCTCGGAAAGAATGGTTACAGAAGAAATGAGGAATAAATTGTCTGAGGTAGCAGTTAAAGATAAGACGATTCTACAAAAAGAAGGGTGCATCTATCTGAGAAACAAGTGTCATTGAAAAGGAAAGGAGAGACACTTGATGTTGAGCAAGTTAAGAAATCAAGAAGATCACTAAGGTTACTAACTCTTCGATAAAAAAAAGCAGAAGAGAGGAAAAGAATTGATTCCTGATGAAGATTCTAAGAAGGTAGGAAAAGCACCACAGGTTATTAGGTCTTTAGTGTCAATTTTGTAACAACAGCAGCCAAAGTCAACAAAAGAAACAGAAATAAAGAGGAAGTTGGAGTTTGAGAAGAAGAGACCCCAACCACAACAACCTTCTAGACTGGTAGAAGAAAATAAGAAGTTGAAGACCAGTCAGAAAGAGAGTACTTCAACTGGTGTTAAACAGAAGGAAAAATCAGTTGACTCTTATAGTCCTATTAGAAAAGTGGACTTAAGAATGAAGGTGATAGAAGAAATTGTACTTGTAAGAAGCAGAAGCTCAATCATAATAAGAGAACCTGTGAAAAGGCTAACCAAGGTTCAATTTGAACCTATCTTGGTCAATAATCAGTCTATACATCTTCTGAATCATGAAGAGAGAAGATTATATGGGATTCTAAGAGATGAAAAATCAGAACCATATCTATTGAAAAGGACAAAGGATCGATATACCATCTACCCAGCTACAGGTAGAACATTGATCAAGATTATACCTGATGTGCAACCTAGAGCTGTAAACATTGTACGCAATGTAGAAAAAGGGAGATAGAAGATGTACCCTGATGGGAAAATAGGTGACCTTACAAATGAGCAGATACAAGATGCTGTGAGAAGCATAGATGATGCATGCAATGCAGAACAACCAAGAGGCATCTATGTTTCACACTACATTTCAATGGCATTAGGAAGTCATTGTGGTAACTTCTCTACAGACGCAACTTCTCAGGTAGGTGGACGGGTGACTAAAGGACGGTTCAGAACTATCATGGTCGGAGGTATTAGTTTCAACTTAGAAACCTTTGTGAACCTACTTATCTACCTTAGACCTTTGAGTTCTATACCATCAATCAAAGATGTCCTTCACCTTCTTGGTAAACCAATTCCAAAACTACCAAAACCTAATGACCTTGATCTCCCAGATGGAAAACAATTGTTCAAACCTCCTGTTTTGAAAATCATTGAACTAGATGTGTTACCTTCAGAAACATATTCTGAACCAAAATTCTATCCATCAAGTGCACCACAACGAGTTCCTACAATTGGGATGGAAGAAGTTAGTCATTCTAAATAATGGAGTCAGGAAGCCTTAGTGAAGGGGATTAAAGAAATTCATACTAAGGTTGATGATTTGAGGGACTCCGTTAGTGATCTACATGAGGAAGTAGCTTATCTTTGGGTGACAGTAGAAGAAGACCTCAAGTTGATCAGGACTAACATCCAATGAATGTTTTCTGAAATCAAGCAGCATCTGAGAAAACCTTTTTGATTAATAACAAATAGGGGGAGAAGAATAGAAGAAAAGGGGGAGAAAAGTAGAAGGTAGAAGAAAGAAGAAAAGAATAGGGGGAAAAGAACAAAAGCAGAAGCTGAAAAGAATAGAAGCAGAAGCTGAAGAAATATAAGCAGAAGAAAGAAGAGAAGAACAGATACAAGAAAAGAAGATATTATATGTGTATTTTATTCCAATTCATTATTCACTATCTGAGTAAAAATAGTTCATTCACTTTTATCTTTCTAAATTATGATTATTTGTTATCATCAAAAAGGGAGAAATTGTTAAGTCAGGAGGACTTTACGATAATTAATTTTGATGGCAATCAAACAATAATAATATTAGAAATAAATGAACTAGTTTGATTAGTGTGTTAAGTGTGCAGAAGAAAGCAAAATACAGAAGCAATACATAGAAGAAGTGGAGTATATAGAAGAAGCGCGAACACAGAAGAAGCAAAGTATAGAAGAAGTAGAAGCACAGAGGAAGCAACATACAGAAGAAGTAAAGTACAGAAGAAAAGCACAGAAGAAGTAGAAGTATAGAAGAAGCAAGACATAAAAGAAAAACACAAAAGAAGCAAAGTAAAGAAGAAGTAGAAGCATAGAGGAAGCAACATACAGAACAAGTAAACACACAGAAGAAGCGAAATATAGAAGAAGCGCAAACATATAGAAGAAAGCACAGAAGAAGCAAGATACAGAAGAAGTAGAGACATAGAAAAAATGAGATACAGAAGAAGTAGAGACACAGAACAAGCGAGATACAAAAGAAGTAGAGACACAGAAGAAAAGTACAGAAGAAACTAAATACAGAAGAAATGAAATGCAGAAGAAGTGCAAAGTATAGAAGAAAATACAGACGATACAAAGCAAAAGATACGCTAGTACATCAAGCAGTTAGTTAGTTAGAGTTAGTTACAGAACTCAACTAAATAGCGGTTATCAAGAATCAATAAGCGGTTGTCAAGAATCAAGAAGCAGTTGTCAAGATTCAAGAAGCAGTTGGAGACTTGGACTATAAATAATAGTCGTAGTCGAAGAGTGAACAACTTTGAACTTTACAACTTTTCAACTTTTCAAGAAACCTTTTATCCTACAACTTTTGAGCGTTCAAGTGTATACTTAGAAAAGGAAGAATTATGTAGTGCGACACAAGAGAGCTAAACTACTGTAACAATAGCTCACGATATCTTTCTAGTGAGAGAAAGAAAAGGCTAAGAGCCTGGAGAGGCTAAGATAGCTAAAAGAATACTTAGTGTAAGAGACCTGAAGAGGCTCGAGAAGAAAAGAATACTTGTAATTCGTTGAAGTATAACGAATACTCAGAAGAATTTTGAGGACTGGGAGTAGCCCACGGTTTGGGATAAACTAGTATAAATTCGCAGTGTCTATCCTCTATCCCTCAACTTATTCTATTTTGTTCTTAAACAAGTATATAGAAGTTATTTGCGATTTAACTCATAACTATTTTGTGATAATCTTTTAACAAGTTAGAGAAGTTTTTATCAAAAATATTAAAGATTTTGTATTCGCGAAAAGAATACACAATTCAACCCCCCTTCTTATGTATATCATATCTTGTACGTAATTTCTATATTAACATGTGATTTACTTAAACCAAATCCTAAACCTTAAACTTAAACTTATAAATACTAAACATTAAATCCTAAAACCTAAAACCTAAAAAACCTAAAATGTAAACTCTAAACCCTTAAGCCCTAAACCCTAAAACCTAAACCATAGTTCTAAATCCTAATACCGAAGACCTCTAATTTATAACCTATAACCTATACCAAAACCTTAAACTTTAATCTTAGACACTAAACCCTAAATCCTAACACCTAAGACCTATAACTTGTAACTAACCTATAACCTTAAACTTTAATCCTAAATACTAAACCTTGAATCTTAATACCTAAGTCCTATAACCTATAACCTACATCCTACCTTAAACTTTAATCCTAAATACTACATCCTAAAACCTAAACTCTATTCCCTAAACCTAAACCATGAACCTTAATTGTAAATCCTAATACCTAAGACACATAACTTATAACCTATAACCTTTAACTTAAACATTAAACTTTATTCATAAACACTAAACCCTTCCTAATACCTAAGACCTGTAACCTATAAGCTACATCCTAAACCCAAACTTTAAACTTTAATCCTAAATCCTATATCCCATATTTTTTGAAAAGAATAACAAGTATATTAATAAGAGGGAAAAGTTTCAACATAACAAAGAAAAAGGCCAAAAGAGACACTCAAAAAATATATACAAAGAAAAATAGGAACCACAAGAGGCCCTAAAAAAAGAATGCAAAGATCATATCTATTTAGGGAGTTTCCAAATAAATCGTTGGAGAGCAGGTATCTGGAAACGAGACTTAAAGCCTAGAAAACTAAGAACAGATAAGCTCTATGATGTCTTGCATAATGCCTATAAGAGATCGGTGTCATCTACTGAAGATTTGCTTATTCCTCCCATACCATAGAAAGTAAACTGTGGTAGAAATGACTAGCCGTGAGAGTATGTGTTTAAAATCCTTCCTTCAGTGAAGATGGGCAGAAGCCCACTATAGGAGGGAAACCACGAAATCAAAGGCCTTGCAGATGTCTTCGTCAAGAGAGAGATCCAAACTAGTGAAGCGAATCTGCACCGAAAGAAGAGGTGATCGTGCGTCTCTAGAGAAGAGCCGCATAATACACAGGCTGAAGAAGACAGAAAACTAAACATCTGGAGCTTGTCTATAGTCTGAAGGCATACCTGTGAGGCTAACCAGAGGATAAAAGAGTGTTTGTGGAATATGCTCTGGAAACCACAGTAGGTGGTGGATTGGATCCACTGGGCGTCAAGCTCAAAGAAGGTTCCATGCATAGTCAACAAAGAAAACTCAGGATCGATGGCCCTTCTAAACCCAACTATCGGACTGCTAGATACGAGGTCAAAAGCAAATAGAATCCTATACCTGTTGCAGCTTACTGCTCCCCTCAAGAAAAGTCCACTTGCCAGAATGTACAATCGCTAAGACCCTGGCATCCCAAGAGAGCCTAGTAGAAGAGAGAATACGAAAAGGAAATCGGTCACACACTGGCTCATGATTTGGCAACCAGTAATCCTGCCATATGGAGGTATCTCGCCCATCTCCAATACACGCAACAATAGGTCCTCTGTACCACTTCCGACTTAACAAAATCTTCTTCCAAACCCAGGAGGAGCTCCACGGGAGTCGAATAAGCTAGAAAGATCTACTCCTCAGCAAAACAGCACGTACCCATGTGGTCTACATAGAAGATATGTCTATGAATAGTCGTTACATATACTTAAGTGTGGCATCCTTATTCCAGTCTCGGACCCTCTTAACTCCTAGACCACACTACTGCCTCGGAAAGCAGACTGACTCCCATGCCACCTTAGCCCTGGTATGGGATAGTGAGATATCTCTCCAAAGAAAAGCTAAGAGTATGCTCTCAATATGCCGAATAATGCTAACGGGTATAATGAACATACCTGACCAGTTTACCTGTATGAAGAAGAGGACAGATCTGATCAACTACAAATGACTCGTATATGTGAGAGACGCTGAAGTCCACAATCAGATCTGAGAAAGAATCCTCTCCACCAAAGGAAGACAATCTGAGTGTCTTAACCTTGTAGTGATAAGAGGGATGCCTAAGTAGCGAATTAGGAGGGAACCAATCTGAAAACCCAATACTCTCTGAAGAGAAGAAAACTTAGCCTCGGAGATCCCTGAGAAGAAACCTCAGTTCTTAGCCGAGTTCATAGTCAATCCTGAAACCCTCTCAAAATCTGTCATAGCCTATCGAATGAGTTCAATAGAGGCTGAATCTGCCCTACTGAAAATCATCAAGTCATCCACAAAGCAAAGATGAGTGAGAGAAATCTGCCTACACTGCCAATGATAACGGTAGTTTAGTACTGTAATGAACTCTCTTAATATCCTTTCCACCTATATCCTATATCCTATATCCTATATCCTATATCCTATATCCTATATCCTATATCCTATATCCTATATCCTATATCCTAATATCTGAATCCTAAGACCTAAACTATAAAACCTAAACCTTAAAATTTTAATCCTTTAACCCTAGACTTAAAAATAAATCCCAATAGTAAGTACTTGCGTTAAGGAATGCAATTATCTAAGATTCAATATTTCTTTACCAAAGAAGACAAAAAATAGTTACCTTCATACCATCTCTATCAAACGCACTAAATCCAGCCATTCTCATCATCAATAGTCGTCTTCTACAACAAACTATAGTATAAACAATTACAATATTGAAGCAAAGGTTTTATGTGTAGTAAAATACTATAATTACACTTACCAAAATTAGATCCAAACAAGACGTGACTGAAGAAGTCCACGGAAGCTATTTTTGTAGCAAAAAGTAATATAATCAACTTAGAAAAGAGCCAATAACATAATACAAACCAACCTCATTAAGTGTTATCCCTTAATCAACAACAGATTAAGGATATCAGGCAAGATCCTCACATCTTTTAGATAGATTTTTAGTAATCATGCTTGCAACACCTATAACTATACTTACAGCACCTTCACTTGTGCCCGATATTGACAAATCAAAAAAGAAATCAAAATTTATGAACTTAAAAAATTAGAGATTATACCAAGTATAAGCATGCACTACGACAAAAAAGGTAAAATATATTAACAAGTTCAGAAGGCACCCTATAAACTAAACCTTAAACTTTAATCCTAGAAACTAAACCCTAAAGTAGGATACCTAAGACCTATATCCTACAACCTACAACCTAAACCTTAAACTATAATTTTTTTAATAGAATAACAAAGTATATTAATATGAGGGAAAAGGTTCAAAACAACAAAAAAAGAGGCCAAAGAGGCACTTAAAAAATATGTACAAATAAAAGGAAAAGGGGCTACAGGTAGACCTCAACAACATAATACAATCATAAGAAAAAAATGCTAAACCCTAAAACCTAAACCATGTTCCTAAATCCTAAAACCTAAGACTTATAACTTATAACCTATATAGCCTATAACCTAAACCTTAAACTTTAATCCTAAATGCTAAATCCTAAACCATGGACCTTAATTCTAAATCCTAATACCTAAGACCAATAACTTATAACCTTATATTATATAACCCATAACCTATAACCTACATAGTAAACTTAAACCTGAAACTTTAATCCTAGGTACTATATTCTAAAACCTAAAACCTAAACTCTAATCCCTAAACCTAAACTTGAACCATGAACCTTTATCTTAAATCCTAATACCTAAGACCTATACCTATATCCTAAATCCTAAATCCTAAATCCTCATATCTAAATCCTAAGAACTAAACTTTAAAACTCTAATCCTTTAACCCTCAACTTAAAAATAAATCCTAACAGAAAGCACATGTGTTAAGGAATGCAATTGTCTAATAATCAATATTTCTTTACTAAGCAAGACAGAAAATGGTTACCTTCATACCTTCTCAATCAAAACCACCAAATTCAGTCACTGTCATCATCAACAGAGTCGTCTTTTGTAACAAAATATATATAAATAATTACAATATTGAAGCAAAGGTTTTGTGTGCAGTAAAATACTATAATTACACTTACCAAATGCTTTGGAGTTATTGGATTACATTTTTCAAGGATGGCCATTGCTAGGTGCCGGTAGAAACTAATTCCTCTTTTAGAGACAAGATGACCAAGTCCAAAGCATATTTAAAACATCTTTAGCGATCATAGTTACTTATAGAAAATTTTATGTATCAAATGGGTAAAGAAATAACTTACTTTAATATAATCAAAGATCAAAAGAATAATTGTTAAGTACCCTCCAAGCTTTCTATGGCTGTTTGAAAAAATTAACAATAGGTAGTAAATCATCAAGGTGGTTATCTTTTAAGTTTTCACAAATCAAAACTAAATTCTCATAGGAAAATCTAACAAATCATACCTTTAGGACAAAATGTGCATCTAATTTTTCAAACTATGCAGTAGAGTAACTATAGCTTACCTTATTAAGTAATGCGCCAAATGGCATAAATGAATAAGATTAGTAAATAACTTTTATTTTGTTATACAACAACAACCTTATGCCACAAAAGTCCAAATTTCATCAATTTACTTCGTCAATGGAGTTGGGTTCAGCAACAAACTGTCAAAATAAAAAATTAGAATATACAAGCAACTATTAAGAACAAAAACATAGTAAAGATACTTTTACGTTTTCAGCAAAAACAAGGCAGAGTTCAGTAGTTTAAATCTGAGAATAATAACCAAAGAAATATAAATGTTCACATTCAAACAACATTTTAACAGTCCCATACATACAATTACCCCATCATCTTAGTTTCATAATTTATAAAATTTTTCAAAGCACTTATAAAGACACAGATATTAGGTAATCTCGTTAGAAGTATGAACGCATTTATGAGAATAGGGAAAAGGAGAAAAAAGAAATTACCACATAGGAAATTCCCAAAATATATACCTAAATATCATGTTGTAATAAATCAAAGCTTATATTTCTCACAGAAGGATAGAGTTAAACACTACATCATAACAAGCAATGAAATTTAAAATTTTATTCAGCAGAAAATACATTAAATAAAATCAATATTCTGAAGTTCCAAAATGTTATATAGCAAGAATCAGTCAGTAATGATTTATGAGAAAAATCTACCATAACTCATTTGCACATTCATCGACAATGAAGCCAATAGAACTTGAAATTGAGAGCTTAAGCTTCAAAAACTGGGTAAAGATTACCTTTAGAGAATTCTTTAAGTCCTTCAAATTTTCGAAAGAGCTTTTGCTATCCACATATCTCGTGTCACTCTATGCTTGAAGTGATCTTTAAATCGTGCCTTTGCGAATGCACTTGCAAAAACAATCAAAAGAACATCTCCATAATTGTATTATACCTATGATAAGTGCAAACTGCACAACAATCAGTATTGAAAGGAAGTACATTCATTTTTACAAAATCGAGTAATAACTCAAAACCATATGCAACCTTACTCATTTAAATTTGGGACACAGAACATATGATGACCACATCCTTATTCGTAACCAAATGATATTTGTTGAATGTTGTTTTTGTGACCATATCAATGATTAGTAGAAAGACTACAAAGTTTCACCAAAATAGACATAGAAATTGGGAGAATAAAACGAGAGATAATATCTATCAAATTCACCTTCTCTTTCAGGAAATAGCCTAAAAAATCATTTCCCTACTCAAACATTCTCTCTTTATGAAGATCCAAACAAGTCATCTTATACTATTTGATGCTCCGATTATCTACAAAAGTTGATACTTCAAATCAACCAGTTTTTAGATAATAGATATCGCACTCCGTGATCGAGACACTATGCTTCAGTCTCTACATAAACATCTATTGCAAGCTTAGTTACACATGAAAAATTAGTATGACTCTAAGCATCGACATCTACAGTTTGTTGTTGGTGACTTGGTACTCTTAAAGTTGCACCCTTATTGTCAAATTTTCTTGTGCCAAATATCCAATCGTAAACTATCACCTAAATTTTATGGTCTGTTTCTTGTCATCGCCTACGTCAGCCAAGTTACTTAATACTTAACACTAGCATCATACTCTCATTTGCATTCAGTTTTCACATTTCTTATATAAAGCCTTTCCATGATCAAGCGAATATGTCTATTCATCCTACATTATCAATTTTTCTACATGATGAGACACGACTTTAACCACAAACAATTTGTGGTATTCCCAAGTGCTGGTCGATTGACAGGGTTTGTCTCCATTTGATGCTTCTTGAGAGGATGTTGTCACCTTGAAGCAGTCACATCCTTCCTTTTTGCTTGAAGACAAGCTCGTTGAGGAAGGGGAGTAATGTTACATCTCCAAAGGTTTATAAACGCCACACTCATAGGAGGTATAAGCAAACAGATTCGGCAACAATTCAACAAAAGGAGCTATCCAACTGACGCAACCTACTTTTCTATATTTATTTAGAATATTTTCTCTCCTATAATTAGTCATTAGTAGTTATTTGGTTGAAGCAGTTGTAATTCATGACTATCATGCTAGTACCTTATATATTGAATAAATAAAAAACTGGCAAAGGCAAGTTGTCTTTTCCACCAAATGAGTTCTCAATTTTTATGAGTAATTTGAAAAAGAAAGGAAGAGAGGTGAAGAAACATTTAAAACTATCATCTGACTTCCTTCTACAAAGACCCATAACAAGATCATTCTTTTGGGACCATAACAGTCACCCTCTAAATACATGGCAGCAATATCAACTTTCAATTCATCGGTTGTTTGGTAATATTGAAAGTATTTTTCGGGCTTCAAAATCCAACCGCGAGGATATCCTCCATCAAAAAGAAGAAGTTTCATCTTTGTATAATGTCAATGAGAGGGGTTTTACCTCCATGGTGAGTCAACATAGGCATTAGCTTCATCGACCCATGATGATCTTGCATTATCGTGAGTATCTATAACATGATCAACAAATTTGGCTTTAGATTGAGCCTTCATATTAGCATCCATGGCTGTCATTTAAGATGTAAGGAGCACCAATTATTAGAGAATGACTTTGTTATAAGGGTTGACTGGCTGTGTAAGAGAAGGGTTTTGTAGCAACAAGGGGGAAGTGCAGCGGGTGGAAACAATTGGGGGTAGTATGAGGCTCTGATATCAAAATGTTAGGAGCTACTGATGAAATTAAAGAAAATGGCTTCCTAATAGCAAACTTAAATGAAATAACGCTTAAAGATAGTCCGTATAGAGAGGACGAGACTCCAACATAATGACTCAAAGTAATTCTACCATTTTAAATGAATAAAACAAGCAAGACTATTTAAACTATTAAGAGCATAACAAATTCCTAGGACTTAGCAAAACTAATTAGAAAGTGGGGCTCAAAGTGTTAATCATATAGAACATGCAAGTAGAGTGGTTGCAGATTTTCCTAGAATTATGCAAGACTCAGAAACTACCTTACACTGCTAACTTCTTCATTGCTGATTTTTTCCATGTTCATGTGATTTCCATGTGATGCCTTATTTTTCCTTTTAAAATAAGTCTTTAAGTGAGGTGTTGTAACAAAAACTTATGAAGTATCTTGATATACTGAAATTCTTAATGTGGATAGAGTTATTTACAAACAATTACTACTAGCTAGAAGATAAACTTCCAAATGATGGACATTCTGAATATCTATCAAGCATTGCAAGCTATGCATACCATCATATGCAGAAGATTTCATCTAATTCTCAAACGAAAGTCAACTGGAAAGTTATGTCGAAAACAATCATTGTCCAAAAACTTTTCACACACAATAAATTGCATTTGTAACAAATATTCTTATTTTTTAAGTAGACTGATCCAGGATAACAAAACAACATCTATTAACTTCTACCAAAGATTTAGAGTACCAAATTACGTGTTGAGCCATAAAATTATTGTTTGAAATTGAAAGAAAATATAGAAGAGATAAAACTCCATCGCATACAGATAAAAAGTAATAACAAGACAGAAGTAGTCTAACTCACTCTGATAAGTTTTCTAGATGACACACAAACACCTATAGTAGTTTGATGTTAGGAGCCCTATTTACAAATGTATAAAGTAACACTATCAGCCAAGTACAACTAATAACTCATATAAAACCAATAAAACTTCTAATGCTTGACATAATAGTAAACTATAAAGCTACTCACTATATAGTAAGAATACAACTAAGACAAAGTAGCAGTATCTGTATGATAAGCAATTATATTTAAAAGTTGCAAATTTCATTACTTACATTATTACAAAACTATCACTGACTCTACTCCTCCGCAAATGGCCCCTGCCAATACTCACTCGACGAACAACTTTACTATTCACTCCTAAAAACGTTTGTTAATGTATCTAGACTAGCATAATAGGCACTATAGAGGTTAAGATCACTACATCTTACTAGGGCAACCTTTGATTCTCTTGCCCGTTTCTGAACTTTCGTTGTTTTCCTATATGCAATATGAAGTTAATTAAGAATAAATTTTAAAGACTTCAAAAATCAATTGGCTTCTATTATGAAAGTTTAACATAATATTTTCTTTTCATTTGTTCAAACAATATCACAACCTTTGCATTCATTGTATTTGCTTAATTCATCCTCTTTAAAATAGCTAGTGATTTCCTTCATGAGGATATGAAAGAAGAAACATCAATAGAACACACAACAAGTGTACTAAAAATATTCAAAGTGATATATATAGATTCATGCCTCATTATTGGAAGTGTACTCCTTGAATTCTACTCATGAGACA
Organism: Erythroxylum flavicans; assembly: GCA_027576715.1. Lineage (NCBI taxonomy): Eukaryota > Viridiplantae > Streptophyta > Magnoliopsida > Malpighiales > Erythroxylaceae > Erythroxylum > Erythroxylum flavicans. The sequence continues at coordinate 14,428,223 of JANZXP010000008.1, read as the reverse complement.
TTAATTACCATTCAACAAATTATATGGTTCAAACTAGTTCTCATCAAAAATAAAATACTGGATCTTTTCTAAGAATTAATATTTTGTAAATGATAGATAGTCAATGAAAATACAAATACCTTCCATTGTGATTCACAGCTACTAATCTTAGTATGGGCTCTCTGATTATCTAACAAGGGCTTTATGTTTCTTAGACCTACTATTTTCAAGACTAGTAAGCACCTAATGCACTCGTTGCTTAAACTCACAAGAATAAATTAAGATAATGAAGTTACCTCTTTATGTAGAATGGGCACCAGGAAACCAGCATCCTTTATACTTGGCTTATTTGGGAGGAAAAAATAATAAATGTATCACAATTATGTGATTGTGAGTAGTATAATTACAATGTAAAGAATGGAAAACATTGAGAAAGTGGCTCATGACACCAAGGCTTTATGCATTGAACCGATATATTGGGGAAGATTGATATTCATAGAGAAGTGAATTTGAGTAGATCCTATGAATAAACCTTATAATTTAACCATAATCAAGCCTTTAAAGGAATAAATAAAATGCATTGTTGATGAAATAACTTTTAAATGCCTTTAGATAATGTCGCTTGACATTCTATTTAGTGAATCCTATGTAGATTAGAGCTCCCTTTTGTTTTATGTTTATGCTAAATTAATCCACTAGTTTTGGCTTTAAAAGATCATAGTAAGAAAGTCTACAAAAAAATCAATAATTGGAAACTCTATTTCTATTTTTTTAGGAAGAAAATTTAAATAAAAATCCAAATTTAGTTAGTCTTAATGACAATCTACATTCTTTTCATATTCTCCCTTAGAACTACTAATTTGACTATCATATACTAGATGAAAAAGTTCTTTATAGTATTCATGACTTTTATCGAGAAAATACAAAAAAATGACAACTTTCATTGGTCACCCACATACAAACAGTTGTGCATCGAATGAGTACAGGTCCTAACTAGATTATGCTAGACCAACAGATAATAATTAATTTGGGCAAACCTATGTTAGGAGCAAAATTATAAGTTTTAGTTATTTATGTCACGCAATTAGAAGGAACGCTTAAAAAAGCTCAGCGAGAGGAAGAAGAAGAGATAGAAAAGTCAACAATGGCTGAGGAATTTAAGAGGAACATGGATTAGGAAGTGAATCTTAGATGGCAACAACAGACCCTCATGGACTTTATGAGGCCAGTGTTTAATCCAGCAAACCAAGGAGTGGCTAGATCGCCTTTTCAAGTAGTCTCGCTCGAAATTAAGCCAGCCCCCCTAAATATGCTTCTGCAGAATGTCCAATTTTATAGATTGATGAATAAGGACCCGAACGTGCATATAGTCAGTTTCCTCGAGATCTGTGATACTTTCCGATATCATCAGATGTCAGAGGAAACTATTAGAATTAGGTTGTTCCCTTCACATTTATAGATATAGCAAAGGTTTGATATCATTCACTGAGCCCCACCAACATCACAACGTAGGAGCAGCTTGTACATGCCTTTTTAAACAAGTACTTCCTACTGATAAAGAACGTATCATGGTTATCAATAAGACTTGAATGAGATCTTGAATGAACCTAAGGTGCTTCCATATGAGCTATTTAGGCTTGAATGAGATCTTGAATGAACCTAGTTGATGATGAATGAGGTGATTAAAGTGAATATAGTGTATAAGATATTAAAGAATGATTGGAAGGTGTTGTTAATTGATTATGAAATATGTATTAACGAAATATACTTGGGATTTGTCATTGAGCATGCATTATACATGACGCATATACATATGTATATGATTGAGTATTCATGTGAATCTGCAAAGTAGTAACGGTAAAAGTATATGTTTGCATGATATAGAGGAGGAATTAGAGTGATTGCATCTAGGCATTACTGGGACCTCGAGGAAATAAGATATCTGGAGCAAACTGTGAGTAACCTAAGATGATCTCACTTTGATTATTTTTTGTTAAACTATGTATTGAACTATTATGTGATGTGTATGTACTAATTCTGGACATTAAATGTTCGAGGCGTTTGATGTACGAATAACATATTAGAAGTGCTCATTGAATGTGAATTTGATTGAATAAGTGATTCTTAACTTAAATGTTGAATGTTGGACCAAGGTCCAATGACAAATGTGAATGAGATTGTGATAGTGAATATGAATGTGTAAGACTGAGCATAATTGATTGCCTGAATATATATGATGCATTTCATTTCATGAATGCATGATAATATAAAGATAGTTGTGATCGGAGTCGCTAGTGAAAAAAAGCTGAAAACTAGTGAAAAGGAGCTTAAAGCTCATAATTTGGTAAGAGCCTCTAGCTCACTATGTAAAATGATCCCCTGTATCCCCAACAGATGAGGGAAAGTTATAAATGAGCCTAGTATCCATAACGGATATAGGACAGTGAAAAAGGCACTCGGTCATAACAACGAAATTAATGAATGTGAGTCTTATGAACATTGCATACACACATGATATGTATGATTTGAATGATTACAATGCATTGTTGAATTGAGTTGAATGAAAAATGCAAAAAATTATGTGCAAAGTGTTTTGTGATGGTATATATTGACAAATGAAACGATGTGAATTATGTGATTATATGAATTGATGTGTTATATGATATGGGTGAACCATTGAGGATGGTTAACTTAATGAGTTAGCAAAACTCACCAAAATTGCAACATTGACTTTTCAGGTTCAAGAGAGACAACATAGCTTCTAAGATAGTTTAGAAGAGATCTAGTACTGCTTTTGGACAGAAGACATGGCTTAAAGGTAAGTCAGCTAGGTCTGAAGGATTTATATAAACTTTTTGATAATTCCTCATGTAGGTAGCATGTTTTATAGATAGAGTTATAGACTCTGATAGGTCGTTGATATTGTATATACATGGATGCTTTATGTAATGCTACATTGTATATCATGGTTTATGAAATGAGATGAGGAATTTGGGATTTAGAAATTGTGAGAATTATGTTTTTAATTTATGATGCCATGAGTTAAGTGAAAGTGATATAGTTAGCGCGCAGTTTTCGTCATGTATGTGCTCAAATGTCTAATGGATGTACGGGCACATCTGATAGGAGTGGGGTGCTATAAGGAGAGTATAGGTAGGAGTTCATAATGAAGAGATAGGGTGAGTCTCAAACTGATTCTGGCAGGAGATTCAGTAAATGCCATAATCGATCATTTTGATCACAGACTAGATCGAGACAGTCAAGGTTTAGACCGAGAGGTGGTTTTGTTTAGGATGGTAATGGTAGAGGTCAAGTATCAGGAGGGTAGTCACAACAGATGCTTAGTTATGACCACTGTATAAAGAAACATGGTGGAGAATGTTGGAAGTTGTCAGGAGCTTGCTTTTGTTGTGGCTCTTTTGAGCATCAGATTAGAGAGTGTCCTGTGACTTTAGGACCACAGTTTAGAATGAGAGGAGGATCAGTGACTAAGACAACTGTCTAATAGAGCAGAGCTAGTGGAGGAGGATAGAGAGGTAGAGGCAGAGGAAGAACAAGTTCAGTAGGTCCTAGTGCTAGGATTGAGGTACAGAGTAATCAGCCATAGTCTCAGGCCAAGATCTATTTCATCATCAGATAGGAGGCACAGAACTCCCCAGATGTTATTGCAAGTCTGTTGAATGTCGTTAATTTTGAGGCATTTCCATTGTTAGATCCAGGATCTACACATTCATTCATCACACCGCATCTGGCATCTAAACTGCATTGTGAGAGAGAGATTTTGAACTGTGACTTAAAGGTAAGCACACTAGTAGGTAGTACTACAATGATTGGAAAGGTGTGTAAAAGGTGTATCATTCGAATTGATTAGGTAGATTCGAAAGTTGATCTGATAATATTGCAGTTGAAAGAGATAGACCTTATTTTAGGTATGGACTGACTTACTACACATAGGGTTGTGATGAACTATTACACTAAAGAGGTGATTATTGAATCTCCCACTTAGCCAAAAGTAGTATTTTGAGGAGTTAATCAAGCAGCACCAGCCAGATTGATTTCCTTAATGAGTGCTTTAAGATTGATTCGAGGTGGATGTGAGGCTTACTTAGCCTATGTGACTGATACCCGAAATGAATAAACCATTTAGGATATTCCTATTGTTAGGGATTTTTTGGATATGTTCCCTACTAAATTATCAGGATTACCCCAGAGAGGGAAACAAAGTTTCTATTGACCTTGTTCTAGGTACTTCTCCTATATCTATTCCTCCATATCGGATAGCACCTGTGGAATTTAAGGAACTTAACACCCAGTTATAAGAGTTATTGGATAAGGATTTTATTAGGCCCAATGTGTCACCTTAGGGAGCTTCAGTTTTGTTTATGAAGAAGAAGGATATGACTCTACGACTGTGTATTGATTATAGACAATTAAATCAGGTGACAGTGAAAAAAAAGTATCCTCTACTGAGGATAGATGATTTACTTGATCAGTTATCGGGAGCTCAGGTGTTTACAAAGCTAGATTTGAGATCAGGGTACTATCAGTTAAAGATAGCTGAAGCTGATGTACCTAAGAGTGCATTCAAGACTATATATGGGCACTTTAAGTTTTTGGTGATGCCTTTTGAATTGATTAATGCTCTGGCAGCTTTTATGGAATTGATGAATAAGGTATTCCAACTTTACTTAGATCAATTTGTGATTATGTTTATAGATGATATTTTGGTGTACTCGAAAAGTATAGAGGAACATGTTGAACACTTGAGGTTAGTCTTACAGATAATGTGAAAGAAATAATTGTATGCCAAATTCAGTAAATGTGAATTTTGGCTTGATCAAGTAGTATTCTTAGGTCACACAGTATCTAGATAGGGCATATAAGTAGATCCAAAGAAAATAGAGGCAGCAATGAAGTGGGAAGCTCTGAGAAATGTGTCTGAGATCTAAAGTTTTCTTGGGTTAGAAGGATACTACAGGAGATTTGTCGAGGGGTTTACATTGATCTCAGCGCCTTTGACAAAGCTTCTGAGGACGAATGTACCATTCAGATGGATTGATGAATGTCAAAGGAGTTATGAGGAACTAAAGCACTGATTAACTACAAAACCCGCGTTAGCTATTCCATTTGGATTTGGAGGATATGTTGTGTGAAGTAATGTTTCACAACAGGGATTAGGATGTGTTCTGATGCAGCATGACGGAGTGATTGCATATACATCGAGACAGTTAAGGTCTTATGAATTCAATTATCTAGTTCATGATTTAGAACTTGTTGTAGTAGTGTTTGCTCTGAAGATTTAGAGACATTATCTGTATGGTGAAACATTTCAAATATTTTTGGATCATAAAAGTTTGAAATATTTATTAAGTCAGAAAGAACTGAATATGAGACAATGGTGATGGATTAAATTGTTCAAGGATTATGATTGCACAATTGAGTATCATTTGGGTAAAGATAATGTTGTGGCTGATGCATTAAGCAAGAAATCCAATAAAGGTATGGCTCAAGTATAGTTATCAAGATTACCAAGCCTAGTACAATTAAGAGTATTCAACGTTGAGTTGAATTTGGGATAGAAAGAAGTATTGATAGCTACATTGAAACTTAGACCGATGTTATATGAAAGGGTTAGGAAAGCCCAAAGTAAAGATCCAGAATTTGTGACGTTAATTGAAAAGTTGAAACAGAACTCGAATTCTAAATTTGAATTGAGAAATGATACATTATGGATGAAGCAGAGATTGTGTGTTCCTAATGTGGATGATCTGAGAAAAGAAATTATGGAGGAAGCACATGTAGCAGCTTATGTTATGTATCCTGGTACTGCCAAGATGTACAATACACTGAAACAACATTTTTGGTAAGCATGTTGCTAAATGTTTAACTTGCAACAGATTAAAGTAGAGCATCAAACTCTAGTTGGAAAGTCATTACCTATTTCATAGTAGAAATGAGAAAGGATTACTATGGATTTTATTATGAGTTTGCCGAGGACTCCGAGGCAACATGATGCCATATAGTTCATTGTTGATAGATTAACGAAGTCGGCTCATTTCTTACCTGTGAGAGAGAACAATACACTAGATCAGTAGCTTAGAAGTCTGTTAATAAGGTAGTGAGATTACATAGGGTCCCAGTGTCTATTGTATTAGATCGGGATCCTAGATTTACCTCAAGATTCTGGGATAGTTTACAGATAGCTTTAGGTATAAGATTGAACTTTACTACAACATTTCATCCTTAGATAGATGGACAGAGTGAGAGAACGATTAAGACTATTGAGGATTTACTCAAAGCTTATGTTTTGGAGTTCCAAGGATAATGGGATCAATATATAGCTCTTATTAAATTTTCTCTCAATAATCATTATCACGGTAGTATCAGTATGGCACCATATGAAGCGTTATATGGTAGAAAGTGTCGTTCGCCTTTATATTGAGATGAAGAGGGTTTAAAGATTATTGAAGGCCTAGATCTGATTCAAGATACTGTTTATAAAGTTAAACATATCTATAATAGAATTAAAGCAGCTCAAGATAAACAAAAGGGTTATATGGATTAGCACCGAAGGAATATGGAGTATCAAGTAGAAGAAAAAGTGTTTATAAGAGTATCACCTTGGCGAGGAGTGCTAAAGTTCGGTAAAAAAGGTAAGCTAAGCCCTAGATACATTGGTCCATATGAGATTATTGAGAGAGTAGGACCATTGGCATATAAGTTATCATTACTAGCAGAGCTGGCTCAGATTCATAATGTGTTTCATGTTAGTATGCTCAGAAGATGTTGATAAGATCTAACATATGTGTTACCGACTCAAGAGGTTAAAGTTGCAATTAATTTGAATTATGTTGAGGAACCAATTAAAATAGTGGGTTATTAGACTAAATGGTTGAGAAACTGAGTGATCCCATTGGTCAAAGTCCTTTAGAGGAATCATTCAAGAGAAGAAGCCATATGGGAAACTAAAGAGAACATGAGAACTCAATACCCAATCTGTTTGATCAATTAGGTAAGAATTTCGAGGACTAAATTTATTAAGGGGGAGAATTGTAATATGTGGATTCTGAAACAAACTAAGGGTTAGAATCCTAAACCTTTGCATATAAGTAATAGCATTGAGAGCATTTGATTCACATGCATATCATTAGCATACACACATGAATTATAAATTTGGTACACATTGCAAAAATAATATATACATTCAATTGACATATTGCAAGTATGAAAGATTTAAAATGAACGTAATGTGAATTGTGAATTGTTACGTCTTGAATTTTGGTTTGATTGGATTCCAATTAGTAATTTGGAATTAATTGCTATTAATTAGGAGAGCGATAAATTAATGTGTACATTTGGACTAGGAAAAATGCCAAGTAGCAAGATAAATTGACACATGAAAAATTAGGATGCCTGAGTCTATATATTGAGTGACATTTGGCATAGATAAATAAGTGACAAATGGACTAGTATTTAATTAACAAATGGATCACTTATTGAGTGACAAGTGGATCAATAATTACGAGACATATGGTAGCTTAAGGAGTATATACATGGCTTACATGCCAAATAACAGATGTCATTGAAAGAGGATGATACCTTGCACCTAGTCAATTGAGCATATATTAGACATGACATATGTATATATGTGCATGATTGAATATGTATTTGAATGATCACCTTAGTAATGTGAATATGTGTGTATTGCATGATTTTAGACACACAAATCAGATGCCAACATCCAGACATTGCCAAACCATTCAACCAATAGCTAATATAAAGTGTACTATGAGTTAACCTAGATGTTTCTCACTATGTTTGATTTGTTTCTGTTTCAATTTCAGTTATTAAATTGTTATTGCTATGATTGTGACAATTCTAGACATTGATTGGTCTGAGGAGTTTGATATTTGGGATTATATTAGAAATGTATTATAATTGAATGTGAATATAGAAGGTGTATACTCAACAAAAAGTTGAATGTCAGACTTAGATCCAATGAATACATGAAAATGATTGTGCACAATGAATGAGAGTGAATGAAAGCTTATTTGTGAAATGATGCATTTCACTACCTTATTATGCATAATCAGATAAAGAAGTTGTGACTGGAGTGGCCAATCTGAAAAGAGCTTAAGGCTTAGAAATGCACATAAAGAGCCACAGGCTCAGTGATCAATGAGCCTGGTATCTATAATGGGTACAGGACAAAATGTGAAATGAGCATGATATCAATAAGGGATACGAGACAGTGAATAGACGCTCGATCACAACAAAATAAAAATGAAAGTGGAGTCACATGTGCATATGCATTTGCAAATATCCAAATATGCTATATGAATTATTGTGAACAATTATTGAATTATGTTAATATGATGATATGCAATGTTTTTGCACATTTGATAATATGAGTGACTGAGATAGATGATTGAATTATTCTAAAAAGATTATATGAAATGTGTGAAATTCATGATGTATTGTTGAGATAAGGTTACTGTGAATTTGGTTTGTGTTTTAGATGTTTGTGTTCTGATATGAGTGAGCACATCGATGATGGTTCACTCACTGAATTTACAAACTCATCAAAATTGCAATGTTGATTTTCAGGTACGAGGAAGACCTAACTCTTAAGGCAAACTAGTAGAAGCCTAGTTCTGTCAATTTTGGAATTAAGAAATGGCTCAAAGGTCTAGTTAGTTAACATATGAGCAGTAGTAGATTGTGTTTATGTAGTTCCTCATTTTATGTAAAACTTTTTTTAAAGGAGTAGTAAACTCTCAGATGCTTGTGACAATGTAAAAAATGTGTTTAATATAATGTAATGCTACAATGAATGTTATGTTTATGAATTTAATAGGAAGAGTTGGTCTTTTGATTACTTATTTTCCATAAGATGCCATAATAAGTGAATGAGATTACTCTAACATACCATTGTCATAGAATATGTTCTTGAATGTCCTCTGGATGTTCAGGTATATACTCTATGGTAATGGGGTGTCACAAGTCAATTACATAAAATTATATCTAGGGATTTAAAACATGTGAATGAATGTCTAATAATTTATGGTTTGACCTAAAGCTTAAAACAACAAAGCAACATTAGAGATGATAGATCTTGTCATAGGGCTTAGAGAGAAAATGCAAAATGATGATCTAAGATTCAATAACAAAATGAAATTAAACTTTTTGTGACTAGATTTGAGAAAATGAATTTAAGTGAAGTAACTTCGAACTAAAAAGGATTTGATTAGATTTAGAAGAAAATCTAGAAGGGAAAAATTTTAAAATAGTCGAACGTCTTGAAAGAAATGGGTATTAGATGAAGAAAAAACTAAGCCTTAGATAGGAAATGAACTATTGTTAAATAAAAAATGAATAACTTTTCGAAAAATAAATTTAAACTTAGTTAAATTAATTTGAAAAAAAGAATTTAAAGATAAAATATTCAAACTAAATGAGTTTAATAGGAAAGGATTGAAATTAGAATAACCTAAAATTAAGAAGCTTAAGTTGTTAAAATAACTGGGACAACTAAGCCAAACATATTTTATTAATTTTAAAACTTAAATGGTTTATGATTAAACTAAATTAATAGGTTTAAAATTCCGAAGTCAAATAAAGTAAAGAAAACATGAATATAATCTTAGGTTTTTACCAATCCAACTTTGATTCTTAATTCATTTATTTCTTATTAAAATTAAACTTTAAAATAAAAATACCTTTGAAAATTTTAATGTATTGAACATTTTATTTAGTTCCCTCTTTCTCCACATATACTCCTTATTCTATTAAGCATCACATCATATAAAAACAAGAAAAAAGTAAGAATTTTTTAACAAATTTTAATTATGGACTTTTTGATTAGAGCTCGTTACTAATTTAATTTCGATCACTTGGGATTTTTAAGTTAAGGCCTATATGAGTCGGAATTGTAAGAGTTGGACGAATTCAAGGTCTGGCTTTAAGAGAGAGAGACTCTTTCTTCTCTTTATAACCTATGTTTTCATGGTTATGGACTCTCTTGCTCTACTCACTACTTCCTCTCTTATTGCTTTTTGAATCAATCTATAAACCAGAACTAAACTTACATTGTACTCCCTCCTGTCAACTCCCCTTTAGTTGCTCCTCCTTCTTCAAGTTTTAACTCATCCTGCTCATCCTTCTTGAGTCCCATTCTACCTATTTTTATCTAAGTTTTTATTTTTTTTGTCTCCTATAATACAACTGGTTAATAACCTTATAAAAATTAGTAGTAATGTCAGAACCTAATGTACACTTTAGTAAGGACTTTCCTTGCTTAGCCAAAGATCCTACTAAATCCATTGCTTCAGCTAACTTGCACACCTATCCTATACAAATAAGTAGACCTACTGAACCTTATATCCCAAAAGCCTTAGAAATTAAGTCAAACAAGTCATGGAAGTAGGTCTTGGACGATAACTCCAGCTCAGTCAAGCTCTAATTTTACTCCCTATAGAAAATTGAAGCGAAATACATTGTGGCCCCTAACATAGAAATAATTAGAGAAGACATGAGGAAATGGAAGGCAATAATGCTCGGATTTTTCATAGAAAAGAGACCTTCCTTCCAAGTTATGAACTTCTAGGTTACAAAACAATAGAAAAGATTTGGCCTTCATAAACTATTAATAAATGACATATTCTTGTTTAGATTCATCTCTACAATACTAGCACAAAAATTATTAGAGATGGGACCCTGACACTTAACTACAAACCCCCTTTGATATAGAGTTAGAAGCTAGGTATTAATATTCAAGACTTAAAGCACAAGCACATTCCTATCTGGGCTTGCATTCACAATATGTCCCTGGAGTACTAGACTACTAGGAGGTTGAGTAACTTAGGGAGCTATATAAAGCCCCTTTATGCCTAGATTGAACCATTGCAACACTTAAAAAGGTCAACTTTTCAAGATTATACATTATAGTAGAGGCTTCTAAAGGTTTGCTAAAGGTAAAAGCAATAAAGAGATTAAATAAGAGGATAAGCCTTTTAAAATATCAGGTAATTATTATTATGTATAGTTGGAAACTAAGTAGCTTTATGCCTAAGTGATCTTGTGTCCCTACTAGGAGGAAAATTGTCATAGGGGAATATAATGAATTGAACCAAATATATTGAAGGGGAGAAGTTGATCCAACCCACAACATACCCCAGGTTGGTAAAAAGACAAGGTAGCCACCAAAGAACTTAAGCATATGACAAATGCACAGATAATAAATGAGGAGAATAATGAAATAGATAAGGAAATTACAAAGAAAAACGAAGCGTGCTTGTAAAATCCATTCAAATGGAATCATCTAGTTTATTTAAGCCACTTATAGAGACAAAGTTCAAATAAGAATCAATGGAGGAGGTAGACTCAGACATTAGCTTTAAGAGAGTGACAAGGAGAAGTTGTAAGAGGAAGAAGAAGTCTTTAAGCTCCTAGACATAATGTCCTTACTAATCCGGTATGGTTGAATTATTTTAATAGGCAAAGAATGGTAGCTAATAAATCAACAGCTAATCCATCTTAAAGTCTTAAGGAAGAGCATGTTATACCAAAATAAGTTCTAAAAATGTAGGTTATCCTACTCACAAGTATACGAGGTAAATGTAGTCCAATACCCAGGGTCATCTTCTTAAGGAAGTGAAAGTGGTTTACTCAAATTAACTTTGAATAATAATAAAAACCAATGCAATCCTAAACACTTTATCCTGATTTTTTAAGTAAAATGCTTTAAAGAAAATTAAGCAATTAAACTGAAACATAAACTAATTTAATTAAAGGCAAGAACGATTTGATCAATTGGTGTGGAAACTCTTGAGAAATTAACTTCACAAATTTAATCTCCTACGCATAACTAAGGGGAATTAATTGGATATTTGTCTTGCTAAAATTAACAATTAAGTTTTAAAATCAATTCAACTAATAAACTAAATCTAACTTTCGTATTCAAAAAGTTTATCATCTAAATCAATTTATGTCAACCCAACTAATAATTACCCATTTAATATATTTCTAATTCATAACTAAGCGTTTGTAATTTCTCGTTCTAATATTAAACTTCTTCTCTCCACACTATTACATCCAATAAGCTCAAAAACTATTGCAAATAATAACATTCTAAAACAGTCCCTTCATCATGTAGAATTAACTAAATTAGATACATTAATTCTCAAGAACAAATAATCAGCTGATCATAGAATAAACACAATTCATCATCTTCCTGTAATTCAATCCCAGGTTAACAGTAAATAGAGAAAAGTAAAAGCGATGAATAGGGTAAATAAACTAAGGATGGACTAACCAACCAACAAAGCAATGATAGATAAAATATTTTCAACAAAGGAAAGATAAATGATTTCAACAGTAGCAGAAGATGAAATAAAAATGAACAAAAAAATTTGAAAACTCTCAGATGAAGAGGTTTGTGGTAAATGTCCTACCAAGCTTTAGCTTTAACTCTCGCTTTTTGCTCCAAGCTCCACCTCTCTGCTATTTTTCTCTCTTCATTACAACAACTGTTTTCTCGACTTGTTATTTTCTTTTTTCCCCTTTTTTTGAGCCTCCACCTTATCTCTTTTTCTTTTCTTTGCTTTTTATTTATCTAAGAGTCTAGATTTAAGTTTAGGTTTTGTTCGCTGCCATTTACATGCCTAACATGTGACCATAAATACAGGAAAAATTTCATGCCCGTGACTGTGGAAGTCAAGGGCATGACCCCCTTATCACGCATGCGTTATCATGGGCGTGACAATTAGTCACACCATTTTCATGCAATGTTTTATTTTATTTTTCATGCAACGTTCACAAAATACAGTCACACCATCTTTCATTCTTTTATGCATAATTTTTCTTGTTTTTCATGCAACATTCACAAAACACTCCATTCAATATTCATATAACATTCACATCATTTTCACTCAATTCATTTCAAATTTGGATTAAAAAATAATTTGTAACCAAAATTAAGATATAAAGACTAGCAAACTTAATAGAAATTAGGCACAATAGAACACTAATCAAAGCTTTTAGGTTTCAATCATATATGGTTTAATAATAGATTCCAAAGAGCTAAATTATGGAACAATATATGCAAAATTAGTAATGGGATTAATGAATTATGGCTAGTGGTTGTAGATAATGACATTATTTCTTAGTGTTGATTAAATGTTGACATGTTATTAACTATATGTTGACATATCACGAACTTATCTTATAACTACCTAATATATATCTCTGAGAGATGACGTGTACTAATGATAAGGTACAAGGGAGAGTGATAAGTAATTATTATCATTTTAGCCTAAATGACTTATCGTTTTATAAGAGCCTAAACATAAGTCATTTAAGTTATCTTCTTGCCCTAATTGTGGTTCAGCTAGGACTTTTTACTGCAATAGCTTCTTGGGGCATATGAGAGAGCATGAGGTAACCTCTAAGAATATGGTTTACACCATTGTGATCTTCACAAGGGAAAGAGTAATTTGATATAACGAAAACTATTTTTAAAATAGACTAAGAGATCTATAATGCTTAAACAGAAGGTTGTGAAAGGACAACTAAGAAGAAACACATAATTCTTGACTCCTTTTTAGCAAAAGAGGCACTAATACTAAGATAAAATGGAGGGATAAAGAGAATAATAAGATAAAGATCTTCGTATTCTCATAAGTACATTCACATATATAGAGGAGATATTTATACAAGTTAAGCTACACTAAAAGAAGAAAAGAAACCCTAATAATATGGTAATTATATGCATGATTTGAGTGTTAAATAGATGCTAATAAGTTTTTAAATGAAAGCTAAGAGTTAACTACAAGATATGTTAACAAGTAAAAATATTCATATAAGAAGAATAATGGGAGAACCAAAATGACCTAATATTTATAGAATAGTAAGAATCACAAATAACAAGCATCTAAATAATTTACAGAACCCATAAACTAGATCAAGCAAATGATTTAAATGAGAATTGATATGGATAAATACAAATTAGGGACAAAAAACCATTATATTTTTTACTTTATATATGTAGATATTATATACAACTTTCCTTTCTAATTCCCTATAGTTATGGTGTTCCTCTTAAGCTTCAAATTTGGGGCAATGGTGGCTATATGAATGATGAACATGCTCTCTCTTTGAGAGAAGTTAAGAAGTGAGAATGATAATGGTAAATGTGAGAATAATGAGTATGATGGTTAGAGTTAGATGAATAAGAGGAAGAACTAAGTTTGGCATGTGGGTGGTGAGACAATTAGGACTTGATGAGTAGGAATAAGAACGAAAATAATAATGTCCCGATAGTGAGTGTGGAGGTTAGGTTTGAAGGATAGGAGGGAAAACCAAGAGAGTGATGTTTGGGTAGTGAGTGTAGCAATCAGAACAAAGAGGCAAAGAGAAGAGAAGGTTCTAGGGTATTTTATTTTTCTTTCTTTTCTTATAATATAAAAGTTACTCTTTTTAAGTTTTTGTTTGTTTTTATTCTTTTTCTTGTGTTTTTAGTTATGGTTTCCAGAAAGAAGGAAATAATTACTTAAAATGTGTTTTGTTTTATAACGTTGTGATTTTTTGTTTTTAAAAATTTTGAAAAAGACACAATAACTTTATATAAACAAAAAATCTATGTTTTCTTTATTTATGGAAATTTGTAGTGAAAAAAACATTTTTTTTCAAAATGTTGCAACCTTTTTTTTTCCTATTAGGTACTCTCTAAGATAAAGACCAATGATTTCTCTAAAATTTATGTGAACTTCTTCTTCTTCCTCTTCAAAGACCAACTTGAAGAACAAAATCCTCTTAAACTTCAACCATACTACATTTTCTCGTGCTTTTAGTTATGGTTTCCAAAAAGAAGGAAATAATTACTTAAAATGTGTTTTGTTTTATAACATTGTGATTTTTGTTTTTAAAAATTTTGAAAAAGACAAAATAACTTTATATAAACAAAAAATCTATGTTTTCTTTATTTATGGAAATCAGTAGTGAAAAAATACCTTTTTTTCAAAATGGTGCTACCTTCTTTTTTTTCCTATTAGCTACTCTCTAAGGTAAAGACCAATGATTTCTCTAAAATTTATATGAACTTCTTCTTCCTCTTTAAAGACCAATTTGAAGAACAAAATCCTTTTAAACTTTAACTGTACTATATTTCGTACTTCTTCCCTCAAAATTCTTTTGAAATATCATGACAAAGATATGTTTCACAAGTCTTAGAGAACGAACAAGCTACTCCTTTTGTTTCCTAGTCTTTTTGACTTATCTCAAAGAAAGAACAAAGATTTTCATCGATGCTAAAAATTGGTTAATTTGAAATAAACTAATTGAAATTTTGTATTCTTTTGTTATCATTGCAATTTCTTGGATTCAATATATCTAATTTTTTATCTAGGTTCTTTGATTTTAACCTTTCAAGATCTTTAAGTCAATTTATTTCATTTTTGTTTTTTTAAGGTGTTCTTGATTAATCATATGTATATATATGTGAGAGAATGATTTTTTAAAATTTAATCTTTATATTTTTGTGACTTTTACACTCATTTTAATTGTTAGGTAAGTTAGTTGAACACATTTGGTATGGACTACAACTCATTACATTGGCTAGTTTATTTAAAATTTTGGGAACTTCATTAGTAGTTTCATCCCTAGTAGTTTCATTTTATGTATAAGATTATGTGATCTCAACTAGTATTTGTAAGCAAATTCTAGAGTTCCTTAATCATGAAAGAGAACTTTTAACAAAGAATACTTGAATTTGGTGTAAATATTTCAAATGGATCAAATTCTTACCAAAGAGAAGTGTCATTCATCTATCACAACAAGCTAATGTCATTTTAACCAAAATCCAAGTTAATCAGTCTAAACATGCCAGTATATTCATTCACTCATATTATGCATTTCTAATCCCAATCAAGTTCATTTAATGATCAAGCATCTCTAAACATTAAACGGGAAAACAAACACACAAAACACAAATAATGATTTTTTTACACACACTTGAACATCACACTCTTCCTAATATGATACAAAAAAGTAAAACAAGGATATAGGACAAAGACAAAAATTAACATAAACAAGGATAAGCATTTAAAGTAAAAGAAATTAAACTAACAATTAACAAAGAAAGGGATAGAAATACGATACAAATGTGGGCGTGATCATTGTGTTGATCTGGAGTGGAACGTGATATACTACATCGAGGAATGAAGAATAACTATAAGGAAATCAGATAGAAGAGACGAGAGAGTAGGCCTACACACACAAAGAAAGCAGATTAAGTCCAGTTTTACAAAAAAGAAATAACAACTAATTGAAAAGCAAAACAGAAATTATATAGGCTGCCTCCCATTTAGCGCTTCTTTAATGTCTTTTAGCTAGAAACCTCAATCGTTATGCTCAAGATAGATTGCTCAAAGTGATTGAGTCCACTGTTTTCTTCTCTTCCTTGGGACCTTTCCTCAAGAATTCATCAACCTCTCCCTTAGTTGCATCTACCAGCAATTGGAAGCATTCATTACTCTTTTTAACCAAGTTCAGCTTATTTTCTTCTTCATTAAAGATTGAAAATTTTACTATTTCTCCCAAAATAGTCATGCTCAGCTTTTCATTTTTCACATCAATCAAGATATTAGTAGTGGCTATAAAATGCCTCCCTAGGAGTATGGTGTGCTCCTCCCCTTGTTGTTTAACCTCCCCTATGTCTAGGACCACAAAGTCTATAGGAACAATTAATCCATTAACCTTTACCAACATATCTTCCATTATTCCTTTCAGATAACGAATTGACCTATCAGCTAATTATAGGCATATATTGGTTGGTCTTAACTGTCCTATATCCAGTTTCTTACAAATAGATTGAGGCATAAGGTTTGTACTTACCTCAATGTCAAGCATACCCTTAATCTCATCACCATTACCCATCGACACTTACATAAGAAAACTCCTTGGATCCTTCAATTTAGGGGTAATTACTGTTGTAGCACTGCACTTACAACATCCAAAACTATCACCTTCTTGTTTGGCTCAATCTTCCTTTTTTGGTGCTTAGTTCCTTGAAGAACTTCACATAAGTTGGAATGTTTCTAATCTCACCTAACAAAGGCAGGTTAATATTAACTATGGAAAACATGTTATAAAGATAAGAAAATTGCTTATTTTGTTTTGATTCCTTAAGGCGGCTCAGATATGGGATCAGTAGCTTATAAGGATTAGTCACGTTATGTAATCTTGGTCCTTCATTGCAGTCAGTTGCATGCCCTAGTTTTTCACCTTTCTGAACTTGACTTAAAGGGTTGTCATGCCCATTGCTTCCTTTATTCTACTCACCATCTTCATTGGGAAGGCCCTCCTCCTCTTAATTTCTTGTACCAAATAAATTAAAAGGGATCCCAACATGCTTATCGATTAACTTACCACTTCTAAGAACAGTGACTGTTTGGGCTTTCTCAGTTTGACTAGGCAACTTCCCTTTCTGATTGTTGTGTATTCAAGTTGCGAGTTGCCCTACCTGGATCTCATTTCTCTTCACAGATGCCTCCAAAGAATGGAAACTCTTGTTGTTCATTTCTTGATTTTGAGTTATGACCTGAATAAACACATTCAAGCTTTCCTCCAAAGAAGGCTTACTTAGGGGGTTTTTGAAGTGAGGACTATCCTTGTAATAATTTGACCTCTGAAAATTTTGGTATTGTGGTAGGGACTATATTGGTGGATTATCGTTCTTCCATGAAAAATTAGGTTGGCTTCTCCAACCAAGGTTATAGGTGTTTGAGTACAAATCATTTCGCTCCTTTGGTTGAAA
>JANZXP010000008.1:14381259-14410332 GCA_027576715.1 Erythroxylum flavicans | reverse complement strand
CCCCCCCCCCCCCCCCCAATTTAAACATCACATTGTTCCTAATGTGACACACAAAAGATAAAAAAGGAGTCTAGGGCAAAAGAAAAAAATTAACACGAACAAGGACAAACATTAAAGACTGAAAGAAATTAAACTGTGTATAGTACGGACAATAAAAAGAATAAGGAAAGGAATACGATATGAAAGTGTAGTGGTAGCTGCATCTATGCGGTGTGAAGCATGACGTCCGAAATTGAGGAGTGGAGACAGCTGCAAGTAAGACAAACAAAAGAGATTGAAAAGAAGGACTGTGTACACAAAGCAAACATATTAAGTTGAGTTTCACTAAAAGAAATAAAAAACAACTAAATTGAAAGACAAAACAAAAATGATATGAGTTCTCTCCCATATAGCGCTTCTTTAATGTCTGTTAGCTGGACACCTTAATTTTTACGCTCAAGATGGATCGTCTAAAGTGATCGATTCCCCTGTTGCCTTCTCTTCATGGGTCTTCTTCTTCAAAAAATTTTCAACCTCTCCCGTAGTTGCATCATCCAGCAATTGATAACACTTATCAATCTCCCTCACTAAACTCAATTTTTTTTCTTCTTCTTCCTGCAACACAAAATCAAAGTCTGTAGGATTAAATTGGTCAACACGAGAGCATTATTCATAAACAATAGTTGTAGGAACAGATTCAACATTAAAGATTGAGAATTCTACTATTTCTCCTAAAACAATCATGCTCAGCTTTCCGTTTTTTACGTCAATCAAGGTATTAGTAGTAGCCATAAAAGGCCTCCCTAGGAGTATGGTGTGCTCCGTCCCTTACTGTTTAGCTTCCTTCATGTCTAAGATTACAAAGTTTACAGGAATAATCAATCCGCTAACCTTCACCAACACATCTTCCATTATTCCTTTTGTCTTATCAGCTAATTATAGGCACATATTGGTTGGTCTTAATTGTCCTAGATCCAGTTTCTCATAAATAGATTGAGGCATAAGGTTTATACTAGCCCCAAGGTCAAGCATACCTGTAACATCATCACCATTGCCCATTGATACTTGCACAAGAAAACTCCCTGGAACCTTCAATTTGGAGGGTAATTGCTACTGTAGCACCGCACTTGCAACCTCTGAAACTATCATCTTCTTGTTTGGCTCAAACTTTTGTTTCTTGGTGTTTAGTTCCTTAAAGAATTTTATATAAGTTGGAATGTTTCTAATCGCACCTAACAAAGGCAAGTTAATATTAACTCTGGAAAACATATTATAAAGATCAAAAAATTGCTTATCTAATTTTGATTCCTTAAGGCGGCTCGAATATGGGATAGGTGGTCTATAAGGACTAGTCGCCTTATGCGATCTTGGTCCTTCATTGCAGTCAGTTGCATGCCCCAGTTTTTCATCCTTTTGAACCTGACTTGAAGAGCTATCGTGCCCATTGCTTCCTCTATTTTGCTTACTTTCTTCGTTGGGGAGGCTCTCCTCCTTTTGATTACCTGCACCATAAAGATTATAAGGGATCTCAACATGCTTATCAATTACCTTACCACTTCTTAGAATAGTAACTGCTTGTGCTTGCTCAGGTTGACTAGGTAACTTTCCTTTTTAATTGTTGTGTAATTAAGCGCTGAGTTGCCCTATTTGGATCTTAATCCTCTTCACAGATGCCTCAAAAGACTCGAACCTTTTGTTGTTAGTTTATTGATTTTGAGTTGTGACCTGAATAAAAGCATTTGGGCTTTCCTCCAAAGAAGGCTTGCTTAGTGGGTTTTGAAGTGAGGATTACCCTTGGTAATAATTTGGCCTCTGAAAATTTTGGTATTATTATTAGGGCTGTACTGGCGGATTATTGGTCTTCCATGAAAAATTGGGGTAGTTTCTCCAATTATAGTTGTAGGTGTTTGAGTATAAATCATTTCGCTCCCTTGGTTAAAAACCATTGAGTGAGTTCACTTATTCCTCCCCATTTGCAAAAGACTCATAAGAAAACGAACAAACGTTAGCTCCATGACCACAAGTTCCATATATACCACATACCTCTTGATTTGGAACATTTTGGGGTGGCCTTATAGTTAGCATCTTCACATGCCTCGTCAACTCAGCTAACTGCATAACCAATTCTTAATTCGAGCTCACTTTATGAACTCCATCTCTTCTTCCCCTCAGGCTCTTTTGTTGAGAATTGGCCCCCAACATTTTGAAGACCTTATATGTTTCTTCACCCGTCTTCTCTCCCACAGCTCCTCCTGCTGCATTGTCCACCGTATACTGACATTGTTGTGTCAATCCATCATAAAAGAACTGGTTTTGCATGTGGAGTGGAAAATGATGGTGTGGACACTGAATGAGCAGGAGTTTGAAGCATTCCCACGCCTCATAGAATGACTCTCCCTCCATCTGAGTGAAAGTAGCTATCTTTGTCTACAACTTAGAAGTCTTTTTTTGGGAATAAAACTTTCCCATGAACTTATTGTATTCCTTTTCCCATGTAGTCAATGAATCAGGCGGAAGGGTCATTAGCCATGTCTTAGCCCAATCTTTCAATGTGTATGGGAAGCACTTTATCCTGAGTTGATCTTCATTAAAGCCATCCAACAGGAATGTCTAGAGAGTGGTATAGAATTCCCGAATGAAGTTTAAAGGGTCTTCATTAGGAATCCCATAGAAAGAGGGCAGCATTTTGTAGTGGTTTCTGGCTGCCTCTCCCAAACGAATGTATGAAGTAGTAGTACTAATTACTGGTTTGGCATACTCCTTCATTACTGGTTTCCTTTCACCCATCTTTTGATCTTCTGATTTGAATCCCTCGAGATCGTCTTCAAATTCCTTTGGAAGTTCTTTTATCTGATGTATATTGTCAATAAAAGGAGCAAGTTCACCATCCTGAGACCTCCTTCCTCTCAAAAACTAAATAAAAACAACAGTTAATTAATAAGAAAATTACTAAAATAACTCAATGAAATAACACGAAAAAAATGTATAAACAAACAAAACAATCGATGAAACAATCAAAATCACTTTAGCAAATAAAAACAATCAAAATTAATTTAAGTTTAAAACACTAAACACCTCTCCGGCAATGGCACTAAAAATTTATTATACCCAAAAGGTTCTAAAATGATCTAGGCTATTCTACTCACAAATATACAAGATAGTTATAGTTGATAACTTAAGGTCGTCTCTTACAAAGGTGAAATTGGTCAACGTAAATTAATTTTGAATTAAAACATAAAAATAAAAGCAATGCATTCTTAAACATTCTATCCCGATTGTTGAGTGAAAGCTTTTTAGACGGAATCAGCTAGGAGCAAAGACAAATAGATTAACCGAAGTAAAAAAAACTCTTGAGAATTAATTTCACTAATTTAATCTCCTATGCATGATTAAGGGAAAATGACTGGATTGTTGTCTTACTAAAATTAATACTTAGGTTTTAAATCGATTCGAATAATGAACTAGTCTAACTTTCGTATTCAATAAGTTATTATCCAAATTAATAATGAAAACTCGACTACCAATTACCACTTAAGTTAATATATTTCTAGTTCTTAACCTAAATGTCCATGGTTTCTTAATCCGTATTAAACTTTATCTCTCGAATCTTTATTTAACACTAAAATTATGCAAAGTTTGGCCATTCTATTACATCCATTCAGTTCAAAAACCATAACAATAAATAAGACAACATATCCGTAACCTAATCATGCATATTCAACTAAATAGCTGCATTAATTCTCAAGAAAAGAGATCAGCCCATCACGAATATCACCATGTTCATCATCATTAAACACTTTAATCGCATGTTATTGTCAACAAAAGTATTAAAGAAATAATAAAACAGTGAATACCAAATGGATTATCAAAAGAAGCAAATAACAGTCGCCTAAATTAATAAGAGTATAAGTCAGTTAATAACATATAGTAAAATGAAAGAAACAAAGCGACAAATGAGAAATATAATAGGCAAACAAATCATCGGATGAAGAGTTGTAGAAATCTACAGTCCTTCTCAAGCTTCCAACTTTGGCTCTCGCCTTCTGCTTCAGCTTCTTTCCCCGATAAATGTTTGCAGAAATTGAATGGGATTTAGCTCCAGCTCTCGCTTTCGGCCTCTCCCAAGCTTCCAACTCTCTGCTATTTTGCTCTTCGTCCTAACTCACTCTGTTTTCTTTCTCTGTTTCTGTCTTTTGTTTATCTTCGTCTTCTTCTTCTTCTTCTCTATCTCTCTGCGCCTCCCATGTCTGTGTCTCTGTATGAGTGAACCAATGAAACGGTGAATGAAAGATGATTCTCTTCAGCTGCCACCCTTTCTTACTTTTATTAACCTATCTTTAGGTTTAGGGTTGCATGCCTTAACGTCGTGAGCTGCCACATATTAAAGCCAGAATTAATGTTAAAACTTCTCACAGGCGTGCATAGGGAGTCATAAGTGTGACCCCCTTTGTCACACCCGTGCATGAGGAGTCACAGGTGTGACATCCCCGTGCACACCCGTGCACCTGTGACTCCCTTGTCACCCCGTGCATTAATCATACACAATGGTGACATAAAATCACCACGTTGCACAGTGGTGACTGTGCATAACATTAACGCAAAAATTATGTGACTTCGGTGTTTTAATGTAAAATTCACAAAATAACCCAATTAACATTCATGTAATATTCACACCATTTTCACTCAATTAATCTCAAATTTGGATCAAAATATAAGGATTTGTAACCAAAATCAAGATATGAAGGCCATTAAAAGCAATAGAAATTAGACACAACAACTATCACAGTTGATTGTTACTATATCAATCTTGCTTTAAGTGACCCCTAAACTAACGAAGGATCATCTAAGCCATATAACTTCTTATACTGTTGCTAAAAATGTTATAAATTCAGCTTCCATTGTGGGTAAAGCAACACATGATTGTTTCTTTCTTTTCTATAATATAACATCATCGTTAAGTGAGAAAAATCCAGAGGAAGATTTTCTCTCATTTAAATCTCCTTCCTAATATGTATCTAAATACCTTTGTATCTGTAGATTGTTACCTTAATAACATAATCATGACATATATGAGACTTACTGGAATAGGTAATTTTCTTCAATTATTCCCTTTGTTATGGCGTAATTGGACAAAACTTCTTGCCAAGAACTTTACCTTTAATAATAGGATTATATATTGGTTTGCAACCTTGCATACGACATTGTTCTAAAGTCTTTTGAATATAAGTCACTTAAGAAAGTAACAATAATCTTTTTGAATGATCTCTTGAAATCTTAACTCTAAGAACATTTGTAACTTCACCCATGTCTTTTATCTCAATTCATATCACAACCAATCTTTGATTTTCTTAATAAATTCACAGTCATTACAAGCAATCAAAATGTCATCTACATATAAAGATAAAATCGCAAATTTATCTTTGGATCTCTTAGTATATACGTAATGGTCTTTATTAAGCATATGAAAGCCATATGAAATGATTATGTTATGAAAATGAATGTACCACTACCTAGAAGACTGCTTTAAAACATATATGATTTCAATAACTGACACACTTTCTATTGTTAGCCTATCTTAATGAACATATGGGTTGTTTCATATAAATATCTTCTTTTAATTCTCCATTTAGAAAATCAGCCTTTACATCCATTTGATGTAATTCAATAGTCAAGTTGGCTATTATAGTAAGATTAAACGAATTAAAGCAAACACTCGTAACAGGTCAAAATGTTATGTCATAATTGATTCCCTCTTGTTGTATATATCATTTTTCCATAAGGCGTGCTATGTATCTTTCAATACTACCATTAGGATTTTGTTTTATTTTGAGAAACGTTTTGTTTTTAATAGCTTTGTGCCTATTATGGTCAACCAAGTCTTATACTTAGTTCGAGCTTTAAAAAGTCATTTCTTTTTTATTGCTTACATCCATTCTTTTTTAGTAGGACTATTAAGAGTCTCATGTACATTTCTTAGCTCATTATCTTCTTGTGGGATTATCATGTGAATTTCTCCTTCTATTTCAAAACAATGTTAGGGAATCTGTAATGATTACTTCAAAATTAATGTGATTTATAAGAAATAAATTCATCAACATCTTGATTACTTCTACTCGGATCAGGTATGGTACCTAAACTTTTAATGGATTATAATCTTAACTGTCATTAAGTTAATTCTTCAAGTTCTAGACTACTCCCACTTAGATAAAGTCCCTTTTCATGATTCCTAGTAATAAAATCATTATGATCAAAAGTTATATATAGAAATAGGTCTTCTCATATTCCACTATGCTTTGGAAAGACATATTGTAAAAATGTGACATCTCATGATTCAAATTCAGTTACACCTTTATTACCTCGTTTACCTATGAATACATACCCTTTTGAGTGTGCCAAGTATCCAACAAAAATACTTTTCTTCCATTTTAGGTCTAGTTTCCCATACTTATAAGAGAGATCATAAACATAGGTAGTACAAACTTATGGTCTTGGATGTTCCGTGCTAGGTTTTTTTCCTATCTATAACTCATATGGAGTGTTCATAACTTACTTTTTGGTCACTTGATTAGATAAATAAGTGATTGTAAGCAATGCATCACCCCAATAGGTGGTTGGTAGATTTGCTTATGCCATAATGGACCTAATCATTTTCAATAGTGTTCTATTATATCTTTTTGTAATGCTATTTTGTTATAAGGTTCGAGGAATAGTTAATTTTCTTTCTTTCCTTTTTCGTCACACAACATCTTGAACTTATCGAATAAGTTTTCTTATCCTCAATCATTTGTTAATGCTTTTATTTTCTTGTCTAATTGATTCTTTACCAAATTCATATACTTTATGATACAATTTAATGCTCCCAATTTGTGAGAACTAAATAGACATGACCATAACAAGTATAGTCATTTATAAAAGTGATGAAGTGTATAAACCCATATCATGCCCTTATATTCATTAGACCTGAGATTTTTGGATGAATTAATTGTAATGGATTAGAAGCTAATGTTTCCTTTCCAAATGGATTTTGTGATATTTTACTAGCCAAACAATGTTCACAAGTAGGTAAATCTACTTGATGTAAATCACCTAAGAAGCATTCTTTAGTTAATCTACTTATTTGATTTTGACCAATATAACTTAGTTTAGCATGCCACGAAATTGAAACATTATAGGAATTATTAGATGATATAAACAAAGAATAACCTATATTACTATTTGAATAAACAATACCCAAAACAATAAAACCATCTAACATAAAACCATAACCATAAGGAATATGTTGAAGATATAAATCCATATTATCACTGTGGAAATTTACATCAAAACCAATACTAATCAAAACTAGCAGAAAGATAAGATTTTGTCGAATCTTTGGAGTGTACAACACTTTATGTAGAATTAAGGATCAACCACCTGACATGTCTAATTTCTAGGTTCTTATCCCTCATACAACAACCCTTGAGTTGTCTCCTACATAAATCCATTTTGCTTCATACAAGATTTTTCAGAATTACATAAAGGCATCTTTGTCCTTCGGTGCATGGTTGGTTGCTTCTGAATCTACAATCTACAAGGGATGTGATTTGGATAGAAAAACATAATAAAAGACATTCACATAATAAATGTCTACTTTTTTGGCTCGCTATATTTACGAGTAAAATGAACCTTATTGCTACAATTAAAGCATTAGACCCTTTTCATATTTTGCTTTTTAAAAGGACATTTTCCTTTTATGTGGTAGTTTTATTTTACCTTCTTTGAGTCCTAAGCATAATGGGTAAATTTGTTACCTTTTTTCTATTTGGATCCACCATAATGCTTACACTTTCCATTCACATCTCTATGTAAGCTAGAACCAACTACATATAACTCAGAGGACATCTTAGAGGCTTCAAGATGTTCTTCTTCTAGTATGAGATGCCTCACAACATCTTCCATTATCTTGATACTCTTATTGTAAGTTAGATGCATCTTTATATGCTTCTAACTATGAGGTAATGAACTGATCATAGCTTGTACTTATTGTCCATCTAATAATTTATGACCAACATCGTACATCTCACTTGTCATGTTTGTTATATGCCTCAAATGCTTTTGCATTAGTTGATCGAACTATTTCTTATAAGTGTCGAACTTAATAGTGATTAACCTCACATTGGTAACTAAGATGCCTCCAAAACATGTAGCTAAAGTAGATTACATGTCCTTAGCAATTTTATATTTGTGGAACTCATGTATAATGTCATTATCCATACTACTCAGTAATATAATACGAGCCAATGAGTACTTTTTCTTCCATATTTTATAAGCATCACGATCCTATTTACGTTGGGTTGTATTGGCTTCCTTAAGAACATCTATAGTTATGTTTAACAGTTCGAGAGCCTCCTAATCTTACATTATATATAAATTCTAAATCTCATAATTATTGTCATTTAACTTCTTACCCTTTTTGAGTTAAACAACAATAATTCTTTGATATAATAGCCATAACATAAACTCAAAGTTTCTACAGAAAGAAAATAAATGCATATTATTTTCATGTCATATATACATATATTGAATAATCAAATTTCAATTATCTACGAAATCTAAAGAGTACATATGTTCTTAATCATCATTCATATGACAATTAAATACCAATTTTCATACTCAAGAAGATTTTTCAAACATAAAAATTAATATAGCATATATTCTAATAAAACTGAATAATATCAAACTTGACATACATTAATAAACATAATTTATGTTGTTCATTATAAATTAGTTTAATACACAATAATGAGCCCTATATTGAGAAGAGTCAATGAAATCATGTGGTAAAGTCCTAAAAGTTCAATATAATATTGTTTTAATAATTTTGATTAGAAGGCCAGTTGGACAAAAAGTCCAAATTAATTCTTTTATTTGAACTTCTCCCATAAATTTTATCACTAAACATTTATATGATTTCAGAGTATGTCTTAATTCCAATGTATGCTTAACAATTCTCTTTCTCGTTATGGAAAAGTTCAGAGTAAAGTTATATACTTCACTTCAGCTTCTATGAAAGCTAAAAATCCTTCAAAATACATCTTTTACATTAAGTAATTACATGTTGCATTAGATCTTTGCTAGAAAGATATCACATTTGGAGTAACTACACTAACATAATGATGACTCATCTCATAGGAAGATATCTCGTACATCATAATGTATGAAGGAGAAAAGGTTAACACTTTTTATTCAACTTTACTATATGGGAACTCTTATTCAAAGTAAATATTACATATTTAATGTCTATATCAATTAATAGCAATGGATATTACACAATTAAGTTCTTCAGTAACTTAACTTACCTACTTTAATTTATTTGATAAAGATAGAACTAAGTGAAATATGAGCAAGGGACAAAGAGGTGATATGAGTACAGTTCTAGCCTCGATGATTGGGTATGCAATGATATTGAAACTAGTAGTTATAGTTCACCATAGGGATGTCATATAAGAAAAGCCACTAGAATCAAAAGTCATACAGTCCATAGCTCCGAATCAATAATACAATTGTCAATATTATGAGTGTCAAAGATATATAGTAATTTCCATCATTACTTCGGTCAAAGTTTGTGGTAGAATAATCTATCATGGAAATGATAGATAATTAAGGCTTACTAATGACCACAAAACTTAACTTATGCCTTATATAGTAGTTGTATCCTTATTTTTTTATAGCTTATAATTTATGCCAGTGATATGGATACCCATGTATTTAAAGCATGTATCTCTAGTATGCTTTGTATTTCCATTGTGAGTACACCTTCCTCCATCCTACTGCCATTAAATGTGGTTGAATAGAAGTGGTTCTTCTAATGGTCACAACAACACCATTATACACATTCTCCATTGCAGATGCTACCACATCTTAGTAAATATCTTCTTTTTAAACATATGCATAACCACTCAATGGTGGAAAAAGGTTGTTGGAGAACATTACTTCTAATATTATGAAGTTCATCATCTAACTCATACAAGAAAATATAAACTCTTTCCTGTTGTGGAAGAGAGTTATATTTATATACATATGGTATACACTCCATTGGATTGCGACAGTGAAAGTCAATCTCTGATTATAATCCTTGTATATATTATAGTATTTCTTAATGGTTGCACCCCTTTAATGTATCTGAATCGCACATTATTGGAGGTCATATACTTGTGATAATTTAGATCCATCAAAGTATGTTATAGCAATAAAATCCTAAACCTATTTGGCTATTGATAATCGAATGAAGTTCCCAACTAAGGAGGCTTCTATTAAGTTAATCAACCACCCTTTCATAATTGTATTCTCAATTTGTTGTTTTTGAAAGGATGGACCTGTTTTTGGTGGCTGCTCAAAATCTCCATTAATATGTCTCAGTTTATCTTTACCTGAGATGTAGATCTTAATAACATAAGACTAGAAGGCATAGTTGGAACCATCTAACTTGATGTTTAATGGCATTGTTATAGAATCAATGGTTGGTAATTGTAATGAGGTTTGGGATCGTAAAATGAATTTTATTATCTTGGTTGTCAGATTGTCAACTTTGGATTCGCTTGAGGTGTTTATTGAAATGTCAAATTTGTAAGGTCTACTATCCCTTTCTAAGTTAGTTTATAGGAAACCTAAGAACATGCTTTGATACCATAACAAATAATAATCTAAAATAATTCATTTTCATATCATTCCTTTAGTTTATTTTTGATAGATACATAAACAACGAGAGATTATTGGAAGTTATACTAGATATACAACATCTATGACTATCTTATTTTGAATTAAGGGATTTCTACAAATGTAATTTTTAAAAACAAATAATTTTAGTGACTCATACTAACAGATAATCTTGTTAAATTTAATAAGGATATGTGAATTGATTCACATATTTTTAAAGCTAAAGATGTGAAGTCAATCTTTATATTGAAAAATAAAAAGTGTTAAAAGTTTCACAAACTTCTCCGTAAACTTCTTTTGGCACGTACAAAATAAAACCAAGTAAAAACGAAATAATAAGAACACCAAAAATTTAGTAACGCAGCTCGGTACTCCTTGTCTACGTCTGCAGGGCCCTAACCCAGATTAGTTCTTTCACCGAAATATAATAGATTTACCCAAGGCTTTACTCAGCTGACACCACTCAACCCTTGACACTATCTCTCAACCTCACTTCCCGTGAAAGAATTTCATACCCAATAGTACGACTGCCTCGTACTAACCTCAACAGAGGATTTTCTAAAACAATCTTTTAATAAAAAAACAATAAACAAATAACTCAAGTGATTAAAATAATAAAGAACGAAAACTAAATACACTGGAGAAAAAAAACAACTTCCCTATGACCGAAGGTCCTCCAAAAAAGATCTGACAGTAGTTCCTGCACATGAGCCACCCCGCAAGGATAATTTCTAGCTTGATTAACTACTATACGATTTGTAAAGAACAGTGTGGAATATATGGATATACAGTCCCAATATGCAGATATCAACACAATCAACAATTAAACTCACAACCCATGAATCAACACCACATCATCGTTTTCACCAATCACTTACGCATCAGATGAGTTTCACTCACTCACCAATCACTTCTCACACACTGCGCAATACTCCTTAAAAAAATGTAGGTTACGTATATCACCTTGTATATTCAATCAATCAAAGAGACTAAAATATGTTTCCAGAAGAATTATCTTTAATTCACCAAGAGATCTTTACTCCCACATAAGTTAGATTAAGCTGGTGAATTGTTATTAACCCACGTCTATCAATACATACACTGCGCACTCAACCATGAAAACCGTAGGTCCATCTATTTATTCACATTGCGCACTCCACCTTGTAGGATAAGATTTAATTCCTGAACTATTCTACCCACATACACGCAACACCCACTCTTCATACTCTCTAATCAATCCTGGATCCAAAACAACCTTTTTCAAAGCTACAACTTTCGTATCTTCCATAAAACCTTTAATTGACAATAAAAAACCGTAATACCCTTTTGCTCCTCCAAATCCGTAAGACCCACACACTGCATTAAAATCAACTTCAATGCAAGATAGAATTCTAGTATATCTAGAACTTTATCCAATTAGTGTTTAAATTCAAGATGATAAGAAATATGTCAATTTAAAAATATGCCAAAATAAAATAAATAGATATATTCAACATATATTTAACAATTGCAATACATGATTTTTTAATATAAATATCTTTGTTTCCAATGCAACGTTCAACATTTACAATATGATAATATGATATATGCTTCTATGCAAGTTGTTTAAGGCATTACAATTTTCTTAGCTAATTTTTGTTTTAGGGACCATTATGATATAGCAACAAAGACAAGGCTATATCATTCATACTTATTTTGTTCTCTAATATTAGTTTAATTTAAATTAATACATACTCTTTATCCATGCAATTGGCTAACACTTGTCAATGATGGACTATTTTGTATTGCTAAGAACTCCAAATACAAATAATGTCTTCCATCATTATTATTTGTCTTCATATCTAAAAAATGTTATAATTTAGGGAAGTAACCCAATTCTCTTAAGACTTTACCTAATATGAGAAAGGTTTTGAAAGTTAAGAGTTAATGTCTTTTCCTATCTTCACCACCTGTTCTTTTTTAAATTATCTTTATAATAAACAAAATTTAATGTTTATTTTTTAGCAATATTATTGACTTTTGTTTCATAGTTCTTAAACATAGAGACTAACAATTTAATTATGATTCTTTTAAAAACTACAAGTTGTTAGTGGAGAGATAGTTCCTTCTAATGTTCTCAATTTGAAAATTTGGAATGCAAAAGAAAAATCTTTAGAAATATTAAAACTTGGGTAATTACATGAAATCCTTTCCTAGTAATGTTATTTTTAAAATAGATTTTAATTATAATTTGATCAAAAGTTGACAATTAGTAAAATATATATTCTATTTTAATATTTCAATAATTATATTATAGTTAAATAAAATATTTACCCGTTCAATAAATTTATTGTATAATCATTACTAGAATTCTATCAAATAATTTTAAATTATATAGGTTTTATAGTAAAATTATAATTATAAAGACATATTCTAAAAACAAGTATATCACTTTATTTTAATTAAAACAATAGCAATCTTTAAATTTTGATATAAAATTTATTTCTAAAACTAATTTTATGATTTCTAGCTAAATTAGGCTGATAATTGGGAAGAAAATATTTAACTAATCTCCACCCTTCAAAAAAAAATACTAATCTCTAAAAAAGAAAGGGAAAAAATTTTAGTGTGAAATTAAAGTAGGTATTTTACTTTCATTATCTTTAAGTTAGTTATATTAAAAGATTTTTATTCTTTTAAAAAATATCTTGAATATGGTTGAAAATAATCATTTAAAATAAATATCAAAGATGAATTTGATGAATAGATATATATATATATATATATATATATATATATATATCATTACAAATAATATAGAGAAATTAAAAATAACAAATGCAACTATAAAATAAAATAACTCTATCGAAGATGAGTTTGGGCTTGGACGGGAGACAGAATGGTGTTATCGGAGCCGAAATCTGCAAAAAGCACGTGATATCGCTGCCTTCTTCTTCTTCTTCTCTCTGATAGTAAGAACCTCTCTAAAAGCCTTCATGGAACCTCCGCCTACTGGAAACCCTAACGAACCCTCCACCATGGGACCTCCACCTCCTAAAAACCCTAATAATAACAACACTGCACCGCCACCTGACAAATCAGAACCAGAAAAAGAGCAGCGGCCCTCTTCGGTTCCCTACACAATTCCTGAGTGGAGTGGGCCTCCTTGCCACCAATTCTTTCTTGAGGTTCTCAAAGACGGTTCCATTATCGATCAATTCAACGTGTACGCAAACATTTCTCTTTTCAATACCATCCTCTTCTTGTTTATGCTTTCTCATTGATTCTATTCATTTCCATTGAATCAATCTTCTCAGTTTTGAGAAGGGGGCTTACATGTTTGGACGCATTGATCTCTGCGACTTTGTTCTTGACCACCCTACAATCTCTCGCTTCCATGCTGGTATCCTTTACTTTTAATTTCATGATTAACTAGGTCTTCCTACTGCAAACTCTTTAAAAATTTTCTTGTATCCATCCAAAATTGCTTGCACTAGAATTGGAATCCTTTTCTGAACTGAAAATATGCTGTTTTTGTGCGCCCAATTGTTTCTTTTTTACCCAGTTCTTCAGTTCAAACGAAGTGGACAAGCATACATTTATGACCTGGGCAGCACCCACGGTACCTTCATCAACAAGCATCAGGTATAATATTCTCAACATTTAATCGCGAAGGAATTTTGAATGTCTTGTGTAACCTCATCTCATCAATGAATGCTGTATTTAGTCCTATTTCATATCATTTTCAAATCTTGAAGTAAGATTGTAATTTGATAATCTGGAGAACGAGTAGGTTGCTAACAACTCTGGCCAATTGCTGGCCAAGATATCGCAGTAACTTAATCAGCAAATCAGGATAACTTACTCTTGTTTGGGTTAGTGACTTGTGTAACGATCTGGAATTATCTCGTACTATTTTCGTTATTAAACAAGTATATTGCCGATGAACAACACTTTGTGTTTTCTCAAAAGAAAATTCTTGAAAGTTGACTATTTTAAAAAAATGTCAGGAGCAGATTTTTTCAGTTGTAACTTTTGTTTAGTACTTTTGATCACCTTTTTGCAACATGTTAATACTTTTCTGATTGTTGTTTTATCAGGTGGATAAAAGGGCATATCTGGAGCTGCATGTTGGTGATGTTATTCGGTTTGGCCAGTTAGTACCTATACCACCCTCTTTATAGTTTGACATTCTACCAACTTCTATTTGCTTCCCTAACCATGCAATTCTGTAATTACTTTTTTCTTGCTGGTCTTTTCTTAAGCTTGACCAGCTTTGTGGAGATCATCTATGATCATAGACAGGTTATTATAGAGATGAATGGAAGTAGTTCATGTTACACTCTCTTGAATAATCTTTTTTCTGTGGCCAATCATGGAGCAACCTTTGACGGGTTAATTGGCATGTGAATAGGGTTTATTATTGCTGCGGTAGAAATCTCTTAGGTTATATCTAAAACTGTTTGTGTTAATAGATGCTAGACAATATTTTGAAAAATAGGGACTTCAAACACTGGTTCAGTTCAGGTGACATATTGTGCAGAATAAGATTCTGCATTGCTAACTACATTTTGTTCATCTATTCCTCAACATCCTCACTTCATATTTGTACACCGAACTCTTATAGAACGATCCAGTTCTGTGATTTGTTCATTTGTCTTATGTGATTGTCCTTCTATCAAATGGGTGCTTCATCTTATTTTCAGCAGCTTATATTCATTATTATTATATCTTCTCTGTTTTGGTTTTATGCCTTCTTCTCCTCTATGATCATTGTTAGATGTCTATTTCTTTCTGCTAATCACCTTTTCCTTTCTCACAGTTCATCTCGATTATACATCTTTCAGGGACCAGCTGACTTAATGCCACCGGTATGACTGCTTTCATTAGACATGCATCTGGATAACATAGTGCTGGATTGGTTTCGTTTGGGATATTTGATTGTGTATTTTTTTTGTGTATAGACATACTTTGAAATTTACTATTTTACTCCAGTGGATTGGAGCTTTATCTCTTCTCCTTCTCTAGATGCCAATAGTCCTATGGTTTCTTAAAATTTCTCAATTCACTTGGTTGTGCAAAGTCATTTGAAGTAGAAGTTTAGCATTAGTTTGGAAAGTCAAATTAAAAAAATACTGATGGTACACTTTTTCTCTCATGCATTTATGTATTCTAGACGAATGCACGTTATTAGATCTTACTTGACCAATGTGTGAATTCATTTCCCATGTCATATCATGTTGGTTTTTGTTGTAGGAAATTGATGCAAATACTGTTAGAGATGCTAAGATCCGGCAACGGATGATTGATCGTGAAGCTTCACTTCAGAGGGCGAGAATGGACACATCTCTTGCTAATGGTGTCTCATGGGGCATGGGAGAAGATGCCATTGAAGAAGATGAGGTTGATCTTATGACAATTTTTTATGTGATTTTACAGAAGTTCTGACATATGTTTGTTGCTATTGCTGATTCTGTTGACATTAAACAGCCATTGTTGGTGCTTTATAAAAAATGTGGCGTGTCTGGATTGCATGCATTGTAAACTCTTTAAGAACAATTTTAACACGATGTCTAATGCAAAAGATTCCATGGACTGCACTGAACTGTTGTTGCATATCAATATCACACTTGATGCAAGGAAATTTAATAAGTCAACTCTACTTTTTGGGTGACTTTTTTTTGAAAAAAAGAACACAAACTGTTTTTTATGCAATTAATCCAATGATTGTTTGTTGCATGTGTTTAGGATGAAGTTGATGAGGTGACTTGGCAAACTTACAAAGGGCAGCTTACAGAAAAGCAGGAGAAAACACGTGATAAAGTACTAAAGCGAACTGAAAAGGCAGGTGTTTTTCATATTTTATCTTCCTTAACTATTAGGAGTGCCTATTATTTTGATGGTGTCAAATAAAATTTTCTGGTGATTCATAGCTTTTTATTTTAATTTCTGTATCGTATGCGACCAGTGGTCCTTCTAATACTCAAAAGCTTTTCACTTTAGATTGCCCATATGAGGAAAGAGATAGATGCTATCCGAGCTAAAGAGATTTCTCAAGGTGGATTGACGCAAGGCCAACAAACTCAGATTGCTCGCAATGAGCAAAGAATAACACAGGTAACCATGCATACAGAAATCCAAGCTGACCTCCTTGCTATCTTTATTGTCTTTTCTTTTGTTTTTCATCTTTTTGCAGTGCTTGCCAGTTCAAATTTTTAGTTCTGTATTTGCCTGTTTTGATCAGCTCATGGAGGAATTAGAAAATTTGGAAGAGACACTTAATGAAAGTATACGGGAAAGTATTGGTGCACGTGCAGGGAATAGAAGATCTCGTGGTAATGTGAAAGGAACAGCTGAAGATGATGATGATGACTTTTTGAGGTACTTTACCTTTGGAGGATTCTTTAATGGTTATGATGAAGTGTAAGATTCATAGCTTACCTTTACCTTTTATTCAGTGATGATGATGAGTTTTATGACCGGACAAAAAAGCCTACAATCAAAAAAGGAGGTGAGCCTCAGTCAATTGAAACCGCTGATACTCTTCTTGATAAGAGAGATACCATCTTGAAAGAAATGGAAGACAAAAGGGAATTGCTCTCAATTGAGAAGAGGAAAATGCCAACAGAAACAGGACCTGAAGCTGAAGCTGGAGATGCACTTGATGCTTATATGTCTGGATTGTCATCTCAGCTAGGTAAGACATTGAAGGATCCAAAGATACAACCTGAATCTCTTTTTACTTGTTTTCATCTATTGTTTTTATTACTTTATCGGGTTTACTATGATTGCTCCTGCCATCTTGCTTCCGATACTGATATTCAATATTTCTTGTCAGTGCAAGATAAAACCATACAGCTTGACGAGGAGTTATCTGCTCTTCAAGCTGAATTGGACAGGATATTATTCCTCCTGAAGTTTGCAGACCCATCAGGAGAAGCTGCAAGAAAAAGGGAATTGAATGTGCTAGAACTGAAACATGATAAAGTTGGAGCACCTCCCGCAGCCAGCAAAAAGAGAATTGCTACAGAATCTCCCAAAAATAACGAGTCAAGTAAGCAATCGAGTCTCACCATGCAGAAAAATGGGACTGCAAATGCTGGGACTGACACTGTTGAACCAAAGGATAACTCAGAAGCTGACAAGACGATCAATGATACTCCTGTTTGTAAATCTGTTTATACTGTTGTAAAGCCACAATGGCTAGGTGCTGTGGAGGACAGGGAAGTGAAAGAAACAGCACGACAAGAAGTTTCAAATTTAGATGAATCTGATCAGTTTGTGGATTACAAAGACAGGCAGAAAATCCTGGAGGAAGTCAGCGATGTCCAGGTTAAGATGGATTCTACAATTGAAAGTGCACCTGCTGGTCTCATAATAAGGAAGCGGAAGGAAACTGAGAGACCTAGAGCTAGTGATAATGAAGATCATGATCAGTCCAAATCTTCCATGGGAACTAAGTTTTGTGCAGAAGATGCTGTGGCATTATTGCTGAAACACACGAAAGGATTACACGCAGATGAAGAAGGAGGAAAATATGAAGACCAGAAGATGTTCGAAGGAAGTCAACCTTGTAAAGATAACAAAAGGCCAAAAAGAGTGCTTGGCCCCGAGAAACCTTCATTTCTAAACAGCAGTCCAGAATACGATTCATGGGTGCCTCCTGAAGGTAAAAGTTGTCAAACCTAGAAACAAAAAATGGTTGTTGAAACTGATAGCTTAGTGAAAAAGCCATACTATAGACTCCAACGCATTTTGACATGACTTAAATGTTGTATGCAGGGCAATCAGGTGATGGGAGAACCTCTCTGAATGATAGATATGGGTATTGAATGAAAGCTTCTGGTCCATGTATTTTCATAGAGCCTATCATCCATCATGAGGATGGTTGGGTGGCCTTTGAATCATACTTTTGAATCCGATGGCCTCACGTTCAATGCCTACAATGAGATGACATTATATTTGTATTAAAAACTTGTTTGTTCAGGGGTATCCACTGCACAGATGGTAGATTTTGAAAGAACGTCCTGTCCAGTAGCCGTTTTCACAGATCATTGATCGCCAATGAGATGAGTAAAATTATGTACAGTGATTAAGATATGTCGGTGATGAGATGACGCATACTTGTCTTTATCTAGGGAGTTTAATTATAGAATCATCTCCTCAGCTTATATGGAGCATTCTAGGCCTGGACTTGTCATTAGTATTCGTTGCTGCTTCCAAGACTCGACAGACATATTAAACTTGTTCCGCTTTGAAAAAGAAAATCCAAGTGAATCTGAAAACGTTGGATGTAAGCAACTTCAACAAACTAGTCTTCATCTAAGTGCCTGTATTTCTGGACCGGTGCACAAATTGCGGTTAGATAAAGAGTGGACATTGTAAAGAAGAAAAAATTTGGCAATAACTGAAGAGGTATTCCATTATTGAGCCAAGCAATGCTTTCTTTAGACTCCGTTATTTCACATTTGGGATAAAGATACGTTTCTTTCATTTAGTTCACTCATTAAAAAAAATCTGAAACATTATCTTAAGTACACACGAACAGTCATTTTATTAGGTTTTTTTTTTCAATTTTTCGTTCCATTAAGTTTTTCAATAATATATATACATATATATATTGCTAGTTAATATAAATGATTATAGATTTTCTTTTAATATTTGAATAAATCATCAAAAGATCATATTGCCTTTAGCTGTATAAATATGAAGTTCCATTGAAAAGTTGCACCAAGTTGCAACTTATGATTAGAAGACTTAAGAGGCAATTCACATGGCTGAAAAGTTACCACTAAAAAGATCAAATGTGTGATTGACATGATGTAATTGGATTAATGCAACTTTTGAGCTATGATATATAATTTTTAGGTTACTAGACGCATATTTTCAAAGGAATAGCATCATTTTTAATCTGAAAACTTAGTGATTTTCCATATTTATGCAAAATAGAAGCAATACCTAGAATGACACCTCTAAACACACACACCCACACCCACACCATGCTCAAGGTCACAGTTTGAGTTGCAGCCAATTAAACCCAAACATGAGTGCTTTTGGATAAAGAAAAAAGAAGATATTAATAGAACAAGAGCTAATCAATTTATTTTGCACCAACTTTGAGGGTGTGAAAACATTATTAAGTACCTGATTAGCATTCTAACAAGTTCAGCTGAACTAAGCAAGCATGATCCAATAGTACAGGGCAATGTAAATTACTGGAAACTAAAATGTTGGCACTCATAAGCTATGTACATAGGAGTGGAAAAGAACGTCGAGAAATTTTCTAGTTAAATTAATTTCCTAATTCTCTGTGGAAAATAGTGTAACCAAGAAAAAACCACCAACTAAACAAATAATGGGGGTGGAATAATTGAATGGACCTTTCTACTTCCTCAGATTGCTGTTGCCGTGGGCCTGAAACAATCGATGTTGCATAATCCTACTGACCTTATCATGCCACCAAAGCTGCCATCAGTTCACTCAACAGTTAGACGAAAATAGCATGTTCCTTCACTAGACGGTAAATATGGAGGAAACAAAGAGTTAATTGAATTCAAGAGTAAATGGTCAACAAGTTACCGGTCGATGCTATTCCTTGCCTTCTCAGGCGGCTCTGAATTGTTGCACTCTTTCTCTGAATGAGAATCATTTTTTCTTGGTCTATCTGTCCTATCCACACTGGTTCTTGATTTGTCTCTGCGATCTGTGCTTAGCCTAGGGATTTCCCTTTGCTTAGTACTTGTCTTAAATTTCTCCCTCTGTTCCTTGCCTAATCTAGTCTCTCGAAAATCTGAGCTCTTACGTGGATTCTGAAATAGATCTGGAGTTTCCCCAGATACTTTTTCCATACGGGATGATTTCTCAATGGCTGATATGAACTTTTTGAGATGTTTTATGTATTGTGGGTAAAGTTCCAGGTTACAGTGGTTCCCTCCCTTTACCCATAGTGGTTCATACTTCTCCTTGCAGAGATCCCAAAGCTGCTTGCCATGAGACCAATCTACAACATCATCTGCGGTTCCCTGTATGCAACAAGGGAAACGCAAATCAAGGCAACCAAGCACATAAGTTCACTAATCAAAGACTGTCATTGTTACATGCTCTATTAGTAAATGAGTATTTCATACTCGAATCAAGTTGGACCACTAATCATAATGGTCGCTGAATTCCTTGAATCATAAATTTATTCATAATTTTCATGCATATGACACCACTGAAAACAATCAAAACCTCACTAGCAGGTGTGATAGGATCATCTATTATCCTTTAACTCTGTCTCCTGTACTAAGAAAGGGTTAAATACCGATTATCGCATCACTGAATATGATATTAAGTTAAGGCCTCAGGTTGATGCATAAATATTGATCTCTTCTCTCTTTTTTTAAAAATTTTTCCTTCTGATATTGATGCATAAATGTGGTTGATATTAGGCTAAACAGCTGGAAATATGTTAAGGATCATTAAACCTAGCAATTACCCACACTCTACATAATGTTTACAAGTAGCAGGGAATGTGAAATAGTCTATTCAGCACTCTTATCAAATTGGAAGGAAAAGGACTGGCAAGAAGAAAGATAACAAATAGACAACGGAAAGAAATCTAGCACAATATGAAGATTTGTACATAAGAACTCAGTTTCCTGCCTGTTTAATTCCCAGCTTTCTTTCATCCATTCTAATGCACAGAAATTCTCCCACTTACACTGAAAAAGCAAGAGTTCATAAACAATTGGGGATACTTTGTGCAAAAAACACCGATTACACCTTAATTTAATGCCATCTATGTCAGCAACACTATTTATTCCAGCCTGAATAGAGAGGTTCAGACTGCCCACTGATCCGCCAATACAATGGCAGCGATAAGATCAATAACCATCTTTGGTCCTCCAACTGCAGATTAAATTTAGAAGAACCAGCACACATTTCCCAAATGATAAGTTTTGAACCAAGATAAGGGGCAAGTTGACTCAAACCAGAAGATAATTGTACAACAATTGTAGAAGTGGAAATTATTATTCAACCAAGTCATGCATCTGGTGCTGATCAACACCACACACAAACTCACAGGCTCTAACCATAGTTGGGCACTATTTGAGATCACTTGATTTGTTTTGTAAGAAGGATTAGATTTTTACCAACCACATAGGAAAGATAGGAAGCAACATGCTAAAATGTCATTGCATGTAAATATACATATAGAATTTGACCATTATTCTCAAACTACCAAAATACTTACATGAATAACCAGTACTGGACAACTGACAGACGGTATCTTATCAACATTCTGTGCCATATAACCACACCAAGTCAGAATATCATTGACGAACGATGACCAAAAAGTCATGAAAAAGCAGTATGAAACAATACAGTTTATTATTCATCTGTAATCACCTTATAGATGTCAAACCAATACGTTCTTTTCACAGGATACATCACACGCAGGCCAGATGCAATTGGGCTGTGAAGAACTACAGCCCTTAATCTCTGTAATTGAGCCGCTAAATCTATAGTTGGTCCACTCCCAACTGATTGCCCATACAATATTATATTTTCTTCCTTCACCCCATATTTCTCTTCAAGGCACCTATAGGCAGCTTCTATATCAGCGTAAGTATTCTGCTCAGTTGGCTGTCCAAAAAGACAAATTAAATTCAGCAATCCATTTGTCTAGTGAATATGACGCTCCATCTTGTTTCAAACATGATTCTGACATAACTCACAAGAAAAATCAGAAGGACTAGCAGCTGTTTTCCTCACCAAGAGATTCGTGTTGTCATAGTAAGGGAGAGTTTAGCACGACAGAAACTAAGGAAATTTATTTTTTTTCAAACAGTAAACAAAGCCTATCAAAATTAATGAACCAACCTCCATATTCCGTAGAGAGAAATCACAATACTACAAATTTCTCAAACCTCATCTACCTGCAAGCATTTGCTGCATACAGTACGGCTTCAAGCTTTTCAGCTAAAAATTTGCATATAATTTCAAGATTCAAAATGGTAGAAACAAAAAAGGATGAAAAACTTCAAAATCATTTACATCTACTACGAAATCCCAACAACGACCATACTAGATCTCTCCAGCTAAATTTACCATCAACTAAGTAAATAAAGAAGAATCAATCAAAGGTGATACCTTCCCACTTGACTGCCCATAACCACTGTAGTCATACCTGAATAAATCAATCAACAATTATTTCAAAGTTAAAACAAAAACTGGATTCGCACAAGAAGCAATTAAAGATAACAACAAAAACGTGAACAAACCAACCCCATCAAATTAACTCTGAGATGCAAACTGAGTTCGTAGAACAGATCACACATCTGACCCAGATCAGCTGCGTTGCCATGAGAGTAAAGCAGCGTCAGCGAGGCTGCTGGGTTCTTGAAGTACACCGCTACCACCTGATTCCCTCTCTTCGTGTCCAGTTTCAAAACGTCGACGTTGTCCCTCAACCCCATCGCAATCCCGGACACCGACATCCTGAGCTTTCCAGTAACCTGGTCCACCGCCACCTGATACGACGGCGGGTTCGGAGGAAAAAATGCGAACTTTGCGGCCATCGAAGACGTAACCGTCCCCATTTGTGCACACCAATCACACCCCCCTCACAAGTAGATCAAAACTTTGAACGATTAACAAGTAGCCGAATATCAAATTCCTCTACTTTTCAGTGGAATCACCCCCAACTGCAGCTCGGATCGCATAAAGTAACCCTGGAATCTGAGAAATGAAGTTTGCGTCAGCAGCCCAATTCTCCAAAAGAATTGTTAGTTGATGGGTGAAGTGTTTGGACCTTGGGTGGGAAGCAAATGAGGGGAAGTGGAGGAAATTCCGGCGAGAGGAACAAAAGAACAGCACGTGGAATATGAATTATTTATGACATACAAATACAAAAAAGAGAATTTTTTTTTTTTTTTGATAATTTGTTATTATTATTATCTATTTGTTTTTGGTGGTAGTGAGTGTAAAGGATACGGGTTGGCATTTAGCGTATGCTGTCTGATGAGGTCTATGCATTTGCCAGCTTTCAAACATACGTTTAAAAAAAAAGGGAGACAGGGTTTAATATCACCAATTACGTCTTTTGATGTTTTCGCTTTGTCCATTGTTTTTGTTCTTATACTGACAGGTTTTCTTAAAACTATATTTTCCAACTCAATAAGTATTTACGGCATATTGTGTTTGTATGACATGATCTTTACTTCCCAAGTTGGGTTTGAAATACAATGTTAGAGAGCGGTTTCAATGGCAACTTTTAATCTCAATATTTGAAGTCTATATTAAGCCTCTCGATTCTCAACATGTGAAAGTATTTAATGTCTGTCTTTTTATTTTGACATTGTCTATCATCTTGTAGCATATTTCTTTCGAATACCTTTCGCCATATATGGATTTCTGCAATTATACACGTAACAGAATAATTCATCAATTTCTACCTACATATTCTCAAGTAAAGAGAAACAAAAAGGGTTGAGAGATAAAGGACAAAAATTTTATGTAATCTAAGCTCCATTTTATTTTCCTTTCAACTTCTTCGAAGACATTTTTATATGAAACTCGGGACTTGGGAGCAACACAATAGACATTCATTCAAAACATCAAAGTTGAGATAGAAATTCTTAGAAGAACCTATCATAGGAATATCACCAACATTTTGAGGTTAATAGCAATTCAAAGTTCTAACATGGATTGTAAGAACAATTCAAAGAACTCATGGATGTGTTTTTCCAACAACAAGAAGAGAAGGAGTAGTGACATCCTTAGGAGACCATCTATAGCAAAGTCTCTTAGGAGCAACGGCGTGATCGACAACGTGGTCAAACTTAGAGAATTACAGACTAAAAACAAACTGTTGAGAAATCAAGTTATGATTTGATCTTGCATGCAATAGAATAATTATAAAAGATTTTCGTTTGATTTCTCGAAAGCCAAAATCACTAAATTTCTAGAAGCTAATTAACACATAAATCATAATAAAACATTAATCTTAATTTGTACCTTATTCAAAAGCTTGATTATTTTTCTTGTCTTATCCATCAAATCATTTATAAAATCGGTTCATC
This sequence comes from Erythroxylum flavicans, assembly GCA_027576715.1. NCBI lineage: Eukaryota > Viridiplantae > Streptophyta > Magnoliopsida > Malpighiales > Erythroxylaceae > Erythroxylum > Erythroxylum flavicans. The sequence goes on along the minus strand of JANZXP010000008.1, from coordinate 14,385,613 downwards.
TTAACCACAGTAAAAGCATAAGTTTCTAGCCTCTAACGATAACTACAGAATAGGTTGAGAGAACTTTGCAACTAATGTAAAAAAGGTTAGGCAATAATTGCTAGCTTCATTAAAGCTTAAGCCTATTTAAAATAGCTTTTGAATATTTTAGTAATTTAATTGAAATTAAATTATGATTTCAATTAAACTTGAATTAGAATTAAAATAATTTTAATTAAATATCTGTTATGCTCAAATAAGGTTCAGTATCTCATATTGATCCTTATTTAGTAAATATCTCGTATTTAATCATAAATTTCTCAAACTTTATAATCAACTTCAACTTGATTAAAATATTTTTCTCTCTTCAACTCGTTCTTTATATGTGACCTGTTAGGTTCTTAAATATGTTGGCAATGGATACAAATTATAACCCTAAATCATATTTAGGATTAGATAAATTAAACTCCTTTAATTTATCTTTAATCCTTTAACTAAAAAATTTATATTTATAAATCAAAATTGATATCTAGCAACATATCATGACAATCCAAATATTTAAGAATGTCAAAGTGGTTTTGACTAACTTTCTCATGCATGATTTTTTTCATATAATTCAATCATTTTATCATATAATGTTTCAATTAGACATAGAACATGAAATTAATATCTGCTCTATTTTAAGTCCAATTGTTTTCTTTCTCTACCATTAGCTATTGTTCAAATAATGACATTTGTAAACTATTTACAAAATGTTATTCCACCTTAAACAAGAATTTTTTGAATCAATACTAATAAAAAAATGAAACATTCTTCCTAATTACTTTAGGGTGATGAATCATTTCTTAATAACTCAACTACCTCCATGTAGTTCATGTTCCATTCAATGGCTACCGACTGAACTACTCATGATTCGAACATGTCATAAGTAGTATTAAAGCATATAATTCCTATACAAGATAATTTTGGACATCTCAAGTCAAAAGATCACTTATACAATCATCACAATGAAAATTTCCATAGATATACAAGTAATATTCTAAATGGATTTCTTATATTAGGTTAGTTCAGAAAACTTGTTCTTTAATAAATACCCACACAGTTGTTTAAGAATTTATATACTTTAGTCTATGAGATCGACTACTTCCTTTATAAGGAAAAAAATGTGTTAGTCTTTTTACGTTCTATTAATGTCTAGTCTTAATAAAATAATGACTAGGAATAATTTTAGGATAGTACATAAATGCAATATGAATTTCATAGTTATAATCTCATCATAATTTCATTTGCACTGTATAATTATCCTATGGACTTTATCATATACATCTAAATATGTACAAGATAAAGAATATCTTTACATTATTTTGCCACTGAACTGCAACTAACTGATTGGCTATAAGACATAAATCAACACAAACTTTCCATTGTAATGTCTTTAGAGGGAGGGCACAGGAATATCATTGCATTTTCCCCATCTCATAGGACAAGGTTCATTAAATCTTGTATAGCCCTTTCATCTAGGAGATCGAGGAGTCATTGTTGCTACAGTTCAAGATTCCTAACCTAAAAGCATACAATACTTTAACATACCTGACAAATCATGTCACCATATACCAAGAGATGATAAATCTACAAGTGGCCTCAGATATACTAAAGTTTAAGGTCTTTTCTCCAACATTGGCAAGAGTGATATAAGATTTGTATCCCATCATCTTGAGGGGATTAATCTCAAGATTTTGAATCTTAAATCCAAGTATGAGGCTCAATTTTCTAGCAATAAAAGGAGGCCTAAGGACTCCTTTTCCTTTTTCTATATGGTGTTCGTGCAATGGTAGAGTTTTAGTCTATTTACCTAAAGATTTAGCTTAAAAGTTACACAAGTTCCAAACTAAAGCCCTATTATAATTATTATAGCCTTTGAAAGATGTCTGATTCACTACTAACCTTTTTGAAAATCACTAATAGATAAGGAATATGCCTTATAGGAGGTGTAAAAGTGAGCTCAACAATTTATTGCCTTAGAAAAGATAGACCGCTCCTTGGAGAAAGCTAAATTATTATCCCAAGTAATAAGAAGATAAAAGAGAAAGAGAGAATATACTGGAACAGTCTAATAAGAGAATGTCTATCACAAATGACATGTCAAGGAAAAGAGAGAGCTTGTAGGTCTGATGACGCCATATTGCCATGATTGAATGCTTTCATTAACTATATTCTCAATTATGCAAGAAGAAAGGATATCATCAACCTACCATAAATATTGTTAAGAAATCATGAGATAAGCAATCAATAAGTTATGTTGATTCTATCAAGATTACGAGCATAAGAACATGTCGTGTTGACAATTTTTATGGATGATGGATTTCTTATTGAATAAAGGGCACTAGAATAGCTTGTCCAAAATAATTATATAACTAAAGGTAGTGAGAGGCACCATGTTCGCTCTCAGTCCAGAGAACATGGTAGCAGACCTAAGGGAGTACCACTAAAAGCTGGGTCATCAACACAATAATTAAGAAGATTCAAAAGTGAGTAGATTATAATTGGAGAAATTTATGCACAGGTCTGAGTCATCCAACATAATGTTAAAATCAAAAAGGAAAAGGAAATTGAAAATAGTGAATCTTTTTTGAAGAGAAGGCCCTAAAGTGGCTAACCTTGATGATGACATAATGGTCATCAAAATGAAACTAGCTAATTACGAAGCGAGAAGGATCTTACTTGATAAGGAAGCTTTGTCGATATCTTATTCTATGATATGACTAAGGCATTGAAATTCCCAAAACCTAACTTACGCCAATATCAACACCTTTAATTGGCTTTAGATGAGAGTAGACTCATTCCTTATAGAAGATTACCCTATTACTAAAGTTGAGGGTTAAACTTAAGTAGTCAACTAAATTTGTAGAATTTCATGTGGTAAATAGATCTTTAATATATAACATCATCTTACGAAGACGCTCTTTATATTCTCTTAAAGTTGTGTTATCATCATACCAACTATTGATGAAGTTCCCCACTGATAATGGTGTACCAGAGGTATATGGTGGGAATAGATCTAGAAGCGATAGATTGACTGTCAAGCATAGTTATAGGCTTATAAGGTAGAAGAAACAAATTTATTTTTTCCTTAAGAGGTAGATGATTGTTAGAGAGGAAGTAAAAAAGTTGTTAAATATTGGTTTGGTGTATAAAATTTAGTATTCAGAGTAGTTAGCCAACATAGTAATGGTTAAAAAGTTAAGTAAAAAATAGCGCACATGTGAATTTTACATATCTAAATAAAGAATGTCTAAAAGATAGTTATCTTTTACCTAAAATTGGCAAACTAGTAGATGTAGTAGTTTTCCATTAATGGTTAAGCTTTATAGATTCATATTTAGGTTATAACTAGATCCCTATATATGGGCCAAACGTTGAGAAGGCCTCATCCATTACCCACAATAACACTTATTGTTATCAGGTTAAGCCTTTAAGGTTTAAAAATACCAAGGTGATATACCAAAGTTGGTTAATAAGATTTTTAAACCTATATTAGGCAAGAGTATATAAGCTTATATTAATGATATGATTATCAAGAACAAAGGCAATTGAACTCATATTGTAAAGCTATGAGATTGTTTTGAGATAGGATAAAGATTCATAATAAAGCAACCCTTAGATGTGTATATTTGATAGATAATGTATAAGCCTAACTCCCTGGGATGATTGATCGAGTCGTTAGTAAATTTAAGTGAATACGAGACCCAATACATACCAAGAATATATTTCCAAGTCATAAGTGATCACAAATTTTTAAGTGGACTGCGTAGGTCACCTAGTAAAACAAGTGATAAATGTAAAAATTATGATGATATGGGTGAAACTTTTTGATAGATCTAGTGAAAGAAAAGGTAGTATGTAACATCCCACTCCCGCTGGACCCGAACTCGATATCGATAGTGATATCCGAGTCCGTGCCCCGCGAGGGTGGCGTGCCACATCACTTAACAATTAAAAGCCAGTATAAATTTTTTTTAAAACCACAAACATCAATACAGAAAATCAATAACCAAAATATTCCACTTTGTGTAATAATCATTTGATACAAGCAATGAAATCAACAGAACTTTTATTAGCCACTTGGGCCCAATTCAAATTACAAAATACAATCATTTCAGTTTCTCAAAATTAATACAAACTGTAATATTCAATTACAAATAATACACAATTTTTGCGGAAAATACATTTAGTGACAAATAAAGAAAACCAATGCAGACGCGAACTGATCCCGACCTCTTCTTTCTCTCATATGCAACAGATATACTCCCGTTGCCTAACGGGGTATTCTTCTGAGTCCTGAAAAATAATTGCAAATTTTGGGTGAGTTTTGCGA